>JANQAP020000086.1:3293120-3320541 GCA_026874005.2 Erythroxylum coriaceum
GAGATGATGTGAATTATTTGATAACATGAATTGTTGTGTTGCATGACAAGAGTGAACCATCGAGGATGGTTACTCAACTGAGTTTGCAAAACTCACCCCAATTTGTAACATAATTTTCAAGCTCAGAAGAGACACCCAGTTATATCAACTAGAGTCTAACCACTGCTTTTGAGTAAGAGATAGAGGTCAGGATCAGTTAGCGTCTGCATACTTTTTTCTGTTATTTTTGTCTTAAAGAATGTATTCCGCAAATATTGTACCATTGTATCTGAATAATTTCTGATGAGTAATGACTTTATGACTGAAAATGTTTCAAATTTGAGAAATTCTGTAATGTGTATATTGTTTGTAACAATTATGATTGAAAGTGTTATAAATAAAAATAGGCCATTAATGATTATTGGTTTTCTGAAAAATGCGTGCGATGGATGACAAAAAAATTTGCAATGAGTATTGAGTTTGACTGACCGTTCTAGTGCTCCACCCTCGTAGAGTGTGTTCTCAAATACCAACGGTATCTTCAGGAATATGCCCTATGGGAGTGGGGTGCTACATCTAATCAAGAAGAATCTTTACATTTGACAAGATCATTAATAACCACAAAACCAAAAACTTCAAAAACTATAAAATGTTTAAGTGATCTTCTTCAATTTATAATAAATCATATGTTACTAACCATTTGTTAGAAAATCACTCTGAATTAAGAGACAAATCATAATTTAATACCTTCTTGATCATCATAATGATATATTAGGAGCATAATTCTTTAAAATGAAATGTTTTTCCTTACAAGATAAAGGAGGCTGGAAACGTGAGTAGGACGGTGGAGGAGGCTGGAAATACGAGATAGGAGCTGGACATGCGAGGAGGATGGTGGAGCAGGTTGGAAAACCTAGAGAGGAGGACAATGAAGGATGCTAGAAACACGAGTGAGGAGGACGGGGGATGAGGCTAGAAACGCGAGGGAGGAGGACAGTGGATGAGGAGGTTAGAAAGGTGAGAGAGGAGGATGGTGGAGAAGGCTACCAATGTGTGAGAGAGGATGACGCTGGAGGAGACAGTTGGTATTAGGTTTTGTATATGATGAAAACGATGTCGTATTAACTGAAAAAATGACGTCATTTTCGTGCATATACACTTCATTTGATGATGCTTTCATAAATCGTCACTAAAGGATCAACTTTTGGCAACCTTTTAACAACGCTTTAGTGAAATCAGCATAAAAGGGTAACCCTTTAGTGACAGTTTTGTAGAAGCATTGCCAAATGTTGGGCCTTTGGTGAGAATTTCGTATGGAATTAAAAGGATCAACCTTTAGTGACGATAATACGTCTTAGTTACTGCTCTTCGCGTAAGTGTTCGTTCCCCTGCTTGTGAAATTAGATAAAAGCCTTTATAATGGCTCTATCGGTTAAAATGTTCTCTTTCCTACTAAACTCTGCCTTTGTTGCTTAACTAATCGTCGCTAAAGGTTGATCCTTTTAATTCCATACAAAATCATTGCCAAAAGGACCATCATTTGGCGAAGCTTTTACAAAACCGTCACCAAAGGGTTACCCTTTTATGATGATTTCACTAAAGTGTCACCAAAGGGGAAAATTTTGGCGATGATTTTACAAAAATGTCACCAAATGTTTAACCTTTGACGACGATTTAATTGTATATAATATACAAATTCTATATAATAATATGGAATTTATATATAATAAATAGAGAAATATGATTAAATAGAACAATATGATAACTAAGATATGGCAAATTTTATCTATTATCTACACATTCATATATCATTATATTAATTACCATATAACATTATATTATTTACAATTATTATCTATACATTCATATATCATTATATTATTACAATATATTTTAAAAAATTGCAATATAGTTAAAAATGGAAATTAAATATTAAATATTAACAAAAATTAAATAGAATTGATAGAAAATACATTTGAATATAATTAGAATTACAAACTTCATGCTAAAACTATTTGAAATTTTTGTCGTGCCATATAAAATTGTCAAATCATATATTATTAGGTTTCTAAACTACCAAAAATATATTCATATCCTTTGACGACAATTCTAAAAAACCTTTGGAGGTGCTTTTGTGAAATTGTCGCTAAGGCTTACCTTTTGCATACGTTTTTGTAAAAGCATCACCAAAGACTTATTTTTAACAAAGATTTTACAAAAAACATTGTCAAATGTTTAGCCTTTGATGACGATCTTAAAAATTGTCACTGAAAGCTTACTTATAGCTACAATTTTTAAAATGTAGCCAAAAAAGAAATAGCCAAAATGCTAACTTGTTGTAGTGATAGAAAAAAGTTGTACTTATAATTGTAAGTTAATAGGTACATATTTCAATTTAAATCTGTTATTTATTCCAAAAATAAAGAATTAATGCATTATCCTTTTCATAGGTCCTTTCCCATTATTTAATTATTATTAGAAAAGACCGAACATAATTTTCTTGATTGATATAAAAAAATGGTTCGAAAAACGTCTGAACATTAAATGAAAGTAATTGCAGGTGACGCCAATCTTTCTATGATATCTACGAAACATATGATTAAGGTTAGGCGTTGCTTTTGAAAAATAGCTCCTTAAGTAGCTGTTGTAAGCAAGCACTAAGAGAGTTGTTAGGAATAACAAGTGGAATGGAGAAATTCATTGGTGGATTAATGTTGCCGTTTCCATTAAGGCAAGTGATTAAGAATCCTGTAACATCAATTTGGTCCATGTTTAGAATAAATGTAAGTCTAATTAGTAGACTCTCAAGAGAAACAAAAGCAAGAGAGTGATAAGGAGAAAAGGATGGAGAATTTGTAATCCTTTGTCTTTTGTCCAAATCAGCAGCAATCTCAGTTGAAGAAACGACATATGTCTTGACCTACAAGATAACCCTGCAAGAAGATAAAGGAGAAGTTGGAAGAAATGGGCTTGGAATTGTGCAAGAAAATTGTTAGTTGCTTCACTAGCGGAGAAAGAAATGTGCCACCAAATGATATCCAGTAGTTTAGTAGGTCACAACTACTATTTGCTTTTGCATCTCCAAGTATCATCACTAGTGCTCTAGAAATTATCAATCAGATACTATTCCTACTCCTTCCCTTTCTGCTAGATTTGGTTGCTTGTAGAGAAAGGTAGAGATCGAAAGTTTTGTTAAGAGGTTCTGATTAAAAGACTAATGCAGCTTTATAAGAGGGCAAATGGTCTTATGAAGGTCCAAATGGTATAGATAATGAGTTGGTAGCTGGAAGATAAAATCGAAAATTCTCATTCAAATAGGATTTGCACATAGTTTAGTTCCTATGCATAAGGATTTCCTGTCTCGTATCCCTTTATATGGTATTCTACTTTTGAATAGTAGACGTGTTGAAATTCAGTTTGTGCATAATTTAGTAGACAGCAAGTGTTCGTACCCAAAAAATAATTAAAAGTAATGGTTGAATTTGAAATTTTATGCTAAGCCTCGTTTAACTTAATTGGCCACATATTGAATTTATGCACCTGGACTAAAATACTAATTTAATCAGGCCCAGAGACCCAACCAAAAACAAGAACACATTTGATTCTATGCTTCCATCTGTGATCTTGGCCATTCAAAAACTAAAAGAGAAAAACAAAGATGATGCATAAAGTTGTTGCTGCTTAACATCCAACTTTTTCTAACATCAAAACCTTACCAGCTGCTGCCCTTAATCAATGTCTCAAATTTAAAAATCATACATTCATATGTTGTTAAGACTTTAGTGAATTTTCTTCTATAACAATATGGTTTTTATATCAACTTGATCAATTAAATTTTATTTATGTTTGAGGACATGAGACTTTTTTTTTATCTAACACTTTATAAAAAAATCTTATAGATTGTAAAGTTATCTTAATTTTTTATAATTTTAAATTTATCAAAAGAAAACGTTATTAGACTTTTACTATATTACTTAGTGGCAATGCATATGTAGTAAGCCTGAGTACATGGATTAATAAAACATGATTGATGTGGCATAAACTATGTAAACTAGCCCAAATAATGTAACTCATGTATCTATAATTTGACTTATCTGTTAACATTGTTTAAACCAAAGCAAAACCTAGCTAAAATGATATTTTACCTAAAAATATGATTTATATGCATTACGTGGAAAAAGAGACAAATTCTTCAACATCTTTTTTTATATACTTTGTTTAGTTTTAAGGAAGGAATAAGTGACAACAATAGTGATCACTGAGATTGTTTAAGATTGAAATGATTAGTCGTAGTAGTCTTCCAGTAAAGGTTAAGAATTTATTATTCCAATGATCAATCCTCTTATGAATTGCAACATAAAGAGGTTGCTAATCTCTATATGTCATTCTCTTGGTTGAAATTGGAATCCTTAAGTATTTGAATGGGAGTTCCTGACTTCTAAACCCTAAATTATGAGAGTGTGTTCCTTATCTCTAGCCTATCTAAAAAGATAGACAAACTGCTATTAGCTTTCCTTATAGCTAAGCCAAACATGAAGTTGAACAAATTTAAGATTTCTATTAACGTCTTAACTCAGTTAACATCATCTCCATATACCAATATGAGGTCATCCACAAAAGATAGATTGATCAGCCCCAATGTTTTGCATTCATGATGTGCTTGGTTCTATATGCCATCGATCGACAAAGGATTTCAATGCCTAAGGAAAATAGGTAAGGAGATCTTGCCTCAAACTTTTGGCACCATTAAAGCAATAAGTGAGCTCACTATTTACTTGAATGGTAAAGGAGGAGTTGGATATACATTGCTCTATTGGTAAGCCAAAGGCCTCTTAAGGAATCAATTATAAAGCTCCAATCAATTTAGTTAAAAGTTTTCTAAAAATCTTTCTTCATTGAGCAACTTTTTAGGGCCTTTTTGCTTTGATATCTTTTGAGAAAGCTATTCAACTAGTAACAAGTTATCCCCTATACTTCTTCCTTGGATAAAAAGGCCTAGACATGGAATGATTATGCCCTTTAGCACCTCTTTGAGCCCAATAGCAGGCATCTTATAAATGGTTTTATAAGTGAAATTCAATAAGAAATCATTCTATAATCATTCAGGGAGCAAGGATTAGGATTTTTAGGGACCAAGGTTACATAATTTTTGTTTAGCTCCTTTGGTAACTTGTCCTTCGAGAAGAATTTCAATATAATATTAATTATCATTTTTCTATAATGTGTCATGTCTCTTGAAAGAAGCCTGTACCTAGTCTATTAAGACATATAGATATTTTTTTTAAATAAAAAGTGATGTCTTGATGTCTAAAGTAGTGAAAGGTTTCATCAAAATTTCTTTCTGTTGTTAGTAGAGGTAGTCAATGATTACATTCATGAATACCTTCATATGATAGAAAGTTTTATTAAAGTACCTAATTTTTTAAAATTAGTTAAAGACTATTTTTGTTCTATCCATCTGGGTCAATAATATTCCTTCCATCTTTATTCTTCAAAGAACAAGTTTTGTTCTTATTCCTTCTCCCCAAGATAGAGTTGTGAAGACATTTAGTATCCCTATCTCTATCTCTTATCCAGTTGATTTTAGCCTTCTACTTCAAAATATAATAATGTTTCTTTAAGGCTTGTGTGTAGGATCTAAGGGCTTTCTTTTCCTTTTTTTATATCCATATCCTTGGGAGATCTTTAAAGTTTTAATTAGGCAAATCTCACCTGTTCATTGGCTTTATTAATAGCTTCATCAGTTTATTAGATTTTCTCATTGTAGAACTTTTTTGATTCAATTTTCATTAGTTGTAGTTTACTTATACATTTGTATGCTTCACAACCTTCAATTTGATTATTAGTTCCTCTTTTCATAGCTTCTTTAAATACCTCAATCTTAGAGAGGAAATTGAAGTATGTAAAAGGTAGCTCAATTTCTCCAAGACTATGACTAATTCTATTTCAATGGGGCTATAGGCAGACCATATGGGTACTTTAAAGTGAACATTAATCTTAAAAAATTTTGAGAGCTGAAGAGGATTTACGACATCTCTTTCTAAATTTTTTTATAAGCCAATCATTGACAAGGTTGTTACTCTATATATAATAAGCTCTATCATATCTTAGATAACTTAATCTTATGGTATTTAAATAGTTGAGGAAGCCTTTGTTTTTTTCAATCTTCTTAAGCTTAGGCCCTCTAACTTCTTGTACTAAGATAATGTTGTTGAACTCACCCAAAATCATTCAGGGAACTTGGATAGAGGAACTAATAAAGATCAAATACCTCAAGAGATTGTACCTCTAGAATTCAAAATTTGCAGCATATATAATTCTAACTTGGAGCTAATCGAGGGATACTTCTAGTTTTATGAATTGGTCGGAGATCTTACAGTGATGCACTTGGACAATTTCAAGGTCAAAGCCAACCATAAATCTTCTTTATAATGAAGCTGATGGTTACCAAGTGGCCTCCAATGTTACCTAAAGATCCACTTGTTGTCTTGAATTTTATTTTTCATGAATTTAGTTTCTAGAATACCTATTATACAAGGTATTTTGGTTAGTAAGTAGTAATAGATTACTTGCTTTTTATTAAGGCAATTAATGTCCCTTATGTTCCAAGCTATAATCATTTTTTTGGAATAAGGATTAGGGTCCCTTTCCTTATTTTCCTTCCAATCATTCTTTTTGATTTGTCTATTAGGGTAGTTATAACACCAGCTTTGCATGGAGAGTTCCCTTCATCAATCTTCTTAGATACTTTTGGGTTGGAGGTGGATTTAGCTTCATCATTTTCCTCTACTATTAGAATTTGATCTTTGAGGCATGATTATAATTAGTTGTTGCATTCATATAAGGCATTGTCCCATCTCTTGTGAGTTCACTAGGTCTATTTATAGCTTTCTTAAGTCTTTTAACTAATAATTTAAGTGTCATACTCTCCTTTTTAAGAGGTTTGTTGTTATTTAAGAAATTAGCTATATTCTGGTGAGAACTTATTGAGTATTTTATTTGCTTTTACAATTGACTCTCCTTTCTCCTTAAGTTATGTTATGGATTAGCCTATTTGAAGCTTTAAATTTTTACAATTTTCCCTATAATAAAGGTTCTTTCTGTAGGTTTCCACTACTTATTTACCTTCATAGCCTCTGGCTTCTAGTGTTAAGATAGTGTAATTTCAGTATCTATTAAATTGTTATCCTCATTTAGTTATTTTAGTTTCAGTGTGTATGATGGCTACTTCTGAAGCTCAACTCCTACATAAATTCAAGCATATCCAATCCTTTTTAATCTTATTGTGTGCTTATCCAAGTATAATAGTCTCCTAATCAAACTAGCTAGGTAACATAAACCTAAAGTGGACCAATATTCAAGTGGCATTGATCTTTCTTATGCTACACCTTTCTTGAGATATACCATATCTCTATTTTTTGCATTATCATTAGCTTCTTTAGGATGTTCCATGGACCCATTTCTATAACTTTGAGTTTATTTGCCTCACTTTCAAATTTGAAGACAAAGGTCTTCTTCATTAATTAGAATGCTCTCTAATTCTTGCTTACCCCAATTCTTCTCTACCCAAGATTGAACAAATGGAAAGAGGGTCTTTTATCAAGAAAGTAGCCTACTAAAGCAGAAGTCCATCTTTGTGCTCTAACTATTTTAATACCTTAATTGAAGGTGAAGCTACAAATGCTTTATTATGAAGAAGAAAAAGGTATATACTTTAGCTTTTCTAAGGGGATATGGTCTCCTAAAACCTAGCTCCAAGTTATTTTTGAGCTGTTTTTTTCAGGTTCTTCAGTAGATTTTTACTAAGAAATAATGAAGAAGTATGAGCGAAAGAATTAGGGTCAAAAGTGTTAGAGTTTCAAAGAGTTTGGAAGGAGGAGAGAGAGGCAAAGGAAGTGAGGGCGAGAGGTAGCACAAATAGTTATTATAAGTTGGAGGAGCTCCAAATGTACATGTTCCTGTTTTGGTTCCATTTCCATAAAAGGAAAGGAATCAAACAATGTGTAAGGCAGGCATATTCTCACATTTAAAAGATTCAAAAAGTGAATAAAAATAGAAAAAAAGTGAAGGAGAGAGGTTTTAAGCCTACTCTTTTTATAAATTATTGGTGAACATTTATTATTTTAATATAATTGTTAAAGTTGACAATAGGCCAAGTCGGATTGAATTTAAGGTGGACTGAGTTTAACTTGAAGTATCTTATAAGCGACCTAAGTTTGATGTAAGGCCATATTGGATTCGACTCATATCGTCTGAACTCGAGCTCGATTAGACTTTAGGTAGCCTAAATCATGTCTTAAGCTCAAATCTACTTAAGTCCAACTCAACTTAACTCATTCCATCATTTCCATTTACAAACGCCTCTGGTACTTTCCAACGTGAGATCATTATCTTTCCAGTAACAACTCACATACTCCAGAAATCCCTATGTTTATTAACTCACAAACCATTAAAACATATTAGTAATATTCACTATATAATCATTATTTATTAAATTAAAAAATTCAAAATGCGATTTTATTGCATTGAGGAGGCAACATCAATTGACAAAAACTAAAAGAAAATAGTGAAAAAGAAATGAGAGAAAAACAAGTATAGAAATCAAAAGAGAATAAAAAGAAAAACAGAAAGCGTTAAGGAGAAAAGATGAGATAAGTAATTGCGATAAAGAAAAGAGAAGATCGTATAAATAACTATAATTATTTGAATCTAAATTCGACTCGAAATCTAAAATTTTTTATAATCATTTAAGCATGTTCTAAATTACCATTAATTTGACCTAAATTTATTGACTTAAATTGACTAAAACTAGATTAGAATGAGTCCAGGCTAACTTTTCATTCCTAATAATTGTCTTACCTACTCTAGTAAAATTAAAGCAACCACCTCAATCATTTAAGCTATACACCTTGGTAAGCAAATTTTATCTTAAATTTTGGAATATAGAAGTATAAACATGTGATAATCACTAAATGCATGCATGACAAAAGTAAAATATGTCAACATCTTCCTTTCCAAATCAAGATGAGAGATTTTCTTGAATGATTTAATTAAAGTTTCTCATTCTTTCTTTTTTGTTGTTTAGGGTAAAAAAAATTAGGTATAAGATGAGTCAGGACTAGCCGAGGGCCTAGCAAGGGTAGCGAGGGCATCCGCCTAAGATTTATTATCATAAATAGTAAAATAAGGCTTATTTTTAAAAAATAAGGCTCATATTTTGTTTCTTTTTATTCTTTATGACAGTCCAAAAATAAGTAAAATAGGAGCTTCTTTTTTTACTTTATCTAGGACCTATAAAATATTAAGAACGACCCTTTAAAATACTAAGAACAGCCCTGAGATGAGTTATTAATTTTTTTAAAAATTAAATATGAAATTGTATCGGTTGATTTTTTTAAAAATTAAACATAAAATTGTATGAGTTATGTCACATCAATACGTTCCAAGCTTGACATTTGTGTATTAATATAACAAAAGTTTGAGATAAGAGGATTTTTTATTTTTATAAATTCAAAATCATAAAGTATGTTTCAGAAAAAGTTAAATTATGGATGAGTGCTCAACCTTTTATTATTATATAAGAGGATGAAAAAGACTTACTTCTCCTTAATTTCACAAGATTTTTTAACATTACATGCTTCTTGCAATTTACCCTCGTAAGCCAAAAGAACAGCTTTGATGCAAAAGCAGGCACTTTCAATTGGAAAACAAAAGACAAAAGCTGAATCAAGCATCATCTCTGCCAAGTGCTTCTCTTTGCTTATGCATATGAATTTTGAAGAAAGCTCCGTTGGTTCATAAGTAATGGGGTCCCTCTTCTAATAAGTAATTATTGGTCCGTGAAGTTTGGTGAATTTGCATTCCCATAATGCTCACAAATATATTTTTATCTTATAAAAACTCATATTCTCATCTTTTGGTTCCCACCGCAATTTAGAAGCATGTCTCTTTCCACTGGTAGGTAAGCTCTCAACACAATCAAACTTTTATTTTAAAAGTTTAGTATTGAGAGAATCTCCACCATTTGAGGGTCCATATACATAAATTCAAAGTTTAATCCATAAAGGAAACAGACAAAATTGTGTTCAACGTGGCATTTATATTGGGGCGGCTAGTGTTTTGCTTAACAAGATCACTGAAAGTTGTTGAGATAATGCCCAAGTTACGGTGACACATGGAAGGGTAAGCTTTCATATGCTACTCTACAGGGAACGCATAGGGTATGAGGATTGTGGTACGATAATATCTGCTGCAGTTGCACAGGGAACCTTTTTCGCAAGTGCTGGACATGTGATGTGACAAACAGTAAGTAAAGGGAGAAGAGTGCGTCTTTATTAGTTTTCTTTGTTATGATTATATCTCATTGTGTCCTCCTCCTTTTGTGTGTCTTTGTCGTTCAAAGTAAACATAACATCGGAATATTGCCGTGGAGAGGGCTCACTTAAATTAAATCGTACGATAGGTTAGGACAAGCTATGACACTTGCCTGTGGTTGTTCAATGCTAATAAGCATATAATTATCGATCTTACGTTAAATTGAAGCCTAACAAGGAAATAAAAGGTCTAAAATGTTTGGTTTAGAAGTGGAGAGTGATTTTCGCATGCCAAGGGTAAATCAAACCGATCTTAAATAAAACCGCGTCCACAAAAAGTAACTGAAACAGTTTGAAGTTGGAACTTGGAACTGAACATACACGGACCGGTTCTAAAGGTTAGGATTGTGAGAATTAGACAGCGACAGAAGAAAGAAAGCAATCACCAGAGTAACGATTTTGCTGGTTGTGCACAAAATTCTCGCATAAGCGAACCCTTCTGTTTCATACCCGCAACTTCTTATGTTTTTGTCTTACCCTAAAACTACAATCTTCTTATTTATAGTAAGAAACTGGAAACAAAACTACCAACAAACCCTACTAGCCAGATATTTACATGTTATTCACAGTTTCTCTTGCCCTTTGCCTTCCATTAAGCAATTTTACTTATTTATTTAAATTCCACCGACTCTGAAAATTCAAAACAAAACAAAAAGTGAAAACTTTCTTCATTCGTTAATGGATGAAAGTCCAACGGGTCATCAACCCAACTAGCACGCGCCTCACCGTTTATTTCACGTTTTCCTTCTCTCTGTTTTCACATCCCTTTTATGCCCAGTTTCTGGTCTCACAACTTCCTCTGACAGCCATGTCCGTGTTTCGAGCATCAAAGTTTTACCTAGGAATTGGTTTCCATTAAAGTCCCCACCTTTACCACTTCTATACAACTAAAGGGTTGTTCTTTGTTTGTTGCAATCATGCCTTTCCCGTGGAAAAAATCAAGAGTTTCCAGGATTTCGCGGATTGTGGCAGATCTTCAGTCCCCGAAACGCGGGAACTCTCTGGTGGTCGAAACTGGGTTTCCCACTTCGCTTGTGGATCTATTTGTCAAGAACCGTGATAAGTTGAAAAGACCCTTTAAGAGGAAGAAGCAAAAGGTACGGAACCAGCGTTTGGTCGAGGAAGACGAGATAGTGATCTCTGATCCTGTACTAGTGACAAACTCCAGAGAGTTGGATGATGTGTTGGAGCAGAACCAGACTTTGGAAGCAAGGAATATGAAGGAAGAACGTGAAAATTTTGGTGGGTCAGAGCCGGTGAATCATGATGACGAGAATCTGCATGGTGGGCATGCTAATGAGAATGAGAATAAGAATGGGAGACGGGTTTTTATGTTGAGTAGTTTGGTGATGTTTATGGTGTTGGCTTTGGGTTTGACCACCAAGAAGGTGGCTGTTGCGATCACAACGTCTGCCTTTGTCCTTATTTTTCTTGAATACCTTGGAAATTGCGTCCTTTGTTTGTCCAAATCGTGTTTGAGTCGGCGGACAGTCTCGGGTACTTGGATGCGAAGGTTGTTTTTCTTGTTTCCACCTGAGAGGGTTGTGCCAATTTCGAAAGAGGTGAAGAATTGTGGAAATGCGGAGAAAGGAATAATTGTTCTTGAAGAAGATGGATTTTCATCTGATTCGGGTGATATGGTTGATGCCCTTGATCACTTCAATTGTTGTATAGAGGAAATTCAGGTTCTGGAGTCTCTCATCTCAGAGGTTGAAGTGAATAGCAACGTGGAAAACAATATGCATTTACTTAGTAACGACAAGGAATTGGGGAATTTAGAAGCCAAGAAATTGGTGAGAGTTGTGGAGGTAGATGGAGATGGAACTGCAATTTTAACAAGTGAAAAGGAGTGTAGCCGACAAGCCAAAATCAGAACTAAGATGATGATGTTGGTTCCGAAGAAGTTGCGTGAAGGAAAGAAATGGAAAAGGAGTAAGGGTAAAGAATCAGATGCAGGCAACGTTAGATGCTTGGAAGAAGATAAAGTTGAAGTGAGAGAAGAGGAGCAGACTGTTGATCCTCAAGGCTTAGAAATTGCAGGCAAGTCGTTAGCCTTTCTTTTAACAAAAGAAAAAGAAGGTGACAAAGAAAAAACTAAGAAACAAATACAAGTTGTTGATCATGTTAGGAGACGTGTGGAGGCTGAGGCTGAGGCTGAGGCTGAGACGATTTTAGTTGGTGAAATTTTGGAGAGAAGGATGGCAATTCAAAGAAAGGATAATATAAGTTATCCAATGTTCTTTGTTATCATTCTTGCTGGACTTATGGGGGGTCGTATCGTGGCCTTTTCACTTACAGTTGGATGGTGCTTAGCGTTGAAATTGTTTATGAGATGCAGGCGGTGTGTAAAAAGCCAGCGAATCTGAAACTAGACTCTTGGTTACTCTGTTCCAAGAGGATACTGCAGTGTACACTTATAATGAAGTATTCCTAAGTCTGGACAGGATGTAAAAACTGTACAATAGATCATCCCAATTTTTTCGTTGGTAGTCCAAATTCGGTAGTTCATCTTGAACTGTAAATCAATAGACAGAAAACAAAAACAGTACAAATACTTCGGTGCCTATAGCGGGTGATTTCATGAATCCAAGTCTTTCTAAATACTCACGCCTCCTTAGCTGTTGTTTCTTAGCCACAAATGTTTTAGCTTCGTGCAGGCATGCTTATATTTGAGAGGACAGCATAGTTTAATATGAGGTTGTTCGGTGTCTTTTTCTTGCTAATTTGGACTTCTAAACGTGTGTTACCAACTGCTCTAGATGACTGCCAATAAATTGAATTACATTTAACTCTCTTCGGTATAGACTACTGATGATTTTTATCTGCAAATGAAAGTGGTGAGCGATGAACTTGATGCTTATGGAAGTCTGAATATGTTGACGCAGTGCCAAAGTTGAGAATGTGAATGTAGAGTCATGAACTGTAAACCTTTCGCTGGATAGATGCTACAAGGATTTGATTGCCATGTATTCTGCTAGTTCTGCCTTCTATTCACACCTTCATCTATGGCCACGTAACACACTTCAACTTTGCCCTTTCATTCCCTACGATTCTGTCCCAAAATCCAAATGCAGCTTCCGCTTGTGTTGCTTCAAATATGGGAAGAAATTAAATGGTACCAAAAAGGTTAAATGACCCAATATCGATTTGCTTCTTGTGGTTGGTTCCCTGCCTTCCTCATCTCAATCGGGATATAGTACTATACCTTCTGTTTTTTCTTTCATCAACTATATTGTATGTAATGAAGACCTCATGTTTCCAAGGCTAAAGAACTTGTGCCAGGCTTCCTTCTTGTACAAAAATCTTCCATGATTCTTCTCGTTTTCGCAACCTGAGTCCATTGCCCTGCTAGAGCTCGAAAGTTCGACAACAGAACATATGTTTCATATGTGTCACAACTCAACTTCATAATTTCATCACCAATCTTGTCTCCAAGGTTGAATTCCGAGTATTTTATGCAAGCACTTAAAAAGGTTTTATAAGCTACAAGCCTGTCTTCAGGTAACAACAGTTTTACGAAATCTTCTACCTCATGCAAAAGTCCAGTTCTGCTCAAAAGATCAATTAAGCAGCCAAAGTGCTCGATACTTGGCTGTACTTGGTAAGCTTCCACCATTCTTTTGAACAATTGACAACCCTCATTAATTAATCCCGAATGACTGCATGCTTTCAACACTGAAACAAATGTTGCAGCGTTTGGCCAAGCACCTTGAGCCTCCATCTGATAAAATAAACTCAAAGCTTCATTCCCATAACCTAAATTCCCCAGCCCTTCAATCACTGCAGTCCACGAAAAAGCATCTTTTTCTTCCATCTTGTAGAAAGTCACCAAGGCCTCGTCCATACTCCCACACTTAAAGTACATATCAATCAAAGCTGTCTTCAACACAATATCTTGTCTTATATTGTGGTAGTTAATAAACTGATGAGCTAACCTGCCGGACTGTAGGTCCGTTAAGCTAGCACATGCAGCAAGCACACTTACCATTGTGGATTCATCAGGTATCACCTGCTCATTTTCCATTCTCATGAAGAGGTCCAAAGCATCATGTGGACGCTTAGCTTTAGCATAGGCATGAACCAACAAGTTCCACAAGACAATATCTTTATCAGCAATCTGATTGAAAATATCACGAGCCATGTCTAAAGATCCCATCTCAACATAACCATTGATCAAAATTGTGCAAGACACCAAATCTCTACACAAATCCAATTCACTAAACAGTCTTAACGCTTCATTTGTCTTTTTACACTTAACGTACAAACCCAGCAGGGCATTACTTACATTCAACACACATGCTAAACCCAATTTCAACACATAACTATGTATAGCTCTTCCACACTCGTTATCATCTAGTTGTGTGCAAGCTGACAGTAAAATCACCCAAGTTATCTGATCAGGTCTAATGTAATCATTAATCATTTTCTTTAACAATACCACAACTTTACTCGGTGAACGTGTATTGGTACTGTAAGCACACATGACAGAATTCCAGCTTGCAACATCTCTTATGGGCATTTCATCAAACAGCTTGCACGCGTCAGTTAAAAGTGACACAGCACCATAATAATGGATTAAAGCATTTTGCACACATATATCACTTTGTAGGCCTATTTTGACAACATGGGCATGCAGTTGTTTTCCCGTAGAACGCCAATAGAGACGAGAACAAGCCTTGAATAAAACAGGGTAGGTATAATTATCAGGAAAGTCGGAGCCAAATGTAACGAAGTGGTTGTAGATAAGAACGGCTTTGGTGGGTGTGGGAGATTTAGAATAGGCTCTAATAAGGCAGTTCCATGTGCGAGTGGCATGGGCTAGACCAGTTGCGATGGTATGGGTGAGGATTTGATCAATATGTTTGGTGCTATGTGCACTTTGTTTTAGAGACAAAAGAAGTTTGTACAAGTGCCTATTTGCACATTGTTGTCTTCTCATGGTCTTTTGGGCTGTCGGAGGATGCACATTTCCTTAGAATTCCCTCTTAAAAGAACGATGCTTTACCTAAGCAGATTCATGGCATCAACTTCGACTGATATTTGTGGTCTAGGAAGCTCTAGATTTATTCCTAACTAGTGAACAAACTATTTCCGATTAGTTGAAAAACTTAGAAATATCAAAACATATATGTTGAATCCTCAATATTTATGCAATTATTGAAGTACTATCTTGATAATAAATTTTGTAGCAGTTTTTTAAATTGATAATAATATTGTAAATACTATACTAGTATTTGATAATAAATTTAGTTTTAGTATCGTACTGAGCTGATACTAATGAATGTTGGGTACCATTTCATATAAAATTTTAAAATTATAAAATAGTTATTGAATTTTTTAAAACTATAAAGTAGTTTCTCAATATATTGTAATATATAATTTAAAATTTTACGTCAACCTTGTCTCCAAAAATTATAACAATAGAAATTTAAAATAACAACAATTATTTATTTTTATTAATATTACGTTTCATATTTCACGTACAACTAATAATCGTAATTAATATAAAAAAGATCAATTAATCATCATATAAACAAAAAATTAAGGACAATACAAATTACTTAAAATGTTATAATTTTGACATATAATAAAAAATAATTATATCAAAACATCAAATAAAAATAATAATAAAAATACATGACTGTCTAAGTAAGTATTAGAACACGTGTTCGTGTTGAGGAAATATTCAATTAGAAGTAAAACCTGAAACAAAATCTTTGCAATGATATTCTTTCAACATTTTGGTCAACGACATTCGATCAAGATTGTTTGAGAATTTAAAGGGTATTCGGCAGGGGATCCTCTATCCCCTTACATTTTCACCTTGATCATGGAAGGCATGTCCAGGCTCTTGAATTCACTTACAGTTGCAAATGGCAACTTCCGCTATCACCATAAATGCTCTATAATGAAGTTAACCCACCTTATCTTTGTAGATGACCTTACGTTATTTTGCGTCGCTGACACAACATCTATGAATGTTCTAATGCAATCACTACAGATCTTCTCGGAATGGTCTGAACTGCGGATTAATATAGAAAAGTTGTATATATGTTTCATCGGATATGCAGAACGCTAGGAAGCTGAGTAGAATTACGGGGTTAGTTCTAAAACCCCCTTCACTATCCTATCTAGGTGTGACCATCGCTTCTGTAAGGCTGAAGTATGCAGATTGCTCACCCATCCTGGAGCGCATAAAATCCAGAATCATGTCTTGGCAAAACAGGTTTCTATCTTACGCAAGTAGGATTATCCTAATTATTTTGGTACTATCGAGTCTCCAAAGGCATTGGTTAGGACATGCAGTTCTACCAAAGAAGATCATAAAGAATATTGATAAGTTATTAAAAGACTTCTTATGGTCAGGAAGAGATGAAGCAGCCAGAAATGCTAAAGTCAAATGGGAGGAAGTAGTATATCCGAAGGAACCAGGAGGACTAAGCATTCAATCCACTGCCACAATTCAGAAAGTTTTAATCAGCAAAAGGATATGGCGACTATTTTCAGATAAAGAGGCCCTATGGACCAAATGGGTCAATACTATTTATCTTCAAGGTAGAAACTTCAGGCAAGTTACGGTGTCCAGACAATTCTCGAGATTCTTCAATGAGTTATTGAAGATGAGGCAACATTTATATCCCTTCATCAAACATAGAATTCATGGTGGAAGAAATACGTGGTTCTGGTTCGATAATTGGCTACCAATTAGCCCTTTGATCAACAACTAGATGACAGTACATTTGTGTAAACGGCTGCAGGCAGATGCTAAAGTTTCTGAACTTTTGTAGGAAGGAGGGTAGAAGGCAAACTTTCGGAGTTATTCCCATTCACGAAAATTTCTGCCTCCAGTTGGGGAAAGTAGAGAAGATGATTCTATATCATGGACCCTTAATACAAGTGGTTCATTTACAAATGAGTCTTGTCACCGAATTTTCAAACAAGATTTATCGGTAGTCCCGTGGTTTAACTTGGTATGGAAAAAGTCTTTGAACTCCAAAGCATCGGTGATAATGTGGTTAGCCATTAAAAATAGACTGAGGACAAAAAGTAGATAGTTTAACTCAGATGAGACCTACTCTGCCAGAAAGTCGTAGAAGACAGAAACCATCTGTTCTTCACATGTGATTATTCCAAAGCCATCTGGAGATGTATCTAAGAAATGATGGATGTCGTGAACGTTGACTATAACTAGGATGCTAGTTTGAGAGGGGTCATTAACCGTATCAAAATAGGTTCTGTAAATGCCATCCTTATCAAGGTTGGTTTTATGTCAACTATTTATATGATTTGGCAAGAGAGAAATTATCATATCTACCGAAATGTAACTACAGAAAAGGACCAAGTACTAAACAATTGTTGAACTGGATAAGAGAAATGTTGCTGGCCAGGGGTGTTGACAAGATGTTATCACAATAGATGAAAATGAGATGGAACATCTGAGGATAGTGGGCAGTTAATAGATAGTGTCGTCATTTTCTGAATTCTGTAACTTTGTATAGTAGTGCATAGATAGTGACCTCTCTGGATTTTGTGATTGGTGTACTATTGTGCTTTTGTAATAGCTTGACTATTGTTAATATTATTTATATTTCATTTTTCAAAAAAAATCTTTACAATGATATTTATGTGGCATATATAAAATTTAACATATATATCAAATATAAGTAAAATTAAAAGAAGAGAAGAAATAAAAACCTGGACCTTTATTCATCAAATATCCGCTCAAATCATACTGACCTTAATTCTCATTTGATACAAAATCTTCATTATTGAGAGGAGCCTCATCATCACCATCATTCAAATTCATTGCACCAAATGACATATAAATACTTTCTCATCCAAGGTTATCTTTCAAGTTACTCTCATCTATCAAACTTAGTTTCTCATAAATCCAGTTCATCAAAATATCAATATGGTTAAGACCAATTAGATCTACATAATTACTTGTTCTATTAAGAGTCATAGTAAACAAATAAAATTAAATTATTAAAAAATTATATTCAATTTAATAATGATAATAAAAAAGCCTTCTCGAAGCTTTAAATTGTATTAAACAAAGATCAAGTTGTTTAATCTTTTGTGTTCCAATCTATTCATTTTCCTGAAATAAATGAATTAAAATGTGCTCAAATTTTTTTCACTCCCTGTTGCACTCACACATTGACTCAGAATTCGAATTGAAGATCTTTGTCATTCTAGAACACCACTTTCGAATTGATCCTATTAAGTAACTATAAGAATAAAAGTAAAATTATAAATACAAATAAAATGGTGATTAATTTTCAACAAGTAATAAAAGTGAAAAAATATATACCTGAATTAAGTTTGTCTCTTTTATGAATAGCAGTGGGCATCCCATAATTACCAAAAACATCCTTATAATTATTCTCTATTTGTGAGCTTAGGTGATTTTACATCATCTGATGGCAACAATTATTATAATAATTAATAACATTCTTTTATTAACTTCATTTTTTTTGGGATAAAACTTAGTATGAAATAGATATTATGATTCAAAATTCCCCATCAGCAAACAAAAAAGAGTAAAGTTGTCTTTTCTATCTCTCTTTGATGACTGCAAGATAAGGAATGTACAAAGAAGACTTATTTTTCAGATTAGCCTTGAATGTTCCATTCGCTCTCTCCATGGCATCATAAAAATATCCCATTGTTGCCTTCTCAATGCTATCAGCCAAATGAAGTGCCCTCACCAAAGACTCATAAACTCAGATGACAAATTGATATTAGGACTAAAATTCATGATCTTTAAGTGTAACTCTAAAACCCTCCTATCCAACATTAGACTTGGCGTGTTGAGATACAACTCACTTACCACTTATAAACATTTGCCTCAACTCCTTCATTAGAATAAAACACAGAAGTAATAAGAAATAGTTGTCAATATTGTAATAGTAGACGACGCAAATTTCTACCATTGTTGAAACCCTTTCTCATTACATTCAGGACCCATGTATATTTGTAGATGAACATGGTCACTTTTTTTACTTTCTACATAGTCTCATCAATAATAAGAAAATAGCTAATATCTCATATATTTTATAACATCAGGTTAATGTAATGTGTAATAGATGGAATCTAATAAAAAGACTATATGTATAAGCAAAATTATTGTCAGTAATGAACTGAACAATATGTTTTGGCTTAACATCATTCACAACTTCATCAAATATCTGAAACAAAATATCAACATTCCTAATAAGACTATATGTATTAATAGATATCAAAAACATCATCCCGTCTGCAAAATAAACTAAAAAATTAATAATAAGCTCTTGTCTTCTATTTGTCCAACTATCACACATAATTGAGCACCCATAAGTAGCCTAAATCATTCTTCTTTTATTCAAATAACTTTTTTATTTCATAAACAGAGATGTTCATAAGTTTACCTCTATAGTCAAATTGAAAGAGCTTTGTATTATAGACCATAAAAGACAATAACATCTACTATAGATTGATAATAATAAAACTAAGTAGTATTGAATGTTGTACCTTAATCATACCACTATCTAGTTATTGTCATGTTCACATTATGAGCCATTTCTTTAAATTGTAAGGTATCATGGATTGAAGGCGAAGCTCCAAGAGTTGTCTGTGGTGCAAAAGTAAGATACTTGTCTTCTTCTTTTCCTAAGGTCAAGTGCAACATTCCTTTCTTGTTGTATAGGAATATTACTTTCAACATTTCTACTATAATCCTGACAACTAAAAAAAGAACTTCCACTACTAATTTTATAGTTCAATCTTTGTTTTCTATCTTTCTCATGTTGATACTCTTCAAGCAAAGTCTTCATTTGTCAATTCACATCATGAATCACTTTCTTGCAAGGCTCTACTTCACCTTTGACCCAATTAAATGCTTATTTAATCTGATGATTCCCTGACCTTTTAAATGCATGTTACAATACAAGCAAATAAGATGGTTCTTTAAGCTATTGGATCATCAAATCTTCTTAAACTTTAAGCTATTGAATTATCAAGAATACTTGAACTTTCCTCCATTTATCTATAAAATAAATAAAAACATATGACAAAATTAAATTGATAAATTTGTTATCAACTATTTCAAAACAACGTGTATCACTCAACTTAAAACAAATACAAATGCACAACTTAGATTAAAAGCATATACAAAACTTGAACTTCAAAAATATACATGCATCTTATATTCACAGTCAATAGTCCAAGAATCATTATTACTAACTACTGAATAACAACTTCTCAACATTATATGATATACAAATGCAAGTTAACTTTACTAACTTACATAAACGATTGTTTTCTATCAGCTTGGTTTCGTACCGTTTTGATACTATACGAAATTTATAACGTTGGTTGATTGCTAATGCATTTATATTAAATATTAGTTCGTATTATCAGCAATTGTCTAAATAATTTACCGTTGTCACGTAACTCATCATTCATAATTCAAAACCTTGTTTTGAAGAAGAATATATATACCTTATGTGAAATGATTTCCGAGCCTAGTGTTTACTAGTTAGCTAAATTGTAGGAAAGGCCTTGAAGAATGTTGGGAAGTGACGGAAAGTAAAAAGTTTTAAACCCAGTTAGGTTTCAGCTTTTATGCTGAAACTTTGACGAGGACTAAACTTCCAAAAAAAGCCGTTGACGAAGACTAAACTCAAAGTCAGCGGTGAAGGTGCAGTCAGAATGCTTTAGCCTTTTAGGTCACCGAATTTAATGCAGCACAGATAACTAGGAATCCCATTTGCGTTCACCGTTGACGTATCTCCAAACCTAAGATCATTATGGCTACCAGTGGTAATATAACTTTTAAGATTTGATGTATAGGCAAATCTTGACTTTCCCATGAAGTAATTAATAAATAAGTGGGCGAAATGGAAGTTTAGCATTCTTTAAGGGACTTGATCCTCTGTGCCACCTATCATGTGTTAATTTTGTGTCACTTTATTCTAACCATCTATTTATATAGGGTCTATATAAATAGATGGTTAGAATAGAGTGACACAGAATTGGTACATGGTAAGTGGCACAGAAGATTTGGGTTGTTCTTTCAAGTGTCCCCATTGGGCACGTATTTTAGCGATAGATTTTAATATTATAAGATAATTTAGTTTGGAATCAATTAGATTTACAGTTAATAAATTAAATTAAATTAGTTCTAAATTGAACTTGAAATATTTATAGGTTAGACAAATTTGAAATTAATAAATTAAATTATATTTAATTAGTGTTTAAATTTGAAAATTTTTTAGTCTGAAAAAGCTCCACTTACTAACAATTTTAATAGTCCTGTCTTGATTTTGGCACCTTTTTCACCCAAAAATTTTGCTTTTTTTTTCCCTTAAATATAACTCATTTTGCATTTCAGCGTGCAATAATTTCAACAAATAAAATGTCAGGAACTCTAGATCTTGGCAAATGCTATTAAAAATCACGAGCATTTAGGTGATTTCAGAACTGAGAATAGGAAAATTGGATTGACGTGCAAGCCATTTCGTACATACTGAGGGCTCAGGGCAACAGTAGAATAACTGCATGCACCAAATAAACACAGCTAAAGGATAAATGGAAAGTAAGTACTTGTATCCATAGTTCCATACAGGCAATTGTAAACTAAACCGTGAAGACTCTCAAAAAGAAAAACTCAGGCATGTAAGATACAAAACCACTTTTCTCTCTACAACAGATGAAGTCAGATCTGTTCTTTACCCCTTTCCATTTAGAAATATGGTAGCAAATATGGGTCTAAATCTCTGATAGGAAGAAACTCGATGAACAAATCCTACAAGCTTAAGATGTCTTTGGTTCCCTTTTTGCTCCCATCTTCCTGACTTAATTTTATTCTTTGCGCAAGAAATGCGCATCCCTTTGTCTTGCAAAGATGGCAGGGTACAGCATCGCATCTTATTTTAGTAAAGTGACCAAGATCATAACAGTGCCAAAAAAAAAAGTAAAATCATAATAGAAATAATGTTTAAAGCTATGTTCTTGTTACCTGAATATATATGTGGAGCCTTAGATTATCAGGAGGCTTCAGAAGAATGTTAATGTCCATAGGATTACACTAGGGTTTTAGTTGTGAATGAAAAGGAAGAAAAAGACGTAGAGGAAGAGAAAGAAAACATTGGAAATGACCATGTTTACAGAGAATTTTGGAGAGAAGTTGATCATGCCCTCTCTATAGATGGATTAAAAGAAAGACATTAATAAAGTTGGAAAGCCGGCCAAAACCTGAATGCAAACGAAATGAGTTTCGGTATTTGCAATTTCTACTAAACCTAAAGCTTCCCATTTTTCACAGACTCCTTCAACCTTGATCAGGATTTTGGACACTCATTGTTTGTTTCTGTCTTTAAGAGTTGTTTACAAAGATATTGTGCAAGCAGGCTGGGTAGATATTATAGCCGATAGAAACTCTATATTAAACAAAAACATATTATCCATATCTGAAAGTGTCCAAGTTTTCATCTTGAAAAAAGTATTTTTTTTAAAATAATACTATCATTTCTGGGACAGTATTTCAATTTCATGCATAAATGTGGTTAATAAAATTGTAATTTTCAACTACAATTGACTGGACTATGCTATGATAATAATTTAAAAAAAAGATAAGACTAGAAGATTGATCGAAAAAGAGTGAAATGCATCTTATAGCAATTTGAAAGCTTGGGTTGTGTTCTGTTTCCTAGTGATTGGCAAAGAGGTGGTAGTGTTGTGATAAACCTATTGGGATGTCGAATCTGATAGAAATATTTAGTTTTCTTTATTTCTAGCAATAAATAATAGGAGATATGGAAAGGAAATTAATATCTTAGTTTGGGTAGGATTCTATTTCCATATTCTATTATAGTCTAAATAGGATTATGTTTCCATATTCTATTGTAGGTTCTCGGTATATAGTGAACCTTAATATTCTGTCATTAGACACTACAAGACAAGAGGGAATAAAATTCCTAACCAATCTTAGACATTGGCACATTGTTGAACCATGTAAAAAATTATTTCATTTAATTTTCTTTCCTGTAAATTTATTATTGTTGTATGTATGTTTATGGCTATTGATCCTAACAAGTGGCATTAGAGTAAGGTTAAGAACTTTGAAGATTTACAACAATAGAGGACGAGAGGGCGAAAATAAAGAAGTTCAATGAAAAGGATTAAGATGTTGATTGAAGATTATTTGAACTAGAAAAGTCTACACCTCCCTCTCAGGGCCAAGTGGGATCTACTGGACAGGCAAGAGTTAGGTGTTGTTCAATTAATGTTGGCCAGGAATGTTATGTTTAACATTATGAATGAGACGACTGCCGCAGGATTGTTAAAGCCCCTGACAAACACGTACGAGAAGCCCTCGATGATCAACAAGGTATTTCTGATGTGGATTTTGTTTAATCTTGAGATGGCCGATGGTAGTAATGTTACTAAGCGTATTAATGAATTTAATGTGATTATCAGTCAACAAAGTTATATCGAGATTAATTTTGATCATGAAATTCAAACACTAATTTTGTTATCTTCTCTACCCAACATTTGATATACTTTTATTTCTACAATTAGTATTTCCCATGGTAAAGGAAAATTAAAACTAGTTGATGTTCATGACATAATTCTCAATGAGAGTTCGCAAGAGGAATCAGGAGAATCCTTTGTGAATTCCTTAAGTGCTGAGGGAAGGGGAAGGAATAAGCAAAAACATGACAAATCCCATTGATCTTCTGTTGGCAAGCAGGTATACTGAGAATCCCTTTCGGCTAGACTAATAAACACATTAGTATATGGGATTGCCGACTCCAACATCTTAAAGGTTGAGTTCCATCTAGTTGGACAATTCAAAACCAACTTCTTTGAACTAGGAATGCATAAAATTTGTGCACCATCTTCAATAGTTTTAACTCTTTTAAGAGTTGCACTCCAATATAGAACACTATTCTAAATACAATTTATTGCTTTTTTATCGTCTCTAACCCATAATTCACAATCAAGTTAAGAATATGTGCAACGCACATGAAATATCTTACCTCTGACCAATAAGCTCCCAACCCGCATCTTACCCTTCAACTTCTCAATCATAGCATCATTCGTGCTACAATTGTCGATTGCGATGGTGAATACTTTGTTGTCGATGTTCAAATTCATCAACATAAATAAACCTATCATATACAAATATTATGAACATTAATCATAAATTCATAAAATAATAAAAAAGTAAATGATAAAATATTAAAGAATATAAATTACCTCAAAAGTCTATCGCATAACATTCAATCATTATCAATTTAATGTCTCATCACTGCCATATAACCCTTCTTTTGGTTTTCCGCTTTCCACATGTTTGTTATTATGGCAATTCGTCCTTCAATACTCGACATGGCTTTTAATGTCTCTTTCTTCTTTTCCTCATAAATTTTGAAAATATCTTTCCTTAATGTATTCTGACTTGGAACCTTGAAAGTGGGTTGAAGTGAATTAAGAAATATCCTGAATCTTTTGCTTTCAACAATAGACAATGGCTGTTCATCTCCAAGAATCATATTAGCCATCAAAATCCTTGATTTGTTATTGTCAAAAGTTGTTACGATCAATTCATTTATCCCTTTTATAAGATTAGGGGTAAAAAATGTTTGACCTCCTAAAACCATCTTCTTTCTAGTACATAAATCCACATGTCTCTTTAAATGAGACGTTCCACCTTTCAAACCACTCGAATACAAATTTTGACAATACTCGCACTCTGCCTTTTCAATTCCATTGATCAATATAGTCTTGTTAAAGTGATTCCAAACTTCACTTTTATATTGAGTAACTTAGTTCTAGTTGAAGTTCTATCCGCATTCGATGCTGGAATAGAAGTTTTCACTTCTAGCTTAGGTACTAGATTAGAACTCTAAACTGAATGAATATGCTCATCCATCTGACAAAAAACATGTAAATACTTGAGGTTAGAAATAATCAACATATAACAAAAGGTTCGTTAATTTAAAGTACTTTGATTTAACCAAGATTTGTTATACTTTTGAGTTTTAGCATTAGTGAATATTTAAAGTATTTTAATTGTCAATGCATATTTGACAAGATGTTAGCGACTTTTTCATCTATTTGCTTATCTTCCATGTTGTATTTATGTAATATATGCTTATCTTCCACGTTGTATTTATGTAATATATATAGCTAATTCTTTACTCTGATTTGCTTGTGACTTAGATTTCAAATAGCCTTTTGGAGAGGTTCCATCAATCTATATATAGTAATGTAATAATCCCATTTCTCTCATTTTTCACACCATTTACATTAATCCCACACCATTTTCTACTCTTCCCTAGTCTCTATTCTTCAATCCACTGATTAGATACTTTAAAAGATGAATGAAAACCTCTTATGGTTCATTCCTTTCTCATTATTAGTTTATTCCCGTTCTATTACATTTTCAAGAGATACATAAAATTAACTTATTCCAGCTAGAATGTGTACTTATTTTAATATCAAGTCGCACAAACATAAATAAATTAGTAGATCTATAACTATCAGTTATAACATTACTATACAAACATACACATGATACCAGATAATCACTAATTCCTATTTAGAAAAAATAACACTTTCTCTTTAATCTCTTGGAAAAAGGGAATCCACTTTCTATTGCATTACTTGTGAAAGTTGAGGCACAATTATAAATAAATAAATAAATAAAATATCCCTTCTATGCTACATGTCAACTAAAACTAGTCAAAGTATATTTGAAACAAGTCCTATCATCGACAAACAATATAACTTGAGGAGTGTTAAGTATGGGTGGGACTAACTTGCAAGTTGTTGATTTTCAATGTTTGAAGAGTTAAGTTTTGTTCTAACAATCATTGCTACTTCGGAGTTGAAACGAAGGTCTTATAGTTTACAAAACCAAAAACAAAGGTATATATTATCAATGACCCATTTGACGTCCATAACATGGTTAATATTTATCTCCAGGTGGAAATAACTCTGGCCAAAAAGAGTCTTAGAGTAATTAGAGTATTTTGTAAACAAACCCCTTTTTTCTGTCTTTCATCTTTTACTCCTTTCTTAAAGCGTTATCCTTTAGGCTATGTTTGGTTGGGGGTTTTATTAATAGAATGGAATGGAATGTAATATTATTGCATCATTTGAGAGGAGGGTTTATAATGGAATGGAATAGAATAGAATGAGATGGAAGAGGAGGGTTTCATATTACATCCCATTCCATCCTAAACAGTAAAAATAAAAAACCTCCGATTTGGGAGATTTAGGATGGAATGTAAAATAATAAACAAATTTACACTATATTACATTATGAACCCTTCATTCAAACACTATTGCACTATATTACATTATGAACCTTTTCATCCCTCCCAAACAATAATTTTCTAATATTACATCCATTTACATTCTATTATAAACCATTTTATTCCATTCCATTCTATTAAAAAACTTACGTCCAACCAAACATAGCCTTAGAGTTTGAAATAGCAAACATGTTCCTAGCCCGATGATCTTAAGGTTTCATCAGTTTTGTTGTTGGTGTAAGACAGAATTAGCGTGCATAATGCACAAGTGGCACTACAAAAGACATGTGTATTGGCTATGATTTCTTTGGCGACGAAATAGAAATCATTGTTAAAAGCGTCCCTTTGCCTATGAATAAAAATATAGTCTCTAAAAGTTAAAGAATCTACGACGATTAAGCAAAACGTTAGTAAGGGGTAACAATTTTACAACGCTTTTACAATTTCGTCACAATAGCAACACGTTTTAATGACGTTAAGGTAGTTTTGTCATAAAAAAGAAACAATTATTGATGATTAGAAATTATCTTCAGCGTGTGTGGGACAAATCAATGCGATTAGCACAGATTTAGCAAAAACGTCAGTAATTATTAGGGGTCGTTTGGTTCCACTTCTGTTTTTCTGTTGTTGTTTTTAGTTTCTGTTTCCTGTTTTTGGTTTCTGTTTTTTTTCTTAAAAAACAAAAACTTGTTTGGTTGATATTTGTAATATAAAAACTGAAAAACAAAAACCTGTTTGGTTGAGATTTGTAATGAAAAACTAAAA
>JANQAP020000086.1:3341680-3356671 GCA_026874005.2 Erythroxylum coriaceum
TTTTATTTCATATTACTTTAATCAAAATCCATTCTTTTATTTATTTACTAGTTAGTAGTTTTAGGTTTTCTAATCCATATCATTTCCTTGAGGTATTAACTCCTACTTACTACTATATTACTTGCTAACGAAAGGTACACTTGCTTTTGTTATGGGTAATAGATACCTAATACGAAAATTTATAACTAGATAGAGAAAATAATGATCCATTAATATGCACATTTACCACAAATAACAAAAAGGTATATTTTGTAAAGCATGTAATCTTGTAAAACATAATAAAGAAAACTACCTACCAATGTTTATAATCCTAAAGGTTTGCATTACACCTTAATATTTTACAAAATTCCTAAATAAACCCTATCCTTATCTGTGATGTCATTTTTCGAAAGAAATAAAATATTTATATTTCATTGATGAGAATAAAAAAAACCACCAAATGATACACAAGTAATTACAAAAAAAACCCCAAAAATTGTATGAGGTTGAAACCTCGATTTGGTAGGATTTAGTGTAACTTAAGCATAAGCAATACTCTTACCAAAATAAACTCCGAAAGCATCCAATTGTTTGAGGATTTGTCAAATGGTGAGATAGTTCAGGGTCACTAGACAACCAATCTCTTCGATGTTTACTCAATGATGGGTATCTTTTATTTGTACTGATACATATGAGCCTTTGCCTTCTTAGACAATATTTATTGGTTCTTAACCTTCTTGGACAAATTATCAACCAAATTACAATATAATGTTCAAATCATCAATTTCGAAAGCACAATATAATGTTCAAATTCTTAACAAAATCACAACATCAAGTTCAAATGCTCATTCAAATCACAACATAATATTTAAATTATTAATGAAGTCGTAATATAATGTTTATATCCTCAACCAAAACATAAATCGATGCTCAAACACAGTTCAATTTGTTGTTGATTCACCATCATCAACTTGAGTTTTTGTTAGAGTTAATTTTTTCCCTTTTTTTGACAACTTATATCAAGATGCCATATGAAGATTGGAAATCTTTTTTTCTCTCAAAAGTTGCTTTCTCCTTATATCAAGATGCTATAATTTCTGTCTTTAATTATGTGTTTTCATCTCCTAACAAGAACTTTGTTTTTAAATAAGAAAACCGATGATTGTCAATGTATTACAAAAATATAATCTAACTACAATCGATGCTTATACTATAATATAAGCATAATGCATTACAAAAATATCAATGTATGGGTTTTGTACCTCAACCGTTGATTAAACCAATACCTCAACCCAGTAAAAAACATAAACTGATGATTACCCATACAATCAAACCATAAATAAAAACCCAAATGATCAAAGTAGTACATAAAACCCAATAAAAATATAACTCACTTAACTTAACCGATGATTAAACGAAAATGTAGAAGGAAGAAGGGAACCTAAGTATGTAAAGGAAGAAGGGAACTGAAGCATGCGAGATGCAGAATATAGACGCAGAAGGGAACCGAAGCACGCGAAGGAAGAAGATGGACATAGAAGAAAGAAGATAGTCGGAGAGAGGGGAACTGAAGCATACACAGATGACGATGGCAATAGAGAACCAACGACAGAAGAGAAAATCAAAGATAGGAGAAAATGAGCATTGACGAAGGGGGTTTCGTGGGCAGGTTAAATGTTTAACCAAAACGATGTCATTTGGTGTTAAACCAAAGGACATCATTTTTGTTTTATTACAAACGTTGAAGATGAAGCTAACGACGGCGTTTAGGTTTTAATTTTACCAACGAAATAACTCTTTTGTCGGTAAATACCAACAGAATCTAGTCCTATCGATACACTCTGGTGCTTATTTATGCCGCCAAGCATTCCCAGCAAATTTATCGACATAAATGACTATTTCATTGCTATATTTCGTCAAAAAATTTACCAGGATAATTTCCTTCCATCTTTACCAACGAAAATTTGTCCATCACTAAATGCAATTTTTTTGACAGTGTTACTGACAGGAATTGATTTTTTGTCACTATTGCCTACTTTATTTTTACCATCAGTAATTTGTAATTTTCTTGTAGTGATAATAACCTATAAGACAGCGTCATGTTATAGAACAAGTTGACCAATCAGCATCACAATATGTTGTAATATGGAAAGAAGAAGATATATGATAAAATAACCCTTTTGAAGGACATACTTTTAGATATTTCAAAACATGTAGAGCAACTTTCTAGTGAAGAACAGTAGGAGACTAAATGTATTGGCTCAATTGTTGTATTAAATGTGTAATATCAGGCCGAGTAAATCTTAGATATAATAAATGGCCAACCAATCTTTGTTATGACATTGAATCTCTAAGTAATGAAGCATCTTTAACATGAAATTTGTACGTATTTGGAAGAGGAGTTTGCTTAGCTTTTGCACCTACTAAGCCAACATCTTCCAAAATATCAAGAATATATTTTCTCTGATTAATATACATTCCTTTAGACAATCAAACAATCTCCAAACCAAAGAAATATTTTGCAGAGTCTAAATCCTTGATAGTAAATTGCTGATGAAGAAATTATTTCACAATAAATATTTCAGCTTCCGAAGCACCTGTAAGAAGAATATCATCAACATAGCCAAGAAATTTGTGTATGTTCCTTTGATATATAAACAATTTCCATGATTTGATTAATGGAAACCAATTTGATGAAGATGATGAGAAAACTCCCGATTCCATCCTCTCAACGCTTATTTAAGTCTATACAATGATTATTTTAATCTGCAAACTTTTCCATTAAGTGCTTTTGTATAACCTTATGGGGACTCCATATAAATTTCTTCATCCGAAAAACCTTATAAAAATGCATTGTTGATATCTAATTGATGCAAATGTCATGTCTTTGTTGCTGCAATAGCTAGGAACGTTTTGACTTATCACCATTTTAACAATTGAGAAGCTATCATAATAATCTTCCCCTTCTATTTGATGAAAACCCTTTGCTACTAATCAATCCTTATATCAGTCCATAGCTCCATCATGTTTGTATTTAACCTCGTATACCCATTATAGCCTATTGCCCTTTTTTTAGGAGGTAAATCACTTAACTCCTAAGTTTGGTTTTTTCCTAAGGCTTGTAATTCATCTTACATCACTCTTTTCCAATTCTTACATGCTCTAACATGGTAATATGAACTTGGTTCTTTAATCTTTTACATATTTGAAGAGAAATGTACAGAAACAAAGCAGGGATATGTTGGTGGTGTGTGTAGTGATGACTAATGAGTGCTCACAACAAATTTAGAAAACAAGGAAGATTGTGTAGAATTTGAAACAAAATCTTTCATCCTATCTATAAGGGTTTTTGCTTCGGTCTGATACTTTTTTTGGTAGGAAGATCTTCATTATTTAATGTTGTATTTGAAGTTTCAATATAAGAAGGTGTTGTATATTTTAAAGAGGAATCAGGTGCAGAAACAAAAACAGGATCATTTTGAGAATCACCATTAGATCTGGAATAATGAAAACGAGAAATTAGATTATCTGAATCTAGGCAAATCATAGGTAAAAAAATTCTAGTTTCATTTGCAACAATGTTTTGATATGAAAAGATGTTTTCATAATAGTTGAGATCTCTGGCAATAACAATCTTTTTTGTTTCCAGATCATAGAACTTATAGGCCTTTTGTAAACTAAACAACCAATAAAAACAGCATTGAAAGCTCTAGGTTCAAACTTATCTTTATGAGGAAACATATTTGGGGCACATTATAAACAACCAAAGGTTTTGAGAAAGGAATAATCTAATTCATTGTGAAAGAGTATTTGATAAGGAGTTTTCTAAGATATAACAGATGAAGGAAGTCTATTTATGATATAGGTAGCTCTGAGAATGGCTTCCCCCTAGAAACGAACAAGGACATACGATTGAAACATCAAAGATCTTGCAACTTAAAACAAATGTCTATGTTTTCTTTCTACAAATCTATTCTCTTGAGTGGTATAAAAATATGTTTTTTGATGAATAATGCCTAAAAAAGAAAATAGATATGTACATGATAAACCAGTAAACTCTGTAACATTGTCTATCATTATAATTTTAATAGACGTGTGGAATTGGTTCTTGACTAGGTTGAAGAAATTATGAAGTGTTTGAACGATTTGATGTTTATGGTTAAGCAAAAAAAAAATCCATATTTTTCTACTAAAATCATCCACAATGGTCAAACAATAATGGTTTCCATTGGTTGACACATATTTGTAAGGACCCCATAAATCAACATGAACAAACTCAAATATGCAGTTGAATGAATGGTACTGGTTCGAAAAGGTTGTCTACTCTGTTTGGATAAATGACATACTTCATATGGAAATTTCCTCCAGTAGAAAGATCCTTTATTACATTCAAAGATGGATGTCCCAATCTTTGATGCCAAGGATCAATGGTGTTTACAGATTTTATAAAGAGATTTGGATATAATGTCAAAGTATATTGTTTATGGTTTCAGGAAGATAAGCACTGGAGTCTAGAATGTACAATCGTCCTATCACTTTCCCTACTGCAAGCACTTCATCAGTTATTAGGTCCTATATTATGCAAAAAATAGGTTAGAAGTTAAAACTCACATGAGTTGTAGTGGTAAGCTTATTGACAGATAAAAGATTGAATTTAAAACAAGGAATGTGTAAGCAATCAATCAAGGTTAATCTTTCATTTAGTTGAACATCATGTATATGATGAACAAGCTTAATGGATTCATCATGTAAAAGTACAGGTGTAAAATTGTTCATAAAAGAGGGGCTTTTCATTAATTTTAGATTTGAAGCTCCTGTGTCAACTATCTAAGAACCATATTCAATTAACTCAAGTTAACTGAGAATATGATTAAGAACCATGCCTACAAAATTGTCACAATGTGAGAAATTCACTGTTTGTTTTTCAGGTTCTACTTTTCTTTTTCCTTTGAAGAACTTGTCAATATCTTGCTATATCATGATTAAAACATTTGACTTCCAATCTCCTTCTGAGATTTTTTCACTTGTTTCATCTGCTTCGTTAACCAAAGTAACAAATGACTTCTTTCCTTACTTGTTCTTATTTTCCTTTAATTCCTTAAGCCACTCTGGATACCCATAAATCTTGAAACAAGTTTCTTTTGTATATCTATCCATGTTACAATAATCACAATGTAACTTCGACTTATTAACAAATTCTTTCCTCTTCATCGTACCTCTTCCTGCATCGATTCCATCTTTCTTGTTTCCTTGTGATCTGATCATCATGGCATTTTCAACTTCATCTGTGAAACTTATGCTTACTTCCTTATGTTTCTCAACTCTTAACACCATTGAATATGCTTTGTTTATACTTGGCAATGGATCCATAATCAGATTTTTATTTCTCACACTATCGTAAATTTCATTCAATCCCATCAGAAATTGCATTAACTTGTTTTTTGGATTCAAGTTATGCAATCAGTTATACATATCAGCTGAAATCACTTATTTTCTATTACATATTCAATCTCCATGTTTGCTTAAATTACAAGATCACATACTCTATAATTGAAAAAAAAAATAACTATCAACTTTCAAGACTTCTTTCTCAACTAACTCCAGTACTCTGTTTCAGTTATTTCAGCTTCTGTTAATATTCTGCCAATATCTTTAACAACTGTAACACTCTCAATCAATATTTTCTCTTCTCTCGATGTTTCTATTTTAAAATAATTTAATTGAGGATATGATTACTATTATTTTTAATTTAATTCTTAAATAATTGTTTTAAAATTTTATTATCAAACATGGAAAACATGTAAATCTAAGTAAAAAATAAAATAAAGTATAACTTTATTTTATTTTTTACTTAATTCTTAATTTATTTGAAATTGTAATATGATCCCTATATTTCTTCAAAATTTTGAGTACTAATAAATTTTAGAGTACCAACCAAAAAATCATTAGTACCAATTAAAATTTTGATTTAAAATATAAATTTAGCTTCTTTACTGTTTTCAAATCAATACAAAACCTTCTAATAGGTATTGTATAAAAATTTATAAGTTTTTTTATTAAATTTGTGATAAGGAGGATTAATACAATTATTATAAGCGTTAATTGCCAAGAAAAACCCAAACTTTCATCAATTTTTCAATTATAGCCTGAACTTTAAAAAGTAGCAATAAAATGCTCAAATTTTTAATTTTTTTAAATTTTAGCCCAAACTTTAAAAAGTGGTAAATGTTTAAACTTTCAATTTTCTTCAATTCTAGCCCAATGTTATTTATTGTTCTCTCGATGTCCTCATCCATTTGTTTTTTGTTTATTATTTTGACACTCTAAACTACTCTCGCATTACAACGTGTTGTATCAGTAAGACTGTTGGGGTTGCTTAATCTGATTTAAGTATTTTTTAAACTTAACAGAAACACTAACATCGGGCTAGAATTGAAAATTGAAAGTTTGAGCATTTTATTGCTACTTTTTGAAATTCGGGCTACAACTGAAAAAAATTGAAAGTTTGGGAAATTTATTGCTACTTTTTAAAGTTCGGGTTATAATTGAAAATTTGACGAAAGTTTGGGCTTTTTATGTAATTAACCTTTATTATAAATATTTTTTAATTAGTTAAATAGTTGTTAGGTCTTTTATACTTATTAAATGTTAGTTTTTTTTCTAACCTATTAAAAAATCTATATATTACGAAAGCTTCAAAAAAATCTTTCATACTTTGATAAAAAAGTTTCAATAGTTTATTTAAATATCGATAAAATTTTTCAAGAATTTGAGTAACTTAAATAGAAATAGATAATAAACAAGTATGTTTTTATATTCTCTTGTTTATATAAATTCATAATTGATATTGAAACAATCAATAACGTTCTTGTTATATTTAACATATAAGCGATACTAATAAAGGGGAAAAATCTTCAAAGCAAGAGTATATGAAATGTTGTCATCGACTTCCTTTCCAAACTCAATCTTTAATTCCTTCTCTTTCTTTAATATTCTCATCTTTTTCAACTCTTTGATTGAACATAAGAAATATGTAAGTGGTAAATAGCAAATAAGGATAAGGTAGTAATTTCCTCTGAAGGAGAAAACAGTCAAACACCGTACTTTCGCACTCTAACAAGGATTGGGTGAGAGAGTCAAACTTGTTTTTTTCAAATTGCAAATCCATTAAAGCATGTTGAAAAGCGATTACTATTCATGACGATGAGAGGAATGATTAACTAAAAATCTTTGATTTAAGTAGAAAGCTACAAGTCTATTCACTACAACGGATATGTGTATTATGATTTGTTTGGCGACGATCCAGAAATTGTCGTCAAAAGTGTCCTATTGGCAACGTTTTGATAGTTCATCTCTAAAAGTTAAAGATTCTATGTCGGTTAACCAAAACATCAACAAGGGGAAACAATTTTATGACTCTTATACAATATCGTCGCAATAACAAGTTTTAATGACGTTTAGGCTCTTTCGTCGCAAAAAAGAAACAACTATCGATGACAAAAAGCTATCATTGCCATATGTTGGGCAAATCAATGTGATTAGCGTTCATTTAGGTAAAGCGTCGGCAATTGTTTGGAAATAGCAACGGAAAAATAAACTACGTCGCCAAATGCTTTCCTTTTTCCTGACGATTCAGTTAATCGTCGCACAAGGTCATATGAAGATAATACCGAGTGATGATAAATTGTTTTGTGTCTTGAAATGTTCACTATTGATGACGATTATTATCCTTCATCGTCAATGTTTGGTGACGAGTGGCTTAGGCGTCGCGGTTTGGAGGACAAATTACGATCATTTTATTTATTCATCGCAAATGGTTCAGGATATAGCGACAGTGATATATTCGTCGCTAAAAGTGGTTCTTAAATTTTTTTCCAAAAGTTTTTACGGGAGAATTGATGAAATTTGGTATGTGATAGTATTGTTAAAAATAATAATATTTGAAAGATATTTTGTTAATGCTAAGTGTTAGTAATAATTGTAGTTAAGGTTAATTATAATTGACATTTTTATAATCTATCTTAGTTCAGATATGGTTTGTTGTGAAGTTGTTTTCATATATTGCTGAAAAACACATAGTACGTTATTTAAAATATGAAAAATAAATATATTTTGGACATAACAATATTTGTGAACCAAAAATGTTAAATTTGAACAATGCTAAAAATATCATAATTTTAAGTTATGAACTAGTCTTAATCATTAATAATTAGTATCAGTAAAATAATTATTTATAAAAATTTTGGAAATGGTAGCAATATAATATAATGATATATGGTAAGTAGTACAAACTTTTAATTAGAATTTTAACAATTTTTATATACAGTGAACAACAACAATAACAACGACATTAATACGCAACCTTACCCTTAATTAGTAAAGAGACTGTTTGAAAAATTCTTACAGATAGAATAATAAATAAAGTTTAAAGTTGAGTCCATTTGATTGCACCAATAAATGATAATGATATAAATTATTTTTATAGATTCCAGGTGACATGAGAGTGGGTAAAGTTAAATGATTAAAGTTAAAATAGTGAAAGATCTCCCCCCAGGTGTAAGGTTGTTGACACCCTCTTCCAACAACTTCTTCGCTATAGCTAAACTTATAGAGGATACAGTGAATGAATCCCCAGATTTAGTATGGAAAACAATTTGTTCAGATGAACTGCTAGTATGATGCGTTTTACCTAAACCACAATCAGTATAGAACTTAGATTGCGAGTTTAGTGAAATAGTATAACGAACCCAAATTGGAACACATGCATACTTGAATGACCAGACCAAGTCATTGGAATCAACAAATTTTCCAAAACAACCGATTTCCCTAATCCTTCACAGACCATTATGACATGGCCCTGCCTCCATTTCTATTAATGTTATCTTGAAGATTCAAGGAAGCTTAATGCAACATATAGTATATACAATCAAATGTTTTATGTAATAGCTTCATAATAGGAAATGAGATCTACATAGTAAGGAAAGTGACATAGTTCGAATGATAATAAAAACCTTGAAGAAGAAGGTTAACCATGAAAGGCAAACGATTATTAGTGTATGAAAATGAGTATTTGTTCTGCATTATTTTTTTCTTCAATAGGGACAATTTTGTCATATTCCTCCCAACAGAATGAATTTCCACCATCAGAAACTAGTCACAATGTCGACATTGCTTGATGAATTATGTTAAGAGTTATATTCTACAAAAGTGAATTTAGAATAAAATTCATTATGTTCAACTCCATTTTTTATGATAACTGATAGTTATACAGTTTAGTACTTATACATCTTGAATCTGCCAAATGAGATGAAAGTTACCCTTATTAAAATAATAGTAATCTATTTACCCTTTGTATCATATCTAAATTTTAGAATTTAAAGTACATTATACATAACCATGTTCTTGATGTACATAAATATAGTATTATCTATATTGGGTTATATTACTATTAATACCAATAGAGTTAAATACTCTTTCAGACCTTTCATCAAATAGTTAGCAAGCTTTCTTGAGGGAAGCGTTAAAGATCATAAAAAGAAGTCAACCTACCTATACAACCAACAAAGGAAGACAATTAATCATCTTCAAAACATAACCACAAGCACAACCCATACAACAAATGCAAATTTAAAAACTCACAATAAACACCTAAAGGAATAAGTAAAACTTATCACAAGATGAAGGGTTTAAAAATAGAAAAGAAGAACAATACCAATTTAGTTAAGGATACTTCTTCGATGGTGATGACCACAATACACGAGATGAGCACAAGAGAGGGGACAGTGGTTATTGGACTGTGAATGTAGAGGAATGTTGACGACTAACATGAAAATGAAGAGAGGTTCATTGTGGTAGTGATATAAACCTAATACAAAACAACATGGTTTCTTGTTAAGGTAAACGATGTCGTTTTCTATTTTGTCAGAAGAAATATAGAACAATGTTATTAGTAACAAAAAACCATTTCCAAATAGGAAGACATTGCCATATTCATTGTCACCTTTGTCTAATATAATTATTATTACACATAAAGTAATATAGTTATATAGTAAGTAAGATATGCAAAAATTTATATATAATGTAATATTTAATAAATCATTATAATAGTTAGGATGACTTAATATGTATACATTAATAATACATTAAGTTAATCACATTGATTTATAATAATATTAGAAGTTTATTACAAATAATTTGCTAAATATTACATTAAGTGAACGAATTTGATTGTACGGATGTGAACTTCTTATGAATCATTTTAGCAAAATAAAATATTGTTTGAAAATAGTATTAAGTTAACTTATAAGAAATTAAAGTTAGGCAACAATATTTTCCAATATTGTTCTGTAAATGGTAATCAAGATTAAATATTAAAAATTTCCAAACATTATATTAATGATGTTAGTTGCATATATAACTGTAAAACAAATATTAGTGAACAATTTTGATTGTAATATGAGTACTTCATATTAATCATTTTAGTAAAATAAGAAATGTTATGAAAAAGTTTAGTATTGGCGATGTTTATTTAGTTTGGTAGCAAAATGTTGCAGAATTTGCGACACTTTTTTATTTTGGTAGCGAAATACGGGACATTTGGCGACTAGTTTTATCTTCGTTGCCAAATTCAGTAGATGAAAAAAATTAGCTGAGATGATGTGATTTATGTAACGACAAATGACGTCGTCCCAGTCTGTTTAAACACAGACACACGACAGCCCTTTTTTCTTCCCCTTGTTTTATTTTTCATCCCTTCCTCTCCACACACGCTCGACTGTCGAAACACACCCACAACCCACTGCCTATTTTTGCACTTTCTTCTCCTCTTTCTGCACGATTCTGTCCTCTATCATCTCCTTGTGTTTTCTCTCTATCTAGTGAGTGATCTTGCGTTCTTCTTCTTCGTTTGTCATTGAAGCTGAATCATGTATATGTCTTTTGTGATGGGTATTTTTTATGTTAGTTGTTGAGATGTTATTTGGTGATGATAATGGTTGAAATGTAGTAGATATGTGTTATTGTCATTGAAGAAAGGGAAAATAATGAAGTTTTTTTTGATAATTTAGGTCTAATTATGGCCGCAGGTAAGGTGTTTGAAAAAATTCCAGAATGGGGTTGATATGAATTTTGATAATGTTTTCATGTTTAAATGGGGTCGTACATTTTTATTTGGTTGTGATGTAATATTTTCATTTAATTTTAGACTTCTCTCCTGTGGAAGCAGTGTGTGGTTTTATTTGTACACTGACATAGTCACAAGTTCTAATGGGGTATCAAAAATGTCTCTCCTTTGATTGGTTTGATATTGACATGCTTGAGTGACTGAATTCAAAAACTTTACCCTAAATTTTAGCTGCTTTTGTATTCACAATAAAAAGAGTGATTATGTATTCATTTAATAAAATATACACCCTTTATCATATTATACCATAAGAGTGTTTTTAGGAATTTGAGGTTTATATATGAATGTATTGGCCCTCTCAACCTTTTAATTAATCATATTGAATTATATTGAGTTCAAAATTGTGGATTTCAGAGGTTATAATCTATGTTTAGACCGTCGATAGCCCATCAACCTTGTCTTTCTTCTTTGTACTCTGCGGTTATCCGTCCATCCAGGTAAGTCATCCAACTAATGTCCACATATATTTTGATTTAATAGTCTGTGAATTTCATCTTGGGCTTTATGTGATTGGAATTATGAACAATGTTTTGTGTTGTGGTTTGCAATATTCTTAGAAACATAGGATAGTATATAGGCTGGAAACTGGTAATGCAGCTCCGATGAGGCTTATTAATGAAAAATTCCATAAGCCTAGGAGCCACAGTGAGAAGTCCCTTTCTCGATTCACAAGTATAAATAACGCCACGTACTATAATGTTTCTTTTCTTACGAACTTTGATTGTATTAACTTCAAGTAGGATGTCTTCTGGTTTTGTGTTAACACAAATGATGTATTGGTTTTGTTTAATAGTTTGTAATATTCTTAGAAACATAGGATGGTATATAGGCTGAAAATGGTAATGTAACTCTGATAAGACTTATCTGTAAAAAATTCCACTAGACTAGGAGCTACAGTAAAAAGTCCATTTCTCGATTTAAAAGTATCAACAACGCCATGTACCTTAATTAATAGTAACTTTTGTTGCAATGTAAAATTAAACAAGAAATGCATTAAATAATTCAGTTATCTTCTTTAATTGTATAGCTATATGGATAAAAGTTGGATGTCTCATAAAAAATGGTCTATTGAATATGTAAAAGGAGTTAAGAGTTTTATGCAATTTGTACAACATCAAATTGGTGATAAATGCGGTATTCGTTATCCTTGCATCGATTACTTAAATGTCGACTTTCAAAGTCAAGATGTGGTATATAATTACTTGCTAATCCGAGGCACAGATAAATTCTATTTGCCATGGCTTTATCATGGTGAATGTAAGGAAGTAAGTTGTAGTAGAAGTGGTGGCACAAGTTATGATGATAGTAACAATAATGATGTAGATGATTATGATGTTAATGATGATGGTGATGATGGGATTGACCAGATGTTAGATGATTATGGGAATTATATGGAGACTATGAATGTAACAGGTATGCCTAAGATAATTTGTAGTATAACTGAAAATAATTTTAGGAAGTTATTGAAAGTTGCTCAAGAAGAATAATATCCAGGGTGCTCAAATTTCTCACAACTATCTTTTGTTATCAAGTTTTTGCATTTGAAGGTCTATAATAAATGGAGTAACAAGTCTTTTGACTTGTTAATTGACTTACTTAATGAACCATTACCTGTTGGACACAAATTGACGAAATCTTACTATGATATAAAGAAATTATTAAGGGACCTGGGATTAGGATATATTTCAATCCATACACGTAGGTATCATTGTGTTCTATTTTGGAAGGAAAGTAAAGATGTTCAGGAGTATCCGATTTGTGGTACATCAAGCTGGCAAGTGGACGATGGGAGAGGGAAAAAAGATACCGAATAAAATCCATCAATACTTTCCTATTAAACCATGACTACAAAGACTTTTAATGTCAAAAAATAGTGATGGATATGAGGTGGCATAAAGAGAAATGCATTGCTGATAACATTATGCGTCATCTGGCAAACTCAATGGCATGGAAAGAATTTGATAGAAAGTTTTCATGGTTTGTACAAGATTGTCATAATGTTTGACTTAGATTGGCCTCAAATGGATTTAATCCTTTTGGTAATATAAGTACTTTATAAAGCATATGGTCGGTAATTCTAGTGCTATACAATTTACCTCCATGGAAGTGTATGAAAGAGCCTTTTATTTTATTATCTTTGCTTATTCTAGGACCTACTGCTCCTGGTAAGGATATCGATGTCTACTTGCAACCATTAATTGATAACTTAAACGATCTACTGGAAATTGGAATACACACTTTTGATCTTGTTCAAGGTGAAACATTTAGAATGCATGCCACTGTTTTATGGACTATAAATGATTTCCCAAGTTATGGAAACTTGTATGGGTGGAGCACTAAAGGGCATATTGCTTATACTATGTGTAATCATTAAACTTATTCAATGAGGCTATAAAGTAAAATATGTTATACAGGCCATCATCGTTATTTAGAACATGAGCATAGATGGTGAAGAAGTAAATTGTTTAATGGAAAAGTAGAATTGGGTGAAGCTCCATTGCAGTTGTATGGTAATGATATTGTTTATGAACTACCACATTTGGGTGACGTTACACCTGGCAAACACCTAAGTAATAGAAAGCGAAAGAGAAATGATATTAAACTCAATTGGACAAAAAAGCATATTTTTTTAATTTGGCATATTGGAAGGAATTACATTTGAGTCATAATCTTGATGTGATGCATATTGAGAAAAATATTTATGAGAATATTTTAGAAACTGTGATAGGAATTGATGGAAAGTCGAAAGACACAATTAAGGCTAGACTTGACTTATAAGACATGAATATTAAAAAAGACTTGCATTTAAAAAGAAGAGATGATAGGTCATACATTATTCCCCCTGCTTGTTACAAAATGTCAAAAAGGGAGAAACAATTTTTCTGTTAATTTCTCCGATTAGTGAAGTTTCGTGATGGGTATGTATCAAATATAGGTCGTTGTATGAATGTTAAAGAGCGAAAAGTATCAGGGTTGAAAAGCCATGATTGTCATTTACTTTTGCAACGATTACTTCCTGTTAGAATATGTGGGTGTTTGTCGAAGGATGTGTTCATAACTTTGGGCCAATTAGGAGAGTTTTTTAAGCAATTATTTTGCAAGACACTTAAAGTTGAAAAGCTTAACAAAATGGAAAAAGACATAGCTTTGATTCTATGTAAGCTTGAACTAGTATTCCCCCATCGTTTTTTGATGTTATGGTTCATTTGGCAATTCACTTACCATATGAAGCAAAACTCTGTGGACCGGTTCAATTTCGATGGATGTTCCCAATTGAAAGGTAATTCATATTAACTTTTACTTTTTTTCAAAGTTATTTGTTAGTAACAATTCCTAATATTTTATATTTTGTTTAGGTATTTATGCTCTCTTAAGCATTATGTACATAATAGAGCTTGACCTAAAGGGTCTATTCCAGAGGCTTATATAGCAAACGAATGCTTGACATTTTGTTCAATGTATTTAAGTGATGTAGAGATAGGATTTAATAAACCAGAACATAACTTTGATTTTGATGAAGAGGGTAGGTTGTCAATTTTCTCCCAAAAAGTAAGATCACTTAGTATAGGTAAATATATGGAGTTAACTAAAGACAAATTCCAAATTGCCCATTAGTATATTTTGAATCATTGTGAGAAAATCGATATATATATATATGGAGTATGTATATTACTTTTAATTCAAACAATCATATTCAAATTTCGTCATTGAATCTCATTTTGTAACACCCCATTACCCTAGGGTACGCACCGAGATGCCCGTAGGTCATTCCGATACATATCCTAAGCTAAGGGAGCGCTACGTGCGATCACTACAGTACTCCACATGGC
>JANQAP020000086.1:3363136-3380871 GCA_026874005.2 Erythroxylum coriaceum
GCTAAAATTGGGCCACCGGGCTAAACCAGGCGACTCGAGCCAAATTTGACTTCTCTAAGAAGAAAACAAAGAAGTGATTAGCAGAATATTATGTCACTATATCTTAATGTACCTATCCTGAGCTTTGCAATTTAGACAATTTATATAGTAAAATTGATTGTTAACAAGTCTCATATAGGCAACTCCCAATTTAGATTTTTCAATGATGTGAATTGTTAGGTTTGTTGTTTTATTAATTTCCTCAATATAAAATACTCAACAATAAATTTCAAATAAGAAAATTTCAGAAATTTGAATAATAGAAAATTGGAAGTTATAATCCTTTAATTAGCAAAGATCGTCGAAGTTCTTATTCTATGTACTTTTAACCACGAACGTTCTGACTGAAAATTAAAGCAATTATTAAGTAACCACTCTCATTTTCAGTCTCCTCCCTTATTGAGACAGAATTATCAACTATTATGCTATATGTTCCTTCAACCTTATTATCCCCTTGTATTTTTGTCAGTTAATTAGTATATAAGGACTACAAAATGCATTTGATTAGAAAACCAAACTATATACTTCAATCATATATGCTTTGCAGAAAACAAATAATTGATAGAGTTTTGCAGATCTCTTAAGCATTATATACGAATTTATTTATTATATATTCATTTTATTATATTTATTTATTATTAAATTCTTAATATTTTATATAATTATTTAAAATAAAAAGTTTAAAATTACAAATCCGCCTTAAAGTTTTCACATAAAATTTAATAAAGCAATATGAATGTATTGGCCCTCTTAGCCTTTTAATTAATCATATTGAATTATATTAAGTATTAATTTGTGGATTTCGCAGGCTATAATCTGTGTTTAAACCGTTGATAACCTACCAACCTTGACGTTCTTCTTTGTACTCTGCGGTTGTCTGTCTATCTAAGTAAGTCGTCCAACTAATATCCATAAATGTTTTGATTTAATAGTATGTGAGTTTCATCTTGGGCCTTGTGTGATTGGAATTATAAACAATGTTTTGTGTTGTGGTTTGCAATATTCTAAGAAACATAGGATTGTATATAGGCTGGAAACCTGTGATGCAGTTTCGATGAGGCTTATTGGTGAAAAATTCCATGAGCCTAGGAGCCACAACAAGAAGTGCCTTTCTCGATTTACAGGTATAAATAACGCCACATACCATAGTGTTTCTTTTCTTACAAACTTTGTTTGTATAAACTTCAAGTAGGATGTGTTCTGGTTTTGTATTAATGCAAATGATGTGTTCGTTTTGTGTAATGGTTTGCAATATTCTTAGAAACATAGGATGGTATATAGGCTAGAAACCGGTGATGTAGCTCCGATGAGGCTTATTGGTGAAAAGTTTCATGAGCCTAGGAGCCACAACAAGAAGTCCCTTTCTTGATTAATAGGTATAAACAATACCATGTACCTTAATTAATAGTAACTTTTATTGTTACATAAAATTGAATGAGAAATGCATTAAATAATTTAGTTATCTTCTTTAATTGTATAGCTACATGGATAAAAGTTGGATGTCTCGTCAGAAATGGTCCATTGAATACGTAAAAGAAGTTAAGAGTTTTATGCAATTTATAGTACATCAAATAGGTGATGAATGTCATATTTGTTGTCCTTGCATCTATTGCTTAAATGTCGACTTTCAAGGTCAAGATGTGATATATAATCACTTACTAATCTGAGACATAGATAAATTCTATAGTCCATGGCTTTATAATGGTGAGCGTAAGGAAGCAAGTTATAGTAGAATTAGTGGTACAAGTTATGATGATAGTAACAATAATGATGTAGATGATTATGATGTTAATGATGATGGTGATGATGAGATTGACGAGATATTAGACGATTATAAGAATTACATAAGATTATGAATGAAACAGGTATGCCTAACATAATTGGTAGTATAACTGAAAATAATTTTGGGAAGTTATTGAAAGTTGCTCAAGAAGAATTATAGTTAGAGTGCTCAAATTTCTCACAACTGTCTTTTGTTGTCAAGTTGTTGCATTTAAAGGTCTATAATAAATGGAGTAACAAGTCTTTTGACATGTTAATTGACTTACTTAAAGATGCATTACCTGTTGGACACAAATTGTCTAAATCTTACTATGATGCAAAGAAATTGTTAATGGACCTTGGATTAGGATATATTTCAATTCATGCATGTAAGTATGATTGTGTTCTATTTTGGAAGAAAAGTAAAGATGTTTAGGAGTATTTGATTTGTGATACATCAAGGTGGCAAGTGGACGATGGGAGAGGGAAAAAGATACCGAATAAAATCCTTTAAAACTTTCCTATTAAACCCTGACTACAAAGAATTTTTATGTAAAAGAACAACCATAGATATGAGGTGACATAAAGAGAAATGCATTGATGAAAACATTATGCGTCATCCAGCAGACTCAATGGTATGGAAACAATTTGATAGAAAGTTTCCATGGTTTACATAGGATTGTTGTAATGTTTGACTTAGATTGGTCTTAGATGGATTTAATCCTTTCGGTAATATGAATACTTATAACATATGGCCCGTAATTCTAGTGCTATATAATTTTCCTCTATGGAAGTGTATGAAGGAGCCTTTTATGTTATTGTCTTTTCTTATTTCAGGTCCTACTACTCCTAATAAGGGTATCAATGTCTACATGCAACCATTAATTGATGACTTAAACGATCTATGAGAATTCATAATACAAACTTTTGATGTTGTTCAAGGTGAAACATTTAGAATGCATGTCGCTATTTTATGGACTATAAATGATTTCCCAGCTTATGAGAATGTTTTTGGGTAAAGCACTAAAGGGTATATGGCTTATTCAGTGTGTAATCATCAAACTTATTCAATGAGGCTACCAAGTAAAATATGTTATATGGGTCATCATTGTTATTTGGAATATGGGCATAGATGATGAAGAAGTAAATTGTTTAATGGAAAAACAGAATTGGGTAAAACTTCGTTGCAGTTGTCTAGTGATGATATTGTTTACCAGCTATCACATTTGAGTGACATTACACCTAGGAAACACCCAAGTACTAGAAAGCGAAAGAGAAACGATGTTGAACTCAATTGGACAAAAAAGCATATTTTTTAATTTGGCATATTGGAAGGAATTACTGTTGATGCATAATCTTGATGTGATGTATATTAAGAAAAATATTTGTGAAAATATTTTAAGAACTGTGATGGGAAATCGAAAGACACAATTAAGGTTATACTTGACTTGGAAGATATGAATATTAGAAAAGACTTGCATTTGAAAAGAAAAGATGATGGGTCATACATTATTCTCCTTGCTTGTTACAACATGTCAAAAAGGGAGAAATAATCTTTCTGTTAGTTTCTACAATCAGTTAAGTTTCTTGATAGGTATACATCAAATATAGGTTATTGTGTGAATGTTAAAGAGGGAAAATATTAGGGTTGAAAAGCCAAGGTTGTCATGTACTTTTGCAACGATTACTTCCTATTGGAATACGTAGGTGTTTGTCGAATGATGTGTCCATAACTTTGGGTCAATTGGGAGAGTTTTTTAAGCAATAATGTTGCAAACACTTAAAGTTAAAGAGCTTGACAAAGTGGAAAAAGACATAGCTTTGATTCTATGCAAGCTTGAACTAGTATTCCCCTCATTGTTTTATAATGTTATGGTTCATTTGACAATCCACTTACCATATGAAGCAAAACTTTATGGACCGGTTCAATTTTGATGGATGTTCCCGACTAAAAGGTAATTCATATTAACTTTTACTTTTTTCAAAGTTATTTGTTAGCAACAATTCCTAATATTTTATAATTTGTTCAGGTTTTTATGCTCTTTTAAACATTATGTATGTAATAGAACTCGACTTGAAGGGTCTGTTGCAAAGGCTTATATAGTAAATAAATGCTTGACATTTTGTTCAATGTACTTAAATGATCTGGAGACCATATTTAATAGACCAGAATGTAACTTTGATTTTAATGAAGAGGGTGGGTTGTCAATTTTCTCTCAAAAAGTAAGGCCACTTGGTATGGGTAAATATGTAGAGTTACAGACCAATTCTAAATTACCTATTAGTATATTTTGAACAATTGTGAGAAAGTTGATATATATATGAAGGTTGTATATTACTTTTGATTTAAACAATCATATTCGAATTTTGTCATTAAATCTAATTTCTTTACTGTCATTTACTTTTTAAAATTGAGAGCACAGAGAGTCCATTTGTAGCAAAGGGATTATTAATGTTGAAGAAAGACATAAGCTGAAGTTTGTATCATGGTTTATAAATTGAGTAAGTTACATATTGATTATATATTATGAACAAATGACAATTTTTCTGTCAGAATAACTTCTAATTTCATTTTTTCATATAGATGATACGGTTACATAATCATAACGTGCAAGAAGTGATAACAACATTATATAGTTTGACACGTGGGCCTCATATTTGTGTGAAAAATATACAGGTTGCATTGTTAATAGGGTGAGATTTCACATACAAGATTAAGATAGTCGACTTAGAAGCTAAAATTGTGGGGTTATTGTTGAAGGATGTCATAAAGACGATTTTATTAACTTCTACGGTGTTATCTCTGAAATAATATAGTTGTACTACATCAAGGATAAGAATGTTGTTCTATTTAAGTGCAAATGGTTTAATCTTACTGATATGAAAGTGAACGGGAATATTACTAGCATTAATATTAGTAAGACATGGTGTGATAATGATCTTTTTGTTCTTGCAAGTTAATAAGTGTAAATTGCATCATATTTTAGGGCTTAGTTTGATCTGTATTTAATGATTAATTCAATCAATCAGTATGTGTTTAGGTTAGAATTGTGTTAGTTTGTTAATTAATAGTGTTTTAAGTGTTAATGGATTACTACAAGTCTTTGAGCTTAAATATTACGTTTTTAAGATACCTTAATGTGTTTATTAGTGTTTCAGAGTTAATATCGAAGAATGGAGAAGTTTCGAAGACATTCGGGCCGAAGCAACAGCCTACGATCATAGCACAATAGGCCACGATCATGACAGAAGCACCAGAGTTAGCCCACGATAGTGGGTAGAAGGCTCGGATGTGGCCCATGATCGTGACCTGCGTTGAGTAGACATGTAGACACTCAAAAAAGACAAGTTTCGAGAGATTTTTTAGACCTTTTGAATCTCGAAAAACTAGGGCTGTTTAGAACACAAAGGATATTTAAAGAACAAGACAAAGAGGCAGAGGGAGCTGTTGACATCATTCATCTTAAAGAAACCTAGAGAGAAATCATCAAGAGATTAAGAAGAGAAGAGGGAAGAGAGAAGTGGAGAAGAAGCTAACTTAACGTACTTTCAAGATCAGGAGTTTCTTGACGTAGCTGCCTCCCATCATCTGTTTAGATTGTATTTCCTGTTTATTTTCAATTTTATTTTGTGTAGAATTGGAATAACAGTTGATGATAGGATTTTTGAATGTTAAGGATGTTCTAAACTCACCTTTGGAGTTTTATCTTTAAATTAATGAAATCTGAATATTTATATGTTTATCGGATTCATTGTGATTTAATTCTACAATTGCATAATTCGATAATAAATTAAGAGGGTGAATCGACTGAAAAGTAATTAAATTAGGCTAACGAGAGTTAGTTAATTTAATAAAACAAGAATTAGATCAAATCGGTTAATTGTGCGAAGAGAGATCTTGCATAAATTTTCGATAGTTTATTATACAACTTCAAAACTAATTAGGGTTTTGAATAAGTTGTTAATTGAGATATTGCAACTTCCATAATCTGATTAGGGTTTATAATTTAGGGTTAATGTTTGTAATTCGAGAGAGAATAATCAATCCTAGGATTGTCTAGAACCAACAATCCGGTAATTCGTAATCAGTTAGGTTAGCATTAAGGATAGGTAAAATTCCCTTTTTCTCAATTGGTAACTTCCTTAGGTTTATTATTGGGTGTGTGTTGCAATTGCTGAATTATTAATATTTTCATGATTGATTCTTAAATTGATTTAATTGATTGAATTGAATTCTCATTTTAGTTTCGTTGCATTTTGAATTTCTGCGATTTGTTCTGACCTTAGATTTTAGGATTAGATTATCCCTCCTCATGGGATCGACACCTTAGGTACTGCGCTAACGAGTCGTGCACTTCGAATTATTGAGGTTAATTATTAAAACTTACACACATCAAACACTGATCAAGTTTTTGGCGCATTTGCTAGGGAGACGATTAGTTTAATTCTTTAATTTAAGGCGTTTTAGTTAGTTTTTATTTTCTGTTCTTTCTTTCTTTCTATTTCTGAAATCATGTTCTTGTATGAACACAAGAGTCACAAGAAGTTCGAGTCATGCAGTTGAAACCTTAAAGTTAGACATCACTAGATTAGAACGATCAATTAGGAAACCTCAACATAAAGAAGAAGAAGAAATCGTGAAAGCAACAATGGTTGAGGAATTTCAGCAAAATTTGGATCACAGAGTGAACCAAGGATATTAACAATGAACCCTTATGGATTTCATGAGACCAGGGTTCAATACAGCTAACCAAGGAGTAACTAGGCCACCCGTACAAGCAGCATCTTTTGAAATTAAACCAACCCTCTTAAACATGCTTCAACAGAACGTGCAGTTTTATGGACTAATGAATGAAGATCCTAACGCACATATAGTGAACTTCCTTGAAATCTGTAATACCTTTCGGTACCATCAGATGGTGGAAGATGTGGTAAGAATTAGGCTCTTTCCTTTTACCCTTAAAGATAGAGCAAAGGCTTGATATCATTTTCTCAACCCAGCCAATGTCACCACTTGTGATCAACTAGTTTGTACCTTTTTAGACAAGTATTTTCCCTTACTAATAACACGAAAATTATTAAGGAGATTATCAACATCCAGCAAAGTGACGGGGAATAGATCTATGAAGCGTGGAAAGATATAAGGATTTGCAATGGAAATGCCCACACTATAACTTACCCAAGGAATTCTTGTTGCAAACATTCTATAATGGAGTAACCCCACATACGAGAGGTACGATTGACGCAACTTCAGGAGGATTATTAATGAGAAAGATGGTAGATGAAGTAGAAGAGTTGATAGAGGAGATGGCAAGTAATAGCTTCCTATGGACAAACGAGCGGAGTAGACAAACCATTACTTTCCAAGAACAAAAAGGAATTGTAGTTGTTGATCAAATGACAGAGATGCAAGCTAAAATTAATAGCTTAACTCGACAGCTCAACAATATAAAGGCTCCGCCCTCAGCTTCGATAAAAGCTGTGCAACTAATTAAAGTGTGAACTCTGTGGACAAATGGACCATGATACGGTGGATTATTTCTTGATAAAGGAGAATGATGCGGAGCAAGTTAATTATATGAGAGCTCCATATGGGCGAGGAGGGGGGAACAATCCCTACTCAAATACTTATAACCCTGAGTAGAAGAATCACCCTAACTTCTCTTGAATAAACAATGCTGGAGGACAGTTCAGACCTCAAGGACAACCAGGCTTCCAACAAGATAAACCAAGCTCAATGGAATCCAAATTGGATAGGATTTTAGATAAAATTGGAGGCATGGAGGATGCACATATGAGGCTTAAAAGCAAGTCCGAGCAAGTCACTAAGAACCACGCCTCTTCAATACACAATATGGAGGTCCAAGTACGTAAACTAATGGAGGCAATTCCTACTTAGAATGTAGGGACCCTTCTAAGCAATACCGAGTCTATCACAAAGAAACAGATCATGGCCATTACTCAGACCCAAGAAAAAAAACTTGAACATGCGAAAGAAGGTGGAGATAATGAAGAAGGACAAACAATTATGGAATTCCTTCCAAGTGAACTCGTAATTGAGCCAATTGAGGAACCCCGACCTGAATTTTTGTACCCTATTCTAGCTCAACAGAATTCAATTTCAAGTAAGGCAATGAGGAATTCTAAGGAGGTTGAATTGAGGACACAAAGGAAAATTTATAAACGAGGCTGAAACTAAAGGAATCATTCCAGAAGAAGGTTAAGGAGTGTATAGTGGAAGAAAACCCTAATATAGCACAGAAGAAGGAGGGCCCAGGGGATTTTTACATTCCTTGTAGTATCAATAGAGTCAAAATAGACAGGGTATTCAGAGATTTAGTAGCAAGTATCAATATGATGCCCTATACCTTTAGTTAAAAATTGGGGTTAGTAGAGTTAGAACCTACAAAGGTGCTAGTGAAGACGGCGAAAAGAACAGTTTATTGGCTGAAGGGGATTATTAAGAATGTGCAAGTACAAATTGATATATTTACCTTCCCCACAGACTTTTATATATTGGATATTAGAGAAGATGTGCAAATCCTTATGGTCCTTGGAGGACCATTCTTAGCCACAGCTCACTCAATAATTGACGTTAATAGGGGTGAACTAATTCTGAGGGTTGGAAAGCATCAAATAACCTTCACAGTGTCGAAGAAAGACAACAGTTTTCCCTTACCTCTAACTAACATCAAGGAAACTAAACCTTGAGGACAATGGGAAGATATTGAGGATCCTGGGAATGTATTTAGAAAGAAATGATTACGAAGAAGAAGGCGAAGGAAGGAGAATCAGAGGGAGAGTGGAATCTAGGGCATGGTAGCTCATGTGCAAATTGTAAGATCAATGATTGCACTATCGTTGCACTATTCATTTCAACCATCTTGACCACAAAAAGAGCGTCGAGCTATTAACATTAAAATAATGGTTGCATGGGAGGCAACCCATGAATTGTTAATTCCTTTGATTTTTAGATAGTTTGACTTCTGTAGTTAGGTTATTTCATTCCAAATAAAATCGGGAAGGCATAGGACTTCGACATGAATTAGATAATCGAGGAAGTAAGCAAAAGGGAGGTGAAAGAGCTATAAAGAGTTAAGAAGTGATTTCGGGAAAGTGTAAAAGAAAAAAAATCAGAAATTAGTAGAAAAATTACAAGCCATGATCATGGCCTGCAGCAGGGTAAAACTGGATACGGGGATTTCAGTTAATTTTTTACCATTTTACCCTTCATTAACCTATATATTCATTTCTTACTTCACTTTTTTACTCACATTTATTTTAACTTTATCTTTCTAAGTTTAGAACCTCCAAACACTCTCAGTTCTCTCTAACCAAATTCTAAACTTCCACTTTATTTCAACTTTACCTACTTGCAAGCCAGTATGCTGCGCATTAAGCAGTCAGCAAAGCACGATCAATCATCGGGACTAAACCAAGTCTTGGGATGAGGACGATGAAATAGGGCGGTGGACTTCAGAGCACCCTTCTCGATTTACACAAAGGAGGAAGGTATTTGTTTCCAATCCCTTAATGCTAAACAAATTGCAGTCCTGAAATATTTTAATTTTAATACGCTTAATAGGCTAGGACTGTGAAATAGGGTAGAGAACCTAGCAGAAAGAATTCAGTGGGTGAAGTTCATACACTTCCAATATCCTGTCTACCAGGAGCTCACTCTAAAATTCTTCACTTCCCTTTATCACGAACCTAGAAACCCTAAGGAAATGTGGTTTAGGTTATGGGAATGAAATTATGAGCTGAACATTGAAATCATGAGCAATATTTTTGGGTTCCCTGAGTCTTCCATTATCAATCAGCATGATGATTTTCGTGCTTCTCGTTATTGGAATGAGCTCACTGGATTAGAGCAATTCGATGCTAAAAATGCCCACAACAACATCATAAGAACCTATGAGTACTTGTTATTGCATAAATTCATATGTCAAATGGTTTTTGATAAATCAGAAACCAACAAGTGTTCAATAAAGTAACTTTTCTTGTTGTGGTGCATGAATCACAACATCCTAGTGTGCACCTCCACACATGTGCTGAATGCTGTTGTTGCAACTCTACATAAGAGGAGCAACAATTTGGGTATGGGGTACTTGGTTTCCACCATTGCTGAGTATTATAGCGTGGACTGTAGTGGTTTAACCGTCTACCTCCTAAATTTCCTAAGTCACCATCATTTATGACGTGCTAAAATCCTTAAGTCCCATAACATGGAACTTAGGGGCATCATCCAAAAACTCATGCGAAGATCAGGACTAATCAGATGAGTTCGAGTATAGCGTTGCCTCAGCAAGCAAAAGAGGACTCGACTAGTGAGGAGTATGAAAAGTAAAAAGATATAGATGAATCGGGCTGGAAGAAAGTGTTCGATATAATCTCTGCAACACCAAGGTAATTATAGATACATTTGCGGAGAACTCTAGAAGGATGAAGGAGATGGATCGAACACAGCAACATCAGAGCCAAGATATACGTCGTATTCAATGATACTTTGAGGCTCAAGGCGTCCAATTACCACCTCCGACACCATCCCCACCTCCATCACCGTGAGACTTTATTCTAACCCTTTTCTTTTTAAATTTAGTCTTTATTTTTTTGTTTTATTTTAATTTATGTTTCTTCTTTCCATACGGGATTGTTTGCCTCCTTCTCACATTGATGACAATGTGTTGTTCAAGTGTGGGGAGGGTTAGGTGTTTTGTTTTGAATGTGAATTTTGCATATTGTATGATAATTTGTTAGGTTGCATTGTGAATGTGTCAATGGCTTAGATGGATTAAAATTGATTTAATTTTGAACATAATCTATTATGTTGTAAAGAGTCATTAGCTTGCAAAATTAGCGAATTGGGTATTGTGACTAAATATACAAGTTAATTAAGATTTCGTGTTGATTTGTCACCTTCTAAATTGTCACATTCATTCATAATTTTAAGCCTTTCGACTTAAGTTGCTTTGCTAGTATTTTTTCATGGAAACGAGTAGCTAAAGCAATAAGGTAGGCAATATATAAATAAATAAATTGTGTTTGTTAATTTTAAATAAATTACTATTCCGCTGGCCTTTGGGTTATGAATATAACTAGTAGCCAGTTGAGAATGTGATGTAGCTGAGTAACCAAATCGACACGCATTAGAAATGTGTGCCTCCGTGTCAAAAGGTTAAAATGACGTTACAACCAAGCAGCTTAATAAAAACATGACTTAATCGAGTAACTAAATCGACATTCATCACTAATGTTTACCTCTACGTAAAAAGACTAAGTCCATATACATAAAAAGGTAATTAAAAATGTATGTTTTCTAATAAAAAACTACTAAACTTGTTATAACTTGACTTTTCATGAAAATGTACTTAAGAGTAGTTACAAAATTTGAATGACCAAATAATTATTAATGTGTGTGTACAATTGAAAAGGGTAAATAAAGTAACATTTAGGTCTTGATTAATATGTATGTTTCGTCCAAAGCCCCTAGACGCGAATTTTGCATGTTAATGATTTGAAATAACTTGAATGATTGTGTCTAAAGTTAAATTTATTTCATAAAGTTGAACTCATTATCTTATTATTGCATTGTGTGCTGTCTGCTGTCTGCTGTGTGATTTTTTGTGTTTGTTATTTTGTTTGCTTAAGGACAACCAAATGTTTAAGTGTGGGGAGGTTGATAAGTGTAATTGCATCATGTTTTAAGGCTTATTTTGATATGTAGTTAATGATTAATTCAAATAATTAGTACGTGTTTAGGTTAGAATTGTGTCAGTTTATTAATTAATTGTGTTTTAAGTGGGTTAGAATTGTGTCAGTTTGTTAATTAATTGTGTTTTAAGTGTTTTATGGGTTAGTGCAAGTCTTTGAGCTTAAATATTAAGTTTTAGAGGGACCTTGATGTCTTTATTAGTGTTTCAGGGTTAACATCGAAGAACGAAGAAGTTTCAGAAACATTCGGGCCAAAACAACAGCCCACGATTGTGGCACAATAGGTCACGCTCGTGACAGAAGCACCAAAGTTGACCCACGATCGTGATAGAAGCCCAGGACATGGCCCACGATTGTGGCGTGCAAGGTCACAGTCGTGGCCTACGTCGAACAGACACGCAGACACTAAAAATGTTAAGTTTCGAGGATTTTTTAGACTTTTTAGACCCTAGAAAAACCTTACGGCTGCTTAGAATACAAAAGATATTTAAAAAACAAGACAAAGAGGTAGAGGGAGCTTTTGACATCATCCACCTTGAAGAAATCTTAGAGAGAAATCATCGAGAGATTGAGAAAGAGAAGAAGGAAGAGAGAAGTGGAGAAGAAGCTGACTTGACGTACTTCCCAGATTTGGAGTTTCCTGACATCACTACCTCCTATCTTCCGTTCAGATCATATTTCCTGCTTATTTTCATTTTTATTTTGTGTAGGATTGGAATAACAGTTGATGGTAGGATTTTTGAATGTTGAAGATGTTCTAAGCTTACCTTCGGAGTTTTATCTTTGAATTAATAAAATCAGAATGTTTATGTGTTTATTAGATTCGTTATGGTTTAATTCTGCAATTGTATAATTCGATAATAAACTGAAAGGGTGAATTGACTAAAAATAATTAAATTGGGCTAACAAGAGTTAGGTGATTTAATAGAACAAAAATGAGATTAAATCAGTAAATTGTGTGAAGAGAGATCTTGCATAGGTTTCTGATAGTTTATTAGACAACTTTAGTAAGTTGTTAATTGAGAGATTGCAACTTCCATAATTTGATTAGGGTTTATAATTTAGGGTTAATGGTTATAACTCGAGAGAAAGTAATCAACCCTAGGATCGTCTAGAACCAATAATATGGTGATTCGTAATCAATTAGGTTAGCATTAAGGATAGATAAAATTTCCTTTCTCTTAATTGACAATTTCCTTAGGTTGATTCTTGGGTGTGTGTTGCAACTGTTGAATTATTAATATTTTCGTGATTGATTCTTGAATTAATTGATTGATTGAATTAAATTCTCATTTTAGTTTTGTTACATTTTGAATTTCTGCATTTTGTTTTACTCTTAGATTTTAGGATTAGATTATTCCTCCTTGTAGGATCGACACCTTAGTTACTACGCTAATGAACCGTGCACTTGCATATTATCAAGGTTAATTATTAAAACTTTCACACATTAAAAACCTGATCACAAGTTAAGTGAAGCAAGCTTTCTACCTCAAAGATACCATATTAGGTAGCAATTGGAAGATTGATCAAAAGTTTCAACATTGAAATGTCTTTGATTTTGGTGAAAGGAATAATGGTCAATTCAATAAAGATGCAAATGAAGTTTATCAAGAGATTGGATTGGAGTTCAATAATGAAGCCATTCGAATAGCAGATGCAGATATATCATCATTCCATAGGAGAGATATTGATCCCAACATAGTACAACTGGATTAAGTCCAAGCCAATTTTATGAAACAAACAGATAAAGACTATACTCAGGATGAATTAAATGACAATGATGATACTTTGGCCGAATATATTAGTGATGAAGAATCCAATGATAATGTAATTAATGATGATGATTTTTAATATATTGATCATGATGATTGAATGTAAATAAATTGTTTATATTGTTTGAAATGTTAGGTTTATATTTGAATTATGTTGTTAATGTTTTCCTTATGTTTATTCATGAACAATCAATGCGTATTGTTGACGTTTTACTTATGTTTATGTGGAATGATGATGTTTGATTTATGTTAAAGTAAGGATGTTTACTTTTGACTTTTAATTGACTTATATTCATGTGGAATGTTGATGTTTGAGTGAAGATTATGAGTTATGTTGACATGTCATTTAGAGATATTAAATATAATGGGACTTAGTAAAAATAAGGGAAAAAGGGTGGAAAATACCGAAGATGTTCCTCCTTTACAGCAACCAAATGAATCCGACGGTATCTATCAATCACCACTGATTTCATACTCTAATGAGGGTGGCCAGTAACAACCTATATCTACCTCAACTATGGCTGAGGGATCTTTAGGTCTTTTTTTGTTAACCACCTATATTTACAATTATGCTCAAATATATATTTACATGTTTAATGTGTTTTTTCTTATCATTATTCTTTTGTTGTTAGGTTCTAATACCGACATAAGAACAAAAGGTAGAGGTATCACTAAAGGATCTAAGTTGCAATGCATGCATGTTACAATGAGCAGGAAGTTGTCTATGCATATTGACCCACACAACGTCATCCTGTTGATAAGATCCAATCAGCAAAATTATCCAGTGAGTTGGGAGTCGTTGTCAGGAATGAATTGCCTTGCCTTCATCATGCCAGTAGTTGAAGGAAAACAACTTGCTACATAATGCCTTAAACAAAGTTTTGGTAATATTTCAATTCATTTTATTATATCCATTACAATTTTACTTATTTAAGAGTAAGATAACTTATAAGTATTATTCACAGATGAAACTCAATATCTAAAACCCTAAAGTTTCAAGCTGTGTCAATTTACGATTGAAACAAAGGGCAAATGATCATCGTTATCAACTTCATAAATACTACAAGTCTTTTGCTTCGGATAAGAAGGCAAGGAGACATGTTCCAGAACAGGTGACTTCAGAAAATTGAAGTGGAATGTGTGATTATTGGGCCTTTGTGAAGGTTAAGGTTTGTTTTCTTTCTCTTCATATTTCCTTCCATTAATTTTGATTTTGAATTTAATGAATATTTCTTTTCTTTATTTAGGAAAAGTGTGAGAAAGCCAAGGCTAAAAAAGCGAAAATGAAAACTCCTCACAACACCGACTTTAAATCATTTTTTGTCGTACGACAAGAATTTGTAAGTGTAATGTTTAGAAGTTATTATTCTATTAGTTATTACAATATAATCTAATGTTCCAATTTTTTTAATTCATATAACAGAGCCAGACTCAACTCTATAAACAAGAGTGTGATAGGATCACACTCTATAAGCTGACACACTACAAGGAAGATGAAGGTTGGACATTTGAAGAGGCACAAAATAATTATGTAAGTATAAAAAATAATTTTAGAGTTTATTTATTTATGTAATACTAAATATTAATATTTGAATTACATCTCGATTTTGTGTTTTAAATAGTAGGACAAGTTGTAGGAGTTGTTGCAAAGATCATTATTTGACAAGAATGAGCCCGATGTAGATGATATTTGTAGCAATATCCTTGGTAAAAGATTAGGGTATATCAAAAGATCTTGGGCATGGTCCTAAGCCAATTGGTTCATCATCGTCACGACCAACATATGTAACGACGCTTCAAGAGGAAAATCAGTCACTTAATGCTCAGCTACAATGTAATGAAGAAAAGTTAGATCATACTCGAGAAAAATTACAATGTAATGAGCAAAAACTACACCGTATTAAAAGAGAGTTAACCAAGCTTAAAAAGACGATCAAACAAATACTTAGGTCACAGTATGTCAATAGTAGTGATGATGAGGAGTCTTAGTTTGTCGATAAATTTTTTCTTAATTTTCGTAATTAATATTTAATTACATGTTTTTGTATAAAATGCATTTCATTTCTAATTATAAAACATTTTTATTTTATTTTAATTTATTATTTAAACAATGTCACCAACAATAATTACAAAATGTGACTAAATTGTAATTCAAACCATGTTAAAAACAATAACATGAATTAAAAATGTTGTTAATAATTATAATTTAATGTTAAATTGGTAATTGGGGAGTAAAATAAAAAATAAGTTTTCTTCACTAAAAGTCTTTATTTACAAATAGAAAATTGTCACTAAATATTTTTACCTACGTTTTCCAAAATGTCTCTAATAACATTTAGCTACGCTTTAATTTTCGTAGCTAATCATATTCTACTAAGAAAATTAATCGTTATTACACATTGTTACCTACACCTACGTTAACGAAGATAATTTCCTTTATCCACCAAAATTAAACATGGCAGTAAGTGATCTGCGACTATTTCTTTTTTCCTCACCTATTCTTATTAGCGACAAAGTGATGATCATAGTGAAATTTTTTAGTGTCATTCTTTTAAAATGTCGTAGAAAAATTTTTGCTACCGGGCTTTTGCGACCATTTATTTGACGATTTTGTTTCATCGCTAAATACTTTTTGCGACAATTTGGTATCTTTCGATGACGTTATGTTTCGCGGTATCCTTCTCTATTGTAGTGTAAGATTTATAATTAAAAAGATGCACATACTTGTATATAACTTTATGATTCTTACTATGTTGATTTAACCAATATAACTTGTTAGGATAGTCTCAATTGTCAAACTTTGTATTCTTATTACTTATGTTAAGCATATAAATCTCCTTTGATTCAACACATATAAACTATTTGTATAAACTTGTATAAAGTACTTTTACTTACCAATATATTTCTTATCATGCTTTGAACATTGTAGTAATTATGAATCTAAATTTAGTATCAAACACTCATAAGTATGAATTAGAATATATATGATCTGAATCATATCATTATAGGCAAGAATATTCATGTAATAACTTTTCGTCTAATGACAACTGTTATCTTACTTAACAAAGCTTTTAATTGCAATGCATGAGAGATAGTTTAGGAATAGTCCCGGCCCTAGGCAAGGGCAAGAGGGGCACCTACCCAAGGCCCCCCTTATAAAGGCATACGAAAAATTTTCTATGCAGACTCATTCCCACCTTTACAAGGGCATCCTAAGACTTTTCCATGCACACTCATTCTTAAGAATGGGCACTATCGTTGAAGGCTAAGAAGTGGAAGAGGCTATTATATCTTTCAAAGACTTGGATATATTTCTTACCCTCTAGTTTTTTTTATTTCTATTAATATCATATAAATATAGATACTCCAACTTAAGAATTGGCAACAAAAGATTTTTATAATTCTGACTTCTGAGTGATAGTTTAAAGGTAAAGTTTCTGATTTTTCTATGTATTTTTCAGTTTACTAAATACTTGAATATATTACAATTAATTTGTCTCCTCTGACAATATTTGCTTATACATACAATGTCTGACAATATTTATGTGGACATAATATTCCTACTCTCAGGTTGTTTATTTTAACTCTCTATATTTTTCTAATAAATAGGTACTAATGTTTTCTCATTTTTATTTGGTAATATATTCATGTTATTATTAAATTTATTTAAATTATTACTTAAATTAAATTATGACTTGTATATTGCCAATTTATATAACTCGTATATTGTCAGCAGTTTATAATATATACCGTCACTTTTTTAATTGATGGGATATCAGAAAAGATAATCGTACATCTAACTTGGGGACCATAACCCTAATTCTTTATATAATTTGTCTTATTTCTATTTTGGCCCATCATAAATTATAAATTAGACTATTGAGTCATTACACATTAAAGCTCATACTTTATTAGATGTCTTATAGCCCAAAGCCTTTAACCTTAATAAATCACTTTAACCGAGCTTAACCTTATAATAGCTCATAATATACAATTAATATATACATACATACATACATACATACATACATACATACATATATATATATGTTTTTTGTGATAACCTAAGTATACCTCGAGAGTGATCTCGGTGTATTTATATCCCTAATACAAAAAAGACGTCACCAAGATCTTTCATTTCAAATTTCTTTGTCAAAAAGCTCTTGGTTTTGTGTAATAACATATATCGTAGCTAGCAAGTAGTATGTCATTGACATATGAAACCAAAAAAATATACTTGCTCCCATTGAACTTAAAGTATATACAATCATCAACTGCATTTATTTCAAAACCAAACGAAAGAGCAACTTAATGAAATTTGTAATACCATTGACAATAAGCTTGCTTGAGCCCATAGATGGATTTCTTCAATTTACAAACCGTTTGCTTTAGGTCTCCTGAAACAAAGTTTTCTGGTTGCACCATATAGATTGTCTCATCAATGTCACCATT
>JANQAP020000086.1:3400488-3428890 GCA_026874005.2 Erythroxylum coriaceum
ATGCATGTACAGTAAATTTTCATGCGCAAAACTCACTATTCACAAATGCATGAGCATGAGATGTGTTGTCCTAATTTTTCTGATTGCTTTCTCGTATACCCGTTTTCCTGGTCCGACCCGTGATATAGGAACGGGACGTTACAGTATTGGAAAGTTATAAAATGATTATTCAAATCCTTAAAGGGTACTTCGGGTATGACATTTTTCTTTGGCAAAAGCAAAATGAAATTGGAAGAGTTCGTTGATGTTGCTTTTAGCGGGCATTTTGACACTAGTAAGAGTACTTCAGGGTATATCTTCACTATAGATGGTTCATCTATAAGTTGAATGTCTAAAATTCAAAGGTGTCTTTCCATATCAACTAGAGAGGTATATTATGTGGCTATGTCTAAAGCTTGCAAGGAGATGGTTTGGTTGAAATTTTTTCTAGAGGAGATAGGTAAGAAGCAAAATGACAACGTGCTTTACACAAATAGCTATAGTGTTTTCCAGCTTGTGAAGAATTTAGTATTCTATTCTTGGACCAAACATATACAACGCAAGTATCACTTTACTCACAATTTGGTTGAAATAGGAGTGTTGTGTTTGGAGAAGATTTCGGGTTTGAAAAATCTAGCAGATATGCTCATTAAGTGTGTTGAAGTTGGAAAACTAAGATTATGTAAGACCTCGATTGACCTTCATGGCTAATGATGGAGGTGTTGTTTCAATAGGTGCTCAAAGGTTGTTTGAGGTGTATGGGTAAGATATTGGTTTCTTAGTTTGAGCATCAGTCTCCATATAGGAGATTGTTAGGATGTGGAGCCTGATAGACATATTTAGTTTCCTTATATTACTAGAGGTTGTATTTTATTTCTAGCAGGAAATAATAGGAGATACGAAAAGTTAATTAGTAACCTAGTTTGGCTAGGATTCTGTTTTCATATTAAGTAAGATTATGTTTCCATATTCTATTATAGGTTCTTAATATATAAGGAACCCTAGTCCTAGGTTTGATAATTAAGCCTAAGCACAACCCAAAGTCAATGAATTGGCCTAATTTGACCAAGCTTCAAGCTAGACTCAAACTTTTTTTAAAAACAAATTTTAGGCTTTGGACAGGGTTATTTGGCTTGAAAACCAAAAGTTATCATTTAATTTTTCTTTTTGCAAATTTATTATTATTAGTATGTGTTTATGGTTGTTGATATCAAATTGTGGGGTATAAGAGCTTACCTACGCACCACTTGATCTTCAACTAAGAAGAAGATTCAAACAAGAAGAGAAGAACAAAGCTTGTTTCAAGAGATTTGCAACTTGTACGGATAAGGAAGCCATGTAGTAGGTAGTGATAACCTAGTAATAAAATGCTCACTAACACAGTTAGTACAACTACTTCCATTAATAATCACAAGGCATACTTTATTCTCAACTAAACATCTTGTATGGAAGATGTTATTATGTTGCTCATCACTTGACTCGGGTGAGATTTATGTATTTAAGGCTTAGACTACCAATAATGCTTCACTAGACCCCTTAGCCTCGAATTCATCAGCAAAGTCATCCCCCTCAACACCTTTTTCCTTGTTGCTTTGAGTAAGTTCATGCATATCATCACACTCATGATCACTAATGTAAGTCCTATCCTCTAATAACATATACACCTTTTGGTTAGGACATTGTGATGCTATATAACCCTTACCTAGACACTTAAAGCATATGATAGGTTTTAGCTAGTTTTGAATTTGACCCAAGTTTGAAGAACTAGCCTTAGACTCAGAACGTCTAAAGGACATATTTTTAGTGGCACTGAGGTTGGGCAAGTTTCTCTTATCCCCATTGTTTCCTCATTTTTTTTGCTGCCACTGTATATTGTTAGGTCGAGCCTTTACATTAAAAGAAAAAGTAGAAGCATTCTTCTTCATATGTCTCTCAACAGTCATGACTATCTCTAACAAATCATCCATATCAATGTACCCTTGCATCTAAACTCTTTAACGAATTGGTCGATTTAAGCCTCCAAGAAAACGGACTAACGCAGTTGATTCATCATCTTTAGTGCCAGCTTTGATTCGATGCCTTCAACTCTTGAAAGTATTTAGCTATAGTTCGGTTGTCTTATTTTAGTTCCTGTACCCTGTTATACAATTCACGAAAATAGGCATTTGGAATACTTCTTCCTCATTATGCCAATTAGTTCATGCCAAGATGAAATAGAGGTTCCTCATTCCTTCTACGTTCAGACACAAGGTTAGTCCACCAAATAACAACATAATTTTGGAATTCAACAATATCTAGCTTAACTTTATTTTCTTCAGAAAAATTATGGACATCGAAAATCCTTTCTACTTTTAATTTCCAATCTAAGTAAGCTTCAGGATCAAATTTGCAATGAAATTCAGGAATTTTCAACTTAATAGATCCCAAATTACTGTGCACCTTTTTACCTTGTCCATACATGTGGTTGGAAGTTTCAATTTCTTCCTCAGTTATTTTTTAATATTGATTGCTCATAGAAGCTTTGGTGGCACTCATATTGTTTATAGACTCCTTAATGTTTTTAATCTCAGCTCCTAACTCCATCATTTGTTTTACCAATGTCGTCAACAAGTTATTGTTGTTGGGCTTTATGGCATCCCTTTTGGCGTGGGCTAAGTTAACCTCAAGTTCGGCCTGTCTCCTCCTTGTTGCTTCGTCAAACATAGTGCCTACAAAAAAAAATCTCACATCCTCTTTTGTTTATTTTCGAACCACCTCCCTTGTGTAAAACCTAAAGCTACTCTCAACCCTAGTGTTTCACTCTTCAATAGGTTTTATACAACTGGATGTAAAATAAAAACTCGGCCTTTTACCACTCCTTCCTTATTATCTTCTTGAGTGCAGTAAATAATAAATGCTAATTCTTATACAAAATAGCACAAAGAAAACAAGTTAGGAGGTCAAAGAATAAGAATGACTTAAGTATAATTTGCAACGGTAATCTAGAACAAGAAAATATATTAGAACATGTCACAAATTAGCAAAATTTCAGGTAGGGCTATTTTGGTAATATTTTAAGGAGTAAAAATATGCAATATGGGTATTAGTCAAAAAATCCCATCGAGTATTATCAAATTGATGTATAGCACGTTCTCAAATTCCTTATAGTTAAAAAAATATGGCAATTTAAGCCACAACACCTAAAAAGGAAACAATTCCTAATGCAAATAGGATTGACTAAAAGTAGTCAATTTCAGAAATATTGACCTTCCTACCAATATGGAAATAATAGAAATAGGTAAGTAAGACTTCATTCCTTACAAGTAAAGTTACTTCCAAATCGGTAATACATTTCACAATTAGGAAACTTAGTTTCCAAAAACAACTTCACAAAATGAAACTTTCCAAGAACACAACCTTTTTTTCTTTTGTCTTTTTCCTTTCTTTTAAAAGCAAAGGTGGCCAAAGCTACCTAAAGAAAATTGCCACCAAATTAAATTTGGACAAAAATTTGGAAACATGTGAAGACAAACTTCTTAACACAAAAGAAATCAACTAAGAAACAATTTAAGATTAATTAAGAACTCCAAGATTTCAAATTCAATAAGCACGAAATTATTCACATAACACGAATCAAGATAACATAAGCTCTAATACCAAATTGATATGAAATTGCAAAATATAAAAGCTTACCCAAGACTTTTCTTGATTCACCACTTGATCTTCAACCAAGAAGAAGATTCGAACAAGAAGAGAAGAACAAAGTTTTTTTCAAGAGATTTATAACCCAACCCTTAAGAACATGCATAGCACAATTCAAGAAAATTATGAATTGAAAAACACAAGATTGAAAGAAGAACAACAAATAAAGGCACCACTAATTGATGAAACAAAATAAATTAGATAAGTTGCATACAAAGCATAAAAGTCATTCAATGTATTCTAATTATTCAACAAGAATAATAATAAGGATAAACCTCACAAAATAATGTCATAAAATTGTGTCCTCTAGTGATAGCCAAACCTCCTTATATATAGGAGAGAGGTTGACCAAAAATTAAGGAAAAGGAAATACCTTAAACATATAATTACTTAACCTACTAAGAATTACCTTAAACCTATAATTACTTAACCTACTAGTAAACTAACTTTTAGGAAACAAGAGACCTTATAGGATTTGGTCAAGGAAACCTACTAATCTTAAATGACTTAACCTACTAGGAAACTAATTTTTAGGAAACAATAGACCTTATAAGATTTGTTCAATTGTCCCTTACAAAGAAGGAAATCTTCTAATAGTAAATTCGGCCATAAGCCTTATTTGTCAAGTTGGGTTAGCCCAACTTCTCCAAGGCTTATTAAATGGACTTGCTTGGACTTCTTAATTGAAGCAATTTGGACTTGGGCTTGAAAACGAGCTTCTTTAATTAAATTATTCAAAACCCTTTACATCCTTTTGGTCCTAGCCCTCGTCATAGGCCCAATAATACCCACAAGTGGATCTCTTTTGAAAGTTAACAATGGAATTTGAGTTGAAGACCTGAAACTTTTATCTTGAACACTTGAACCAATGACCCTGACTTGAGATGCCATGTCACTAGCCCCTTGATCCATATTAGTTGTTAATCCTAACAAAATCTACTAAGAATATCAAATAAATTTTTGAAAAACAAACATGTTCATTAAATCGGCATGGGATGGTATGCCATTGCTATTTTTGACTAATTATTGATGTTTAGGCCTAATACCACTATTCATGAGCATTTGGATAGGTAATAGATTTCATATATCTACACTTAAAATAATAGAATAACAAATTAGAATTATGATGTGCTTTCTCATCTTTCTTTACTATAGTTATAAGTGCCCAAAGCTTACATACTTAAATTGTCATATTTCTATCACTTCCATATGTTCTTCTAGAACAATCAAATTTTATCTTATAACTTAAATATTATTTTCACTTTGAAACTGAATAACTGACTATCTTACTTCACCTTTTTTATAATACATTTATGTTTTTTTACTATTAATATAATTGTTGTAATATGTATGCTTCATATTTGGAAGAATATGTGTTTCTAAATGTTTCAATAATTATTTTCAATGCATTGCATTTGATCTAAAATTTATTACAAAACAAATTAAAAAGTATCATGAAAATAAGGACAATTTTCTATACTTAAAAAAGTAAAAGTACTTCTAAATAATTTGTACCAAACATATACATAATTTAAAAGATTTGGTTATAATTCTGAATCACATGAGGGTTTAAGATGTTAAAAATCAGTGCATCTTAATTTAATAATTTGTTTTTTTTACTTTTTTGTTTGTTTACTAATTCAAATATTATTTGTTTACTAAGTCAAAAAATTCAGTTTCTTATTTCATAGGAAACTTGATCAAGTTAAGGAAAATTACTAGAGAAGTCAGGTAGGATTTGTTTTGAGTAGTAGCAAATTTTGAGCAGTGAAGTCAAGTACTAATGAATTGTTTAATTCGGGTGTCATAAGTAATAAATAATATTTTTCCAATATTCATTCAGCTCCATAATATAATGTTAATTTATTCTTGTATTTTAGCTTTTTTATTTTATGGTATCAAAGGCATGTCAAAGACTTATATGATTTCTTTCTTCTTGTTTAAAAATTTTGTCTTATTGAAAAAGGTTGAAAGTTGTAGAAAGATATAGAGTTAACAAATGGGAGTTTAGTCCAAACACTCAGTACAATGTTTGTAACTCCAGACTCTTTGAGCCCTTTTTATATTCGTCTATACTTGGAGATACTATTGTATATTGACATATACATAGTTATATATGAGTTCAAAAATGTATTTGAATCCTATGGGTATTTATGCTAGTGATATATAATGCTATATGCCCTTACATGAACTTAAAATTTATCGGTATGTGAAATCTTGGAGATTTCTGACATATAAGCGTCTAAATGTGTAAAACCGAGTCCATTGGATGGATATGGCTATGGTGGACAAATTAAATATGCTCTAATGTATTAGAGGTGATTAGACATGATTTATAGACTTATTAGACACTTATAAAGCTTAATTGGAAAGGTTGATGTATATAAGGGCTTATTTGCAAATTATTAAAAGTTAAATGTAATTTTTCAATTCTTCGAGGACCAATATGTAATTTTATAAAGTTAAGGGGCTTAATTATAATTTCCAAAAGTTCGGGGACCAAATGAAAATATAAGTTTTGGTCATTATCAAATTTTGGGCTTAATTGCAAATTTAGGAAAAGTTTGGAGGGTATAATGGTAATTTCACATAAGCTAAAGGCAAAAAGGTAATTTTACCATGTTTGGTCAAAGAAGAGTTAACATTCTAGACCCTTCTTCATCTTATGGTCGTGCACCTCACCATTAGAAATTGGAAACACTTTGTTTTAATTGAAAGAAAGGAGAAGAAAGGAGAAGAGAGGAGGAGAAGAAGAAGAATTCAGCTATCACCCAATTTTCACCATTTCTTTTGATTCTCTAACTCAAACTAAGGTGTTCTAAGTTAATTTGGGGTCAAGGAACTCAAATCTATCATTAGATTTGAAAAATTCTCAAAGGATTTGAAGATATCACTAAAGGAAAGTTTAGGTAAATTTTGTCGCATCTCTCTCTTCATTATGATTTTAAGTTTGGTGTTAAGCTATGTTGCTCTCCATGCTTGAATATACATGAAACATGATTTAGATGAATGAAATGAGTCATGGAGAGGTTTCTTTAAGCCAAAATCAAAATGGTCTCTCTTTAGTAAATGTTGGTAAAATTTTGAATATCTTTTGAAATTGATGGTTTAAATGAACTATATGATGTTAATTGTGTATGTATAACGTGATTTGATGATGAAAAATGAGGAAGATGTTCATTGGAAGGAGGCTTTCAAGTTTATGCCTTTAGGTGTTTGATAAAATGCCTAAGTGAATTTGACTTAGGATTTAAGAATTTTGATGGTGTGCAATGGAAAGAGGCTTTCATGTTTACTTAGAGTAAACTTGAATTGTTGCTTAGATTGATGAGTATTGGCCTAATGTGCTTGGATAAAAATGTACTCAATTATGCTTTGAAATGTGTAAGTATTGGATCAAGGTATTAAATGCCTTGGAAAATGCAAAAGAAAGCTTATGTGAATAATAAGGGTTGAGTTTTATACACTTATGTGATGGTGTATAAATATGAGTTATATGTTTGAGTAGTAAGTATATTACATTTGTATGTATAAAGGCTCGGGAGCTGTGAATCAAGGAGCTCGTATAGAGGATTATTGAAGTTAAAGGAGTGTACACCTTCTTTTGAGGTGAGTTGGGAAAAACATGTCTCTCAAATGAGACTAGGACAACCCAAGACATGCATAATGACTTGTATGTGAATTTTGAACCTAGGTAATTCATAATAGAATTTATCCTCAAATAGATGGTAGTATACTTGTGTATTTAATAAATAACATTGTTTTGAATAACTCTTTGCACCTGGAGTGCAACTGATGTTTTTATTACATATTTTGATAAATGATATTGTTTTCAACAAACCTACACTTGAAGTGCAAAAGACAGTGTTTTATTTTTCTGAAACTACATTTTTGAATAACTTTGCACTTAGAGTGCAAAAGATGACTTTCACTATATGAAATAACATTTTGGAACTTACATATGCATAACCGAGTCATGTATGCTGCATGTATGTGTTCTCTTTTGGCTTAGAGTCATGACAAGGTTCCATTTTATCGGTTGGACCGAAAATAAAGGCATGGTACCTTACTTGATTTTTTTACTTAATATTTGTATATGATTTTTTTGTGATTAGTGAGAAAATGATTGGTCAATCGTGTGCTAGGCACAACAGATTAAGCGACCCTCGTACCCTTGGCGCTAGTACATAAAAGTTGAGTTTTTGTAACGACACCATTCTATAGGGCTCGCGGGTGATTGCACACCTAGAGGTCTGGTCACTGACGAGGTTATCACCTAGGGTCATGATGCTCTTGTCGACCATAGTCTGGACTCACCACAGATGAAAGTCAAGCCAACACCGAGATTCGGTGGGTGGGCACACTAGTTTGGCCGACTAGTGGTGACACACATAATTGTTTTAGCTTATTCTGATATTTGGCTTCCTAAAGAGATTTGATTTTTACATGTGATGCTTTTCTGCTCATGTGTACTAGAACTGGAACCTATGTTCACTGAGTGAGTGATTAATAGGCTAGGCTTATGTGGTTCCTAACCAGTATGGCATGAGCCATAAACTAGGTCTATGTGTTTTTATGTCAAGCATATTCACTTCATAGGCGGTTATCATGTTAGATGTATAAAACTGTTCTTAAGTTATTTAGACCATTTTGGTGTGTACAGGTTCTATTTGTGATATATGTTTCTTCTGCTCACTGAGTACATAATGTACTCACCCCCTCCGCTTCCCAACCATGTGGGTTAATTTAGTGAGTTTGAAGTTCTAAGTAGATCATGCGGACTTTTGACATTTTTGGGGTATTACCGCACGTGGGTAGTCTCTGTTTTGTACTTTTGTTATATAATGGCTTATGATTTTGTTGATATGCTTTAAAATTTTGTAAATTAACTCTTGATTGTCTTGTGGTTTGTAAATGACCTTATGTATGAAACTTTTGTACTATTACTGGGATTGCTTTTAAGTAGACTTAAAAGTCCAAAAGTTATGGTTGAGTTTTAATGTGATTTTAGAAGTGCGTTTGAAACTGAATTACACGTGTTTTTTTATTTTGGGATTTTCAAAATACAGCCGTTGTGCTGTCGAAATATTTTTTAAAGATATTCAGTTAGCCTTGCATAGTCGGGTTAAGGGTACTGTGAGTATCCTTAGCCTGGTTATGCGGCAGTTATCATGTGCCCGATGTAGTTCCGGATTATGACAATGTTGAGAAGCTTGTAGGAACATACTACATGTATTGGAGAATGTACATAGAAGCTTATCTTTGAGGTCAAGATTTGTGGGAACTAGTTGCTAGTCCTGACGTACAAATTCCTATAGACACTCATAAAAATGCTAAACTATGAAGGAAATGAAATATCTACTGCAGTAAATCTCTTTTTGCTTTGAGGAATTCAATTAGCAAGGAGTTTATTGATTATGTTTGTGATCCCAATTCACCAAAAGAAGTATATGAGACACTCAAAAGGCTATTTTCTAAAAAGAATATAGTAAGGTCACAATTGCTGGAGAAAGAAAGTATGTTTATTTATGAATATTTTTTATAAGATAAGAGTATCTGTGCAAAAATTTTAGAATTATATATGAATGAGAAGATCAATGAAGCAAGATTGAGATGATTTCTTATTCAAAGATTAAGAAAGGATTAAATTACATTCATCACCTTCATTCAAGGATGGGTAAATCAACCTTCAGTTGAAGAATTAGAAAGTTTGCTTTCCAATTAGGAAGCATTGACAATGCAAATGGAAAATAATTCTTGATCAGATTTTGTTCCAATATGAAAAGGGAAGCATCAAGATGAAAGTTGTATGATCTAAGCAAGTACTCACTATAGAGAATCTTATAGAATTCTCTCAGTAAGCCACTATCCGAGCAGTAGCGTAATCGTCATATGGTGATATGGTGTATGATACTTAAACAATTGGTTTAGTGCAAATAAGAGATTGTTGGTTTATGACCTAGAGCAAATTGGTTGGTTGTAGTTTATAGTTTAGTGACAAAATAATTTGAAGGCATTCTTTATATTGTACATAATTAGATGTATATGATAAAGTTCATGGGATAATTATACATTACAAATGAAATTATGATAAGATTATAATTATGACATTCCTATGGCATTTATGTATTGTCCCTAAATTGTTTCTAGTCATTATTTTATTAAGACTTGACATTAATAGAACGTAAAAAGACTAATACACGTTATGTTTTCTCTTATAAAGGAAGTAGTCGATCTCATAGACTAAAGTATGGAGATATTTAAACAAATGTGTGGGTGCTTCTTAGAGAACAAATTCACCGAATTGACCCGATATAAGAAATCCATTTAGAACATTACTTATATCTCTATGGAAATTCTCATTGTAATGATTGTATAAGTGATCATTTGACTTGAGATCTCCAAAGTTATCTTGTATATGAATTGCTACGTTTTATCCACTTATGACCTATTCTAATCATAGGTAGTTTAGTAAGTAGACATTGGATATAGCATGAACTATATGGAGATAGTTGTATGATCAATGTATGATTCATCACCCTAAAGTAATTAGGGAGAATATTATATTGTTTTCAATTTTTATTAATTAGAGAAATCCTTAGCCAAGTTGCAATAACTTTTGTAAATATTTTTCTAATGTCATTAATTGAATTAATTGATAATAGTGGAGAACTAATATGATTGAACTCAAAATAGAGTAAACATTAATTCTATGTTCTATATCTAATCGGAACATTGTATGATAGAAGAATTAAATTATACAAAAAAATCATGCACGGAAAGGTTAGTTAAAACTGCTTTAACATTCCTAAATATTTAGGTGGTCATAATGTGTTGCTAGATGCCAATCTTGATTTATGGATATAAATTGTTTAAATTAAAAAATCAAAAATAAATTAAACTCTCTAATCCTAAATATGATTTAGGGTTATAAGTTGTATCCATTGCTAACAGATTTGGGAACCTAATGGTCATACATAAAGATCGAGTTAAAAAGAGCAAAGATATTTTAATCAAGTTAAACTTGATTGTAAAGTTTGAGAAATTTAATAATTAAATATGAGATATTTAATAAATAAGGACCAATATAAGATATTATATCTTACTTAGACATAATTGGTATTTAATTAGAATTATTTATAATTCTAATTAAATTTTAATTAGAATTTAATTTTAATTAAATTACTAAAATGTCCAAAACCTATTATAAATAGACTTAAGTTCTAAGTGAGCTAGCACTCCTTACTTAACCTTCTCTGTAAGAGTTACAGAGTTCTTTCAAATTATTCTTTGGATATCGTTAAACACTTATACGGTTACGGTGGTTGAGATGGACCAATTTTGGAAATGGTTTGATGGATATGATAAGAAAAGGATCAAGCTTTAGAATAAGGTACGAATACTGCTGCACTGAGTCGTCTTACTTTAACCTTTTTAATGCTTCCCTCATGATCCATAAAGTAAGTTGGGGAGGAACTGGTCAGTTATCTCCTTCGTCACCTTCTCCTAAGTGGCAATAGAAGGTCTACCCACACTGATATCGTTGAAGGTTCTCGTTCTCTATCACAGCTTTGCATCCTTCACCATATACATAGTCGTGATTGACACCTTCTCCAAATTGCACACCTTTAACCCTGTAAAGTATTGATCCATATCCCATAAGAAATTTTCAAGCTTCTTCGCATTCCGCTTGCCATCAAAAGTTAACTTAGGCCTTTCGCACCTTCACTAAAGTGCTTTCAGCATGCTCAACATCCTATACTTTTGGGCTCCGGGTCTCAGATTTTCATTTCGCGACGACAAGGTGCCAAAAATTGGGGGACTTTTTAAATAAAAGTATATATATATATATGTATACGTGACAACAAGGTGCCAAAAATTGGGGGACTTTTTAAATAAAATATATATATACACATATAATTAAAATCAATGTAAAAATAATTAAATTCTTGGTGGGAGTAAGAACAAATACATACATATATATATATATAATTAACATCAATGTAAAAATAATTAAATTCTTGGTGGGAGTAAGAACAAATGCATAAACACATAAATTAAAAAAACAAACAAATAAAAATAAATAAAAGAAAACTTATCACGGTCGTGCTTAACAAAAAGTCACGACCGTGAGGACCCAGCATCGCAGTCGTGCTTATGCACGACCGCAAGTTTCCTTCAAAAGCTCGCGACATATGATGAACAGTAGCGGTATTAAAGGGGTTGTCGTAATCTTGCTTGTGCACGATCGTGACTTTCCTGCTGCACACAACTACTTCAAAACTTCATAACTTCCAATCCCGAAATCCAAAAATTATAAATTTTATGTCATTGGAAAGCTAAGAGAAAGATCTACACTTTTGTGGAGACAATTTTGTCAAATTCTGCCTAGATCAATATAATTTATTCATTAAAGTTTCAGAACACATTTTATTCCCTTTTTCCTCTTTTCTCTCTAGTGTCAATATATATAACTTCTATGTATTTCAAAAGACCCAATTCTAACAATCAAAACCATACACACAAAACTCCCAACTTAATCAATTTCTTCAGAAAATTTATTCAAAAGTCCTCAACAACTATCAATTTTATTTCCAACACAATTGACAGTTAACAAAGAAGAAATTTCTGCATATATACATAAGAGAAGTTTTGCTATGCTTACTGTCGTTCATTTCTCAAATAATACAAAATATGTACATTGCTCCCATTAAAAACAAAAGCCACATCAGTAGCAGCATAGTATAAAAATTACAATATGGATGCTCATGCCTAACATATTTATAAAACTACCAAAAATGATCCAAACCAATTTAGTTACAAATGAAATGTTTCTTGGAGATTTGTCGGAGTTTTTGCAAGGTTCAATGATCTGTTGATTCTTCACCTAAAGAGTGGAAAATAATGGGTTGAGCTGGGAAGCTCAGTGCCTAATACATTTATAGCCATCGGTGATGAGCCACACACACACAACCAAGCATATTTATATACAAACAAAATTCCAGTTCACAGAATACATACTTAAAAATTTCAGTCACATAAATCATATCATATATTTTTACAATCATCAAACAAAACATTCAATCATAAATCATGCTCAGCAAATCACAATGAAATGCACAAACAATATGACTCAAGAAAATCCCATAAAGCAGAATGGCGAAACTGAAATTTACATCATGAACAGAATGAGTCCATTTTTCGGAACTCATGTGCCACAAGCGAGCAGCCGGGAGAAGGCTTTAGATCAACGTGCATGTGACGAATGAAATCTTATCCCTTTTGCCCATACAAGCAAATTTCTGACGCTTACATATTTCATATCATAATCATATTTTCATGCTTCTTAAATTTTCTGTTTTTTTTCATCAATACAAAAATGCAGTATCTTTCAAAGTATACATAATATCAAATTCACATAACATTTTTTCCACATTTACAATGATTCAAGACAAACATTTATACACACAAAATCAAATAATACAGCCCATCATCATAAAAACTATAAACATATTACCCACCTCTTTACTTATGAATCAAAGCTTAAACTTGTCTTTTCTCTTGTTCATGATTTCGACTTTTTTTTTGTTCCCTTCAAACAAACATATTCTTCATTCAACAACATATACAAAGAGAAAATCCTTAAAGCTATATTATAAGCTTAGACTTAATCTACTCTTAGTTTATCTAACTAGAAGAACTAAGATCACGTTAAAAGTTCATAAAAATCTAAGAACATAAATCTCTTGTTCCTCTTCTTTCTCTCTTCATTTTCAGCACATAAAACCTGTTTTCTCTACTTTCTTCTTCTATCAAAACAAAAAGAAAAGATAGAGGTCACCTAAAAAAACTCAACTAAATCTTCTTCTTCTTCTTCTTCTTTTTATCTTTCTGCTTCTCTTCTTCTACTTCTTTCTACATTTTTCTCTCTTTTTCTTTCTTATTTTTCCACGACTCTCTCTCTCTCTCTTTTTCCCTAACCTCTTATACACATCACTCCCTTTCTCTGGTTGTTACACGACTCTCTCCCTTTTTCTCTAGCTTCTTCTAGGTTCTTCTTTTCTTTCTTTCTTACTTCTACACGTCTCTCACGCACGCACCCTTTATTTACTCTTCTCTTCTTTTCTTATTAGTTTAAGACAAACTTCAAGCTTTCCAAACTTACCCTCCCATATTTAATCTAATGCCTTCTAGCTTCTTAACTTAATTCTAACACTTCCATTTAATCCATGCAACTATATATAATTAAAAAATCATAAATAAACTCCATAAATTTCTAATTCAAAATTTTTGATTTTTTACTCATAACTAAACGCCAACAATCTCTCGTTTAAAAAACAATTCTAACTTTCAAGAAAAGTTCGGGGTCCAACAATATTGCAATAAAATACCTTAAGATTGTGATCTTCAATATATAATCATTTTATGCCACTATTTGTTGCTACAACTATTGGATTTGTGCCTTCAAAATCTCAAGCTGAGATGAGTAGGAAGTGACTTCTTCCTTCCCTTGAGGAATTGACCCTATGAGTGCCTCCACTCTATTGACATGCTCTGTCAAATTGTTGCCTCCTGCTATATTAAAATGTGGCTCTGATACCAGTTGTTACAAAGGTTTTCCTAAACACCGAACTTAGACCAAAGTCTTGTCTACTCCTTTACAGGACAATCTCACTTAGGTCCGTTTAAACAAGACTCAACCTTTCCACGTTATCGTTGACCAATAAAACCTTGTTTTCAAATGTTTCACGACGCTCGTAGTGTTTACCTCACTCTCTTACAAGAATACTATGAAAGTACTAAATAATCATAGGCAACATTAAATACATAAGAGCTATAGTAAAAATCAACCTTTATTACTTCCCCAAAAGTATACAAAGGAATGCTCTCTCCCAATATGTTTCCTTCCTCTCTATCTCTCTTCTCCCTAAGAGCAAGACTCAAATAAGCTATTTATAGATGCCTTTGGCTTTATAATATAGAATCTTAATTAAACTGAACTAAATAGATCACCTCTATCCTTATCAGATTACAACATACTAACCAATTGGATGACACCCCCATCCAAATAGGTCTCTATCTAGTAGGATATAACTACACCACAACTAACAAGATAAGGGATTATATTTAATTAGGAATGACACATCTATATTCATGAAGAACTCTACTATTGTTAGATAATCCTCTCACATGGTCTTTATCTTTTAGAGCTGATGCATATCTACTGTGATATGATCCGCCACACCATCCAAGATCTTCTATTGATTTCTATCTATTGATGATGGGTCATCTAAGCCTAAAGCCTTTCATAGCACATCAATTCGGGCTAATGCTTACCTATGTCAAGTCCATTAGTTATGGTCCATCTATTTGAGAGCACACATTAAATCCTTAGAGCTCTTTCATGTCTCCCTCATGTGTGTGATCTAGTTAACCTTCAACCCAAGGTTCATCTCAAGCTATTTTTTGGTCTCACATTCAAATCTTGCATTTCGTCAAAGATTTCTGCGAATGTACACTAATGTATGCAAACTGATTAACAATGTTGGTTTTCCTTGCCTACTGGCAAATTTTTATCTTTTTCTATTGTCCCAAATGTCAAACATTGGTCAATGCTCTCCAATGCTTGCACGATTCTGCAATTAAGACTTAAGAGTCTAACGGTGGCCTCCTCACAATATGAAAGTCAGCTATCGCTCTAACTTGCCTTCAGTACACTTATACGATCAAGGGGATTATTACCTTTACTTTAACTATTATCTACTCTCTCCCAAAACTGATTAAAGGAGTATGCGTAGGCTTGAGTTGGTCGATGGATAACTCTATGACTAACAAAAACTCCCTTGAATTCAAATTTTAATGATTAATAAAAAGATATATATCGAACTACCATTGTCTACCAAAATTATCTTGACTTTAAAATTCAAGGGGGTGGCCGAGTGACCATAACATCATAATTTAGATTTTATTATATTGTGGAACTGACATCAAAAGATATCTCTTTCATTATTTGTTTCTTCGTTGCAGGCTTGCTTACTATGTTAATTTTGTTACGGTGGCCTTTTAGGAAAATTTTCAAATATGACTTGCTCATCTTTAGGTATCTCTTCACTTTCATGTTTAGTACCTTAGATTTGGGTGACTCAGGCAATAGGCAATGACTGCCTCTGTTGCCTATCTGGTGAACATGATTGTGCCCTTTGGCACTTCCTTCCGCTTTCTTCCACAGGCCTATGAGACAAAATTAACTAAGTTGTGCCCTTTGAAACAAGCTACGATACTTATATTCAAGTTCCGATAATCCTTTTTGTCATGTCCATAATTTTCATGTAATTGATGACATTTGTATGTATTCTTACATTCAGGTCCTTATTAGAGGGACTTGAGAGAGTTAAGAGATCTTTCTCTGAGACATAATGTAAGATGTTGTTCAGCGATGCATACCACTAAGACATGTATATGTTCCTCTTTTAGTCACTGCTCTTACTTGTTATCAATTCCCCTCCTCTCACTAGTTTGTTGCACGAATGCCTCACCTCCTAACATTCTTTTGTTAGACCTACTTGATTGCTCTTATTGTACTAACTACTCAAACTTGTCTGAAGGTCTCTTGACTTCCTCCATGTCTACATATCTTTGGCCCCCTATTTTTTCTCTTTAAGGTTATGTGCTTTGTCCATCGATAATGACCTTGGGTTGATACCTTTGCAAATTCTTCTCATAAAGCTACAAGTGCTATGAAACATGATTTAAGTATGAGATATGAGTTGTTCCCACGTTGAACCTTTGGGTGTGCATGGGTTTTCTTCCTGCATTTTGACTAAATCAATGAGTGTTATAGAATTTTTGGGTCTTCACTTGTTGCTGGCAAAGTGAGATTCAAAGATCTTTAATTAACTAAATATGTAAATCTTATTACAAACCTGCGACGCAGGGTGAGGTTTCAATATTTTACGGCACCCATCAATGTTAAGGAGAAAGACTTGCATTTTAACGCATCTGAACTTCTGAAGGCGCTTACAGATATATAATCTCCTTGTAACGACTACATGGTCAGTAGGGTCTGCCAATCTTTTGTACGTTAATTTCCAAGCCTAAAAGCTTGAATTTCGGTGGTGACGGTTCATTTAAGTGAATAGGTTCTGATAATCAGCCTCTAGATAGTCTTCTCACGACATGTTTGAGGGCAGGACAGGAGTAGCGTTGTCCCTTCGAGGTCCTTCTGAATCGTTTGTGTGCTAATCTACGGATTGCTCTCCATCAGTTGGAACTGCCCAAACAATATTGTAAAGCTGACTATTGGAGGGGGCTTACACTGGTGTTCATCAAATTTCTCACCCTTAGTTCTTTGTTCATTTATATACTGAAGTTAAATATTCGTTAGTAAGCAATGAAATATGGTATTTATTATCGTGGTTCTTCCAATAATGCCTTACAAATAAAAAAGAAAAAGACCATAAAGTCCTGAAGTATCAGTTCCATACCATAAACCATGGGCGCTGACTGGCAGATACACATGGGCCTCTATACACATGCACGGAAGCAACTCCCACAGAACATGGCTAGTGGGACCCGTCCAAAATATCATGTCCAATCAGAGGACAGGAACTTGGAAGTTGGGACGAAAATTACTAAATTACCCTGATCATTTCAGGCGCAGAGCTGGATAGAGAAGTGTCCAGCCTGGAGACGCTTCGACTGACGGTTAGCATCATCATTTCTTTGATTGCCAATCAACGGTTCAGATTTCTCCATCCCCTCGAGTATATATACCGAAAAAAGAGAACATCGCTGAAGCAATGAGTTCTTATATACTTGTTTTCGTTTCACTCCTGCGTCTCGTCTCGTTATCGTAAACAAAAACATCGATCTCTGGTACGGTGTTTTTGTCTCTCGAAAGCGAGAGAAGAGAAATCCCCAGTAAGGAATTTGCTCCGGAGAGCGCTTCGTGTGGTTAGATCGAACTGCATTGCTTTTGGTTGGTGCCATTTTCTGCTGTTTTACGTGTTAGAGTTTCGGTCTTTGTGCTATATTTATGGATTCTGGGTTCATTTTTTTCATTGTTATTCCGTCATCTGTTTGTGATACCAATGTTGGTTTTCTATTCTCTGTTTGGTTGGTGAGACAGTTCTTACTTTCTTTTAAATTCCTCATTGCACTGAGTACTGGCGGGTATATGAGAGAATGATTTTTGCTATTTCGAATTTAAAGTTTATGTATTATGCATTGTAGTTTAGTGTATGTTGCTTATGATTTACGCCGAAATTTTATGAGAGTTTAAAAAAGGAATCTTCGATGTGTGTGGCTAAGCTTATTATCGAATTTGAATGAATTGAGCGGCCTGTTTTACCTAATTGAGCTGTTGCTTGGTTATTTGCTATTGTACAAAGACATAATAATGAAACTTTTGATCACAAGGGTCCCGCACTTAGAAAAGACAGACAAGTATATGAAGTTGAAAAGATGTTATGTGTCTTCCTTGACGCTAGAAAACGAAGAAACAAAGTGCACAGGCAACAAATATGGTTATATAAAAGACGTTTCATCAGGATGAAGTTGCAATTTTAATGGATTTCGAATAGATCAGTTATTTGATCAACTGTAGATTTGATAATTGGAATAGGGAAAAGCACTACTGGTTGCTTGGACAGGAATTAGTAATCATGTGGGGCCGCTGACATCGATTATCCTTTGTCTTTTTTGTGGGAAAGATTGAAGGAGGACCCAATTCCATACGTAGTTAGTAATTGTAAATTTGAAACTTAGCAATTAAAAAATCTTGAGTTATGCTCGCATCTGTAGTTGTGGTCCACAAGTGTCGACTGTGTCGTATTCAAAAATTGAACTTCTGTTTGCTGAGGACTTAACCTAGGCCTTTCAAAAGTGTAAAATGACATAAAGAACACTTTCAGGTTGTGCTTTATAATTTCTGGCCTATTTACTAGTTTTTATCTGTTCATTACTAAGCATTTTGAATTCGTATCTTCAATTATATAGTGAAGCTCAAAGATGGCTGAACGGAAATTCACCGTTGATCTAAATAAGGCTCTTGTTTTTCAGGTAAAAGACATTTGACTTTTAATTGAGCTTTTCATAGTTGTGGTTGTTCTGTAATTTAAGGTATCGTGTACGTTTTTCCTTTTTTTTTTTTAAGATTAGAATGAAAAAGGGTTTCCAGGGGATTGTCTTTAAGTGATACTCTTTCCTCCTTCAGTTACTTTGGTCATTCCGATAGTGGCTTAAAGTATTTAGTTATTTATTCTGCATTTCTGTTTAGCATTCCACTTGACCTTGTGCAATGCATTTTTCTGTTAATCCAACTTCTAGAGCAAGCTATAAGTTTCTCTTCCTTTTTTCTTTAAAGCTGCTATTACCTTTCCTCGGTGCCTTATGCAATTCCACAATTTCTATTTCTTTTGGGCTTTGATAAGTTCACTCCCAATCTAAGGCCCTTAAAGCCTGATCTTCTCTTCTTTTCCCTATTTTAGTGGTTAACTTCTTGATATTGTGTCACAGGTTGGTCATCTAGGAGAAGATTATGAGGAATGGATTCATCAGCCTATTGTTTCCAAAGAAGGGCCTCGATTGTTTGAAAATGATATTGTAGAGGTATATGTTTCTTTATATGGAACCTGCTGCGTGAATGTTGTTTCACTTGTGCAGGCACTTAAATGAAATATGTTGCATCTTTGGAACACTCTTCTGCTTGGAACAGTTCTTGACGCGAACAGTTTGGTGGGCAATTCCAGTTATTTGGTTGCCAGTTGTATTTTGGTGTCTATCAATGTCTGTTCAGATGGGACATAAACTTCAAGATATAGCTGCAATGGTGGTTTCTGGCATTTTTATATGGACTTTGATGGAGTACTGTTTGCACCGCTTCCTTTTCCACATAAAAACAAAGAGCTATTGGTTCGTCTTTCTGCTTTTTCACTCTTATCTCGTTGTGTATTGCTTCTCGTTGAACATTTAGTGAAATTCTTTCTTGTCTTTGCCAACTTCCTGTAGGGGGAATACCATACACTATCTTCTTCATGGTATCCATCATAAGCACCCTATGGATGATCTGAGGCTTGTTTTTCCACCAGCTGCAACAGCTATTCTCCTATTTCCGGTACATAATACATACTGCTTTTAATTATAAGTTGTCTTCAAATTGTTGATAAACTAGTTATTGGTTCTTGGAAAATAGGGTATTTCCCTTCTCAAACTGTGTTCTAGTTTTTGTAAATTTTCCCGTTGCTTCCTCACTATCTATGGTGCTCTGAACTATTAACAATCTAATATGCTTTGGTGCTGAAAGTATTATGAAGCAGGCTGCTATAGTTTGACTATACCTTTGATAGATCCGTATATAGGAAAGGCTGAGATGAAAATAGTCTTGTTTTCTGTATATGCCACGTTAGGTATGAAGAGAGCCATCTTAGCCATATCCTGGTTGCTGATGTTATTTGGGATCTTCCACTGTGTTTACTAACGCTTCTGCGCAAGGCATGCTTGAAAACATAGTTGGCGTTAAATTTTGCAAATTAGTATCCCAGTTCTGCATCTTGTGTATGTTTGTTTGTACACTGCACACCGCTTGACATTCCAATTTGTTGTTTTCCAGTTCTGGAACTTGGTTAATCTTTTGGCTACCCCTTCTACTGCTCCGGCTTTGTTTGGAGGTGTTTTATTCGGATATGTGATATACGACTGCACCCATTACTACGTACACCATAGTCAACCCAAAAGCAACTTCCCAAAAGGTCTTAAGGTGGGAACGTTATACCAAGAATTTGTGTTGTGTGGCATTGTTTGGATACAAAGGCGATGAGATAATTTCATCTATTTTCTGAAACCTGATTCTTTGGTTGACTGTTATTGAAAGTCTTATCTGTGCTTGCTAATTACGTTTGTGACTGGTGATCTGCAGATATATCACATGAATCACCACTTCAGAATCCAAGATAAGGGCTTTGGAATCACATCTTCCTTCTGGGACAGAGTGTTTGGAACACTTCCTCCATCAAAACTGGAAGGGAAAAGTAGATAGACAAGTTTTAGGCGGAAGGTGTAGGAAGATAGTGTCAAGGGGAATTCAAAGTTATGCGTTTAGTTTTGTGGGAAATTTCTTTATTCTTCAGTAGTATTAATTGATTGTGGGTTTGTATTTACCTCAGTGATGTCTGAATCAGAGTTGTAGCTTGTCATGAAGACTCAAATTTAAGATACCCCTTGTATAATTTAAGTTTGAGTTAATGTCGATCATATCTCTTTGCCCTTTGGGGGGCAATATTTAGATTCTGCATTTCTATATTTAACTTGAGACCAAACATCCTTGTGATTGAACTTCCTCAAATATCTGTACTAAGGTAGATAAATGGATGGTTAGGATGAAGTGGCACATGGTTGGCACAGGATTGATGGCACAGAGGATCAAGTCCCGAAACTTGCATCTCCTAATTCAAAACAATAACATAGCTATAGAGTGTCAAACATGCTTTCCCTTATAGCCATCTCATTAAAAGTAAAAATGATTACTACAAACAAAAAACAATTATAAATTTTAAGAATTTGATAAAAGGTCAAATTATAACCAAACATTTTTATCAATATTTAATTTAAACTCTATCATTTCAATACGTTTACCTCTCATTGTAAAAATATACCTTTGACATATTATATTTTTTACACTATTTCACATGTATATCTTATGTAATAGGTGAATCGAAAAGTGAATTTGTTATTGCCTAATTCTAGATGACAAAGTTGGGTTTGGCATTGTTTTATGTTTGCCTTCATTGCCAGATGGAAAACAACAATGCCATATGACAATGTTTGAGTTTACATTAAAGGTTGTCATTTAATGATAAAATCAAACAAAAATAATGTCAGACAAGAGCATTTGGCATAAACCCAAACGTGGAGATAATTCAACAGATCTTCCTCGTGTTTCTCTATTTATGGGTGTTGAGATCTCTAATCCATCTTGCTCATGTTTCTCTGTTTGTGGGTGTGTGGCTTTTCTCTATTTCTCGTTGTGGGCGTTCGTCGACATTTGGTAAGATATGATTCCCATGGTGGGCTTTTTCTTATTTCAAAGTGTAGTACAATTTCTCCATATTTTGGTATCTACAATTTGTTTATATTAAAGACATATGTTATATTGTTTTAATTTTAATTAAGATAATTGTTTATATAGATAAGTATAGGAGACAAGTGTAGACAACTTTGGACCCATATTATCTGTTGTGGTAGATTAAAGGTAACATATGGTCCCAACTTTATACTTTTCTTTGTCGATAGTTTCAATATGATATGCTTCTTCTATAAGTGACTAACATGTTACAGATTACTGTGTGCCCTATAGAAGTAATATTGCGTGGTTGCTTGAAGTTAATGTTATTTTATGTCAGAGTTGTTTGAATTTTACATGATATTGCATGGTTACATGCATATTATTGTTGAATTTCATCCACAAAACATCTTAATTTCTTGTCTTATGCTTATCAGTAGTGTAGAAATAATATGTGGACTTCTAACATGGACTTTCACATTCATTTTCTAGTAATATTATAAGCTTCCATATTAGTTCAAATGCTTCTAAAATACCCTTAAAACTATGTATTCCTATCAGAATTGTTGTCATCTATATCATCTAACAAAATGACTGTAATTTCTCTATTTTCTATTCACTTTTATGTTATGTTATGTTATGTTATGTTACTTGATCATCATTATATTTTGAGTGCTTGATGGTCCTTTCATGGATTGGATGGATGACAACTATTAGGAGTAGATTTTCATCAGGTAAACTCCTAAAACTCCTATAAGGAAAGTATAAAGTATTAACTTAGTTTACTACATATATATATATATATATATAAGAAAGCTTTTTCTCATCAAATATCATAACTTTTAGCTCTTATTGTCTATTCAGTTAACATTCGTCAAAGTAGCTTGTACATGTTTTTATATGTGTTTGTTTACAGATCATTATTTACTTACCATTTGAAGGGTTATTCTTGCCATTTAAGGGGTTATAATGACTCAATGTAGAACCTTAAAGTTATATTATGGTGGATACTTTAAGAAAGATCCCAAGTTGAGATTTGAAGGTGGATTATCAAGTTATCTTTAAAAATTTGATCTTGATTTTATCAGTTATAGATAAATTTGTGAGATAGGGAAGGAACTTATATACTTACAGGTTGACAAGGCTTATTTTAGAGTTCATGGTTTTATATCCAATAAGTCTTTAAGGCTCATAGAATCTAATGAAAGTTGCATTAGGTTAATTAATCTTTTAAAAATACATTGGACAGTTGAGGTGTATCTTACACACAAACTTGATGATCTAATTATGGCTCCAAAAGTTTTTGCTTTGATAGATAATGCTGAGGATTTGGGATTTGATGAGGATGTTGTGCATGATGAAGTTAACGTAGATATCATTGAAGAAGATAGAATTAATGAGCATGTGGGCATTTGTGATAATGAAATTGAAATTAATAATGAAGTTAAACGTTGTAATGAAGCTAAAGATGGTAATGAAATAGAAGGTGAAAATGATAAAGAAGTTGAAGGAGTACAAAATACATTTGATGTTTTAATTCTAGACTGCCACCAAATAATGAAGATTTATTCTAATGATTATGGAAGTTTTATTGATAGTAACGAGTACCCTAGTGGAGAGGAGCCTAAGCCAATTAGAAGACATAGCATAAGTGTTAGACATGAACTAGGTAGTAGGATATTACATTGGACACTAGGTATTGAGTTTGGCAATACTAAAGAGTTTAAAGATATTGTTTTTGATTATTCAATAGCAATAGGGTTTGATATCCGATGGAAGAAAAAGTGAGTCTAAACATATTAGAGTTAGATTCGTTAATGGGAATTATATGCAGTTTATAATATTAATGACAAATGTTTCAAAATAAAAATATATAGTTGTGAGCATATATGTTTCATAATAAACAAGCCTAGAATGGTATCAGTAAATTTTTTAGCTGGACACTTCCGGAACAGAATTCTAAAGAAGACCATTACCACTAAAGATGCTTGAAGAATGCAAGTAGAAGTTGAACATATTTGTTATATCAAGGAGTTGAAACATAGCAATCTCAGATCAACAATGAAACTGGAATTATTAAATAATCAAGAAACCTCATTGTTGTAGTTCAAGAGGTTATACATTTATTATGGAGCTATGAAAGAAGTATGGGGGCGCTTGAGGACCATACTTTGGATAGATGGTTGTTTTTGGAAGACTAAATTACAAAGGAAACTAATTAGTGCAGTTGGAAAGGATGGAGATAGAGGCAAGTATCTTATAGCATGGATAGTTGTTGGAGTTGAAAATATTGATTCATATAGTTAGTTCTTGTCACTGTTATTAGCTAATTTGGAGTTAAAATATGGAGATAGAGTTATAATAATTTTTTACATGTAAAAAGTACATAATTGTAGACTTGTGTTTCCTTTACTTGTTATCTGTATGATAAGTTCTTATATTATGTTATTTGATAGTTATTTTATAACTTACGTATCTAAGGATTAATAAGAGTTGTTAAGGAGATGCTTCTAAATGCATGTCATAAAATGTGCATCAAATATATTTACCATAATTAGCATGGACAATGGAGTGGTAAGGACTTGAGGAGACAATTTCGGGCATGTGTATGGTCTATGTATATCGAAGACATCAATAAGCAACTAAATAAATCAGATAAATTTAAACCTCGGTATGTTTCTGTTTTGTATGAATATCCCCAAAAGAGTTGGGCTGCACCATACTAATCATTTGAGTCAAAATGTTCAATAATTGAGAGTAACCTGAGTGAGAATTTCAATGGATAGATCCATCTAGCAAAAGAGACTAGTGATCAACACATTAGAAACCATAAGGATAATGGTGATGAAGAGACATGCTAAAAAGAGGTTATATGCATATGTATAAAATTAGATATTTCACCTGTAGTTGTGAAGAAACTTGAAAAAAAAAAGAGGCACTGAAATGGAGAATTGTGTGAAATTGTGATGGGGCATATGAGGTCAATAAATAGGATGGAAAGCATATTGTAAGACTAAAAAGGGAAAATTATCATAGTTGCAGAGTATTGGACATTTATGTTACCCATACAAACATACTATTAGTGTTATCAATCACTCCAAACAAAAATTAGAGGCATTAATAAATGACTGCTAGAAAAGAATACCTTTTTAAGAGTGTATGATTATATGTTGCAACCAATTAAGGGAGTGATCTTTTAGCCATTGAACGATTATAAGAAATACATACACCAGTTAAGAGGGTGATGTTAAGAGGGCCAAAAAATGAACCAGAGTGAAAATTTTGGAAATTTACCAAGTGCAGGTAAGGTGTTATAAAAGGATCAAGTGCAAAATTATAGAAAATGTGATGTTTGTGGACATATAGTAGAACATATAATGTAACAAACTTAATGAACAATATGTTAATGTAAGTGATAATACTTCTTTATCTTTTTTTAATTTTAATAAAAGCCTAATTTGGTCTTCCAACTTAGGTTCGAGTTGCACAAAAGTCTTGTAATTTTTTTGGGGCCTACTAACCTTAAACTTTCCAAAAGTTTCTTTTTTAACCCTAACTTCACGAAGAGATTGAGTTTGTGCTTATAGGAACAAAATAAATTTTAAGTAAAACACAATTCAATAGGTATTTGATGTTATACTTTAATTTATTTTGAACTTACAGGAACAAACCTTATTCAAGTTATAAGAGAAAACCTAATTTCATAGACTATTAGTAACATTTAGTACACTAATTTCATGTTGGTTTTTTTGTTACATTTTAATGTCCTAGTCCTTATTTTAAATTTTTAATTTGTATAGTTTTTGTCAATTGTAATGGATGGTGAATCTTCAAACTCAACCGGAAGGGGTCGTAGTGAAAAACAATATGGTAAAGAGGTTTTTGGTCAATATGGAAGTCGAAATCATTTGGTTACTTCTTAGACCAATGACAATTGTGGAAGAAGATTTTATGGATGCCCTAACTATAAGTTATTTTCCTTATTAATAATCAATTTATTGGTAATTAGAAAGATAAATGTTATTCGTAATTAATAATATTTTTTGCAACATTATTACAGGAACGAGGATGTAATTTTTTTGATATGTAGATAAAGATTTTAGTGAAAAGGAAAATACATTATAAATAAATACTTGAGAATAAAGGGTTAAAGGTTGAGAACAAGAACTTGAAAGTTGGTACGTGCATAGATAATGTGCACAAGCTACAAGGTGAATTGGCATAAGTGAAAGTAGCATTAAAATGTACAATATCTAAGACAAGAAGATTACAGAAAGGCGATATATAATTATAGTGTATGTGTTATAATATTTGTAGCTATTTTTATAACTATAATTATTGAAAAGTTGAAGAATATGAACTTCATAAAATTTGATGTTATGCTATGGTAATTTGTTAGGACTGTTTTGTTAGATTAAGAATTTATTGTACTTATAAGGACAAATATATTGTTAGCTTTTATAGTGATATTTGTAGTTCATCTTGTATCCAACTGTTGGTAAATTAAATGGACATGATATCCATAACAACTCCAAAATTGTGATTTTAATACTAAACCAACTCTCAAATGATATAAGTACTATAACAACTCTGACATTCATTTCACTAACTTCCATTTCACCAACTTCCAATGTGTCACAATAACAAGCAATTTCACAACTTCAAATTCCAACTTCAAATTCCAAGAAATTTTAAGTTCATTACAACTTCAATTTCCAAACAGGTCTGAAATGGAACAAGTTCACGTAAAAGAAATTCACTACAAGTTTAAAAATCAAGTTTCACTTTCTCTTAAGGTTGAATCTCCAACCTTCTTCTATTTGCACCCCTCTCATTGTATAAGGCAGATGAAGTGATGTTATTTCAACCATTCTATTGCAATCATCTTGGTTAAAAGTTAAATTTAGTTTGGGTATTAGAATCTACAATAATGGATCTTTTTGAGTTGCCTAGCCTCATGATATGAACATTATATCCATGTTGTTTAAACATGAAAATGAATATGTTTATTTAAAACAAAATTTGAAATACTAATATTAACATATTCCAAATTTTAGTTAACTTACATATTACTCAATTAAGCTAGTTGACTCATGAAATGTACTCCATATCCACTCATCCTTCTCTATTTTCCCCTTCCTCTGGTCCTTCCTCTACCTTTACCTCTACCTCTAACTCTTCCTCTCACTCTTCCTCTTCCTTTTCCTCTTCCTCTAATCATTGATTGTATGCTTTTTTTATCTTCACAAGAGTGTTGAATTCATAGATTAAACTCCTTAATAGATGTAAGATACCTATCTATAAGTTTTTTTTGGATCGATATTGGCCTGGATACAACAAAATAATTTTATTAGATCTAATATACTTAATCGATCAAATAAGTACATTGTGTCAAAATATCGATAATGGATGATCTTGGTACCTATATATGTATATATATATTTCAAACATTTATTAGATCAAATAAGTACCTTGTGTCATAATATTGATATAAGATGATTTTGGTACCTATATATATATTTCAAACATTAACTAGTTAGTAACAAAAACATAATATAAAAAAAATTCCATAATTAATGAGAAATTTCTTACATTTATTAGATTTTTGCATGATCTTTGGTTATGTCTTTGTTATCTATATTTGGTGCAAGTCAGTCTTCTTCCATATCTAGTCTCTTTTCCTATTTTAAGTTACTTAAATTTCTCTTTCTCCCTATTTTTTTAGGTGGACCAACCATTTTCCTTTTGCAAGTGGCTCAATAACTTCATATGGGGGCCAAAATCTTTATCCATCAAGTGGCTTGCAGGAATACTTGTATGCTTGTAGGTACCTCTCCTTGTTATACAATTTGTCAATGTAGTCACCGAGATTTTGGTGGTTTTAGAAAATGGTAACCATATTATAAGGGCATAGAATCCCTATTAAAGCCTAATATCTGCAAATACAAGTACAAATACTAATTTTCACACAGAGCCTTGTCCAATCTATATTTAACTTTATATCCATCATCTTCATTCCAATTAACAAAGCAAATAAAACTCTATTTCTTATTATCCTCTAATTTGTCTTGAAATCTTAGTGGTATGTTACTATCTCATTTATCCCTAAAATTCTTTTTTATATGCATCCTCTTCATCTCCATCTTCTTGATACGCTTCAACATGCTAATTGTAGGCTTCACCCTAGCCTCTAAAATCTAATCGTTAAAGGTATCACTCGTGTTATTATACATACAATCACACTTAAAATTGACACTAAAATATGCCTTACACCAAAGCTTCTTGGGATATCTCAATAAAGTTTCAATGTAACCTGGTCTCAAACCATTTAACACATATAATTGATCATTAAAATCAAGAACAAATATTGCCTTAACTATCCTCCAAACTGAAACTTTAGATCGTCCCTATTCCATCTTGATCTCCAATTAACATAAATATGCCTTATACACATTCTATGCTCAACATTTGATAAAATTATTTTTATTTCATATTGAACCTAAACAATAATATAATCAAATAAAAATAAAATTTTTTATTAATTGCATATATATAAACATATATTATTAATTCAATATAGATATACTGTAACATCCCATCACCGATGGGAAGGGTAGAATAGTAATTTTGAGTGGTCCATGAGCGTTTAGAATTGTCTTGACATGTTCATACATACGCATACAA
>JANQAP020000086.1:3461113-3471190 GCA_026874005.2 Erythroxylum coriaceum
AATATTTAAAAATTATTATTATTTCATATTAATTGTCATTATTATTTATTATTAAGATTTTTGAAAGCATGGTTGATTTAAACAGTAAACTAGTAAAATATACAGTACAACTATACAATATACCAATATGGACTATTTTACAATTTTTAAAAATTTTAGGGACTATTTCATAAATTTATAAAATTACCCAAAACGGTATTCGGTACTGGCCGATATTAGTATAGTTCTGTTCCAAAACTAAATCTGATACCGAGACCGATACAGTATTCATAACTTTGTAAATGTATTTGTAATAAAAATTAAGGCGGTGTAAAAAGAAAAAAAAACATACTTATACAGCACATAACATACGAACACGGTACTGCTAGTGCTAGTGTAATCAACTCTAGCGTACGGTATCGAATTCGAATTTCGAAGCCCAAAAGAAAACATTTTACATTTAGGAGCCGAATAGCATTTGAAAAAACGTAAGGAAACGCTAACTGGCCTAGCAGTACCTATATATATATATACCGATTTCCTTAGGGTTGGGTTGTACGAACGCGATGTTGTTTAAGAGTTCTTTCCAAAGAGTTGGGCGAACTGAATCCTTCTCATGCGCATGATTTTGTTTGGAAAATGGCCACCGCTTCTCCTGTAAAACAGTCGCCGCTCAATCCCTGCTGTGCTTTGGTAAGTCGGACGTATACATTTAAAGATTATAATATTTGTGGTGTTTCTTTGGTTTTAATTTGTGTGTTGGCTCGTTGAGTAGTGGAAGGAGAAGAATGCCAAGTTGCAAGAGGGGCGTAAGGCTTTAAGGCAAGCAATTGATGTGCTTGACCAACAAGTGCATAAGCTTCAATCGCACAATCTATCACTCACCAAAGGTATTGTTTTTCTTTTCTTCTGCTTCATGTCATCTCTGTAATAGCATTAAAGGGTTATTGCTGCAATCTAGGTTTATACAGGAACAGTTCGTTTCATGTTATACGGATAGCTGTATTTTCTTTTCTCTTTTTGGGTATGGAAATTTTATGTGTTGGTATGTGTGATTTGTAGCTTTTGAAGAAGAGCAAACGCGTGCAGAAGCTGAGAAACAGGAGAAGGACAAAGAACTAGCCTTGAGAGTTCGTTTTGAGAATGAGGTTTCCACTCTCAAGTCTGAACTGTCCAAGTTGAGGCAAAATGGAACTGCGGATGCTAATGAAACAAGTGAAGTGCATTTTCTACAGTCTTGTGTTTCTGGACTGGAAAAGGAAATTCATCAGCTCAAGGAGCTGCTTGACAAAGAGAAAATAAAGACAGATTATGAAATAAATAAGGCTGTGGCAGAGAAGAAGAGTGCTGTTGAAGCATGGAAGCAAGTGGAAGCGGAAAAGGCTAGGGTAAATGAAGAAAGGAAACGTGCTGATATTGAAAGAAAGAAGGCTGAGGAGTATCGCCTTCAGTTGGAGGCAATCATTAAAGAAGCTGGTGAAACAAAATCAAGGTTGGTTACTCAGGCTACGATGTTTGAGGAGACAAATCGAAAATTAGAGATTGAAAAGAATAAGGTGGCAAAAGAGAGAAAACGTGCTGATTCAGAGAAGGTTAAAGTAGATGAGCAAAGGAAGCTTGTTGAAGCACAGGAGAAGAAAGTTATCCAAGAAACATCTCGTGCTGAAAGGCTTTGTCGGCAGCTCGAAGAAGCTCATCAGACTATTGAGGAGATGCAAAAGGCTAATGAAAGACGACAACAGGATGATATTAAAGGGGAGGTGGTTAACAAGTATCAGCTTCAATTGGAGACATTGAGGAAAGAAGCTGAGGAAGCTAAGTTGAAGTTGGTTTCCCAGACTTTGAAGTTTGAGGAGGCAATCATAAAGTTAGAAGCAACAAAGGCTGATGTAGCTAAAGAGAAAGAACGTGCTAAGATAGAGAGGGCTAAAATAGAGGAGCAAAGATGTGTGGCAGAGAGGAAGATCATGGAAGAAACATCTCGTGCTGAAGATCTTTCTAGACAGTTGGAAGATGCTAGACGAATTATTGAGAAAAAACAGAGGGAGACTCAGAAAATGAAGCTTTTAGATAAACAACTGAAGCTTGAGAAAATGAAATTGAAGCATACCAAACAAGTGGTTAAGCTGGAAAAGAGTCGCCAAAACATTTTGCTGCAAGAGCTCTCACGCTTGAAGCTTGATTTTGGTCAAATATCATGTCGCCTGGATTTACTTGATAAATGTTTCTCACCGAGCAATCAAGGTATGAAGTACCTGGAACAGGTTAGTGTCCTCCCTTTAACATGTAGAATCCTCGGGATATAATTTGATTTTTCAAAATTCTTTATCTGTTTTGACGATTGTGTTTGTTTATCATATTGCTTCTTAAAAATAGCTTACAGGTTTGGAGTTTGTTCTATACTTTGCTACCGGTTGATTTTTCTCCAACAAATATGCTTACCTGATGGATCTTTAGTAAAATGATCTGGTGGGTAGAGCAAATATTTGCTCTCAATAATGTTTTAGTTTAAAAATTCGAACCCTTGAATGCAATTCAATGTAACTAGTATGTATATGCAACAATTCAAATTTTTAATGCTATTTGTAGTTCTGCTGCTCATACTTTCACGCACTTCACTTGACATTTAAAGATATATGTGTATTCCGTATTTCCTAAAAAATGGAAAGATCTTTGCCGCATGTTATGTATTTCTTTGCCTTCGTTTTTTTATCTTCATTATATATATATGTTTTTGTCTTTTTACATGAACAAAAATAAGCTACTTCATGCTTAGAGTTTCTTTATTTGATTCTTTAATTTACATGTAGGCTTTGGATTTTACAAATACCCAAAGGTCAAAGTTGATGAGGGAGCATGGTTTTGAACAATTTCAAATTTCACCTGAAACTGAAAGTGAACTTTTGAAACTTGGGTTCTCAGATGGTACTGCCTCTGGTCTCGGGCAAACCTTTGATTCTAGTGATCAAGTTCGGCCTATATGTGGGGCCAGTTGTGTGGATGTGACCTCAGGTATTGATTCTAAATTGCAGCCTCTGCGTGGAGGCTCTAACCAAAAATTGTTACAGCGTTCTGCAGTAACTTCAAGTTCAGCATCTTTTTCTGATGCTTCATTGGCCGGATCACAGGAAAGAGGTTCTGTTGCTACTGCATCTGGAACTTTGACAGAAGAGAACTTCAACACTCAGCAATTAATGTCAAGGATGTCTGCTGAAGATACTAGGCTACTTAAACATGGAAAAATTTCTGTGATGGCTGAAACTAGTGTGAAAAATCCTCATAATGTTGATGTTGTTAATAGACTAGAAGTACATGGTAAAAAGAGGAAGATGCTTGATGCAACTGAATCTGCTGAGCTTTTACTCTTGGAGGAAACAGACTGTGTAAAGCGTAGTATTCAAGATAGTTTATGTGCTAAGCGTCAAAAGTTATCTAAGAAGAGAAAGGAAACTTGTGAAGAGAAAGTAAATTTGAAGTTTGTGATTGACGAATCAGAGAAGAGTGGGCATGACTTGAATGAATTCCTTGATGACACAAATGCTTGCAGACAGACTCCCTCTCCTGCCAGTTATCTAACAGGAAAGCCTTTGACATGCAAAGATAATTTGAGGGATTGTTTTGGATATGACCATGAAAATGTAGCAGGTTTCAAAGATTTAGCTGATGGCGACTATATGAAATTGTTGGAGTTGGATAATCCTGCTGATGAGGAATGTTTTAGGAGAGCAATGGAAATGCCCATGTCCCCCACTCTTCCTTTGATTGCAAATGCTGAAGCATTTGATTTGGATAATTTTGAACCATTAATAGAAGAAAGCTTAATTGGAAAAGAGATGCCGGTTCCTTCTCACTGCATTGATGTTATTACTACTGAAATTAATTGCAATGATGAGAAACATGTTGTAAGTGGAAATTTCTGTAATGAATTATTACATGCGGAAGATGGTCGTCTCAACCCTTTTACTGTAGTAGACTGCAGAAATGGCTTTCATAGTGCTGAAAATGCAGGAAAAGCAACAAATAGTCGTACCGAGGATTATGGATTCACTTTCAACATGCCAATTGCATGTAAATCTGATGATGAAATTCTAGATTTTGCATCTAAAGAAGAACGAGGAACTACTCATAACAATATTCCGGAGTTCTGTGTGATTTATTCAGATGTTGATGATGCTGAAAGCATTTCCAGAATATTTTCTGCTACAAAAGCATGCCTATCTCTCTGCACTGTGGGTACTCGAACAGTGTCACTGGTGCAAACAATCTTGCTCACTCTTAAAAATGAAGAGAGAGCTTTTCCGAGGTAAGCTTAACAAGTCATGTTGCACTTTTGGTTATCTGTTGGAGTTCCTTCGATCAGCTAGTTAATGGTAATAGAACTATCTATTTGTTTATTTAATCATTTTTCATTGTTTTAGGGAGAAGGCGTGTGCATTTTTCACAACATTCCTGCTGAGCTTTTCTGCATACATGGCAAAATCTGGAAGCCTGCTGAATGGTGATTTTGTTTCTTGTTTAGATTCTTTTGCTGCAGACATACAGTCAGGTAGGTTTCTGTGTGCATTGCTTTCTTGTTTTGTAACTATAAAACATAAATGACAATTTTGCACAACTTAATGCATGGCGTTGACAATGCTATTTCCTGAAATGCAGTAATGAGTAATGTCGAGGCAAGAAGCTTGTTTGCAGGAGTATGCTGTTTAGATGAACTTCTTGGCCTCATGGAGGATTTCCTCATAAATAGGAGAGTAATGTTCTATGCTGATGAGTCTTCTGAAAAACTGATCACTGGCAAGTCAGGTTTAGAAGTCCTTCTGGATGGTGTCAACATAAGATTGTCCTCTAAACTAGCTTCAGCTGATCAGTTGGTGGCAGGGGGTATCATATTAGGGTCAATATGTGCAGCTATTGAAAACATTGGGTTTCTTTGTGCGACTTCTTTCTACCTTCTACAACGGCACAGAAAGAGTACTGTTGTCTTAAATATTCTTCACATTTTTGCTTATCTTGCTGGAGACAAATTTTTCTCGCAATTGGAGTACAGTTTGACAATGATTGTATTGAAATCAATTGTCATGTTTCAAGAAAGGGAAAATGTGCCAGATGCTTCAGTTTCTCCAGATCTTTGGTGTAACAAATGTCCATTTGGTAAATGCCCTTTCTTGCGGGGTGCAGTTTCTCCAGATGATGTTGTGTTAGTTGTTGTGGAAAGGCTACAGTACTATACTCTTTCATATCAGCATCAAATGGGATTGGGCCATTTGTCAAATTCAAGTGGTCTGCACCACAAGAATATGCCCATAGGAAGTTGTGAAGAGGATCATTCTGTTGACAAGGATTACGAAGCAACCTGTAGCTTGAAAAAGTGTGTGATGCTTTCTCTTTGTTCCAATTCTTTGACCAATGAGACCATATGTGATTTTATTGACTGCTTGTCATTGTTGGAGCTGCTTGCATGCAACATGGTATGTTTTTCATCTTATTCCTTCGATGTTAGTCCCCGGTTTTGAGTTTACCGCCTTCTCTGGAGTGTGTATTACTTGGTTAAGTTCCTAGAATTTCAGAAGGAATATTAACATTAAGCAACTCTATAATCATAATTTTCTTTATTGGCCACAGAAATTGGTAACTGAAGGAAAAAGTAGATGAGCCGTTATAACATACTAATGCTGTGTTTAATTATACTTGTGACTTTCTGAGTATCATATTGTAAACCACTTAATTTTGACAATGGAAAAAGCAATTTAACCATTTCTATGAACTAGATAATTCTGAAGTTGATGCATTCTTCTGATATTTAACATCTTAACATAATTACAATAATGTCAATGCTGGGAAGGTCATTGGAATTGATATGCTTTGGACATATTGTGTTGTAGAATTTGCACTGGGAAAGTGAGGCTGTTTCTTTGTAACTGAAATATTTAGCTTGTCAAAGAAGAAATTAGGAAAGTATAATTTGTTTAAAAGATGTATTATTATCTGCCTTCTTTTTGTGCAGAAATGGAAGTGGACTTGTGACAAACTCATTCCCAAGATGTTGGAGATGCTGGAGATACCTAAGCTTGACAACTTTGCTATTGCTGTTGTTATTCATCTTGGGCAGCTTGGGAGGTACGTTTGACATGATTATTTCATTATCTTTGATTTAATTGTTACTGCTTATTGTTTCTATAGTTTCGGAAATACTTGTTCTTCTGTTTTTGTTGGAAAGTATCCATGTGTATATTGCTTTTATTGATCTTATTGATGCTTCGAAGCTGGAACATATTCGTCTACTAGGAGAGGGAGTATAGAACATTGTTTATACTTGGAATTTTATAGATTAGCTGGCCTTCGTATAGAAAAAGGATTGCAGCAATCATAGTACTGGGGTAATATCATTCGCAGTTTCTTGTAGTTCAATGAGAAAGTAAAAGGTAGTCTGCATGTCACTTGACTTAATTGCCTTTGCTATTCTGGTGAGAACTATGTAATATTTGAGTAAATCGATTTTTTGCCTGAAAACAATTTGCTTGTTAGCAGATAATTCCCTTTTCCTTGGTAATACTGTATCAATCATAATCTGGAATCTTTGTATTAACTTGCTAAAATACAGGCTTGGTGTATCAACATGTGGTTATGAGAATGGAGGAGTTGAGGACTTGAGGTGTAAACTGTCTACTTTTCTTTGGCGAGATGGTACCATTAGGTCAGTTCTTCCTGTTCAGATGGCGACATTGAGTGCCTTGTTGGGGCTTCTGCCTCTTGATTTTGAGAAAGTTATCCACAGTAAGCTGCAGCCCTCAGTGACTGTCTGTCAATCAGTCTATGTTGATCTCATAAGAAAGTGGTTTTCTTTACTAAGTAAGGAGCAACAGTTCTTTTCATTTAGCCTCTTGCAATCTGTTGCTGAAGATGAGTACTGAGATGACGAATTGGAGCTGAAATTGTCACCAATGTAACTTGATTGAGACACTCCGAAGAGAGAAATTACTGATAGCTCGTAATTATTAGTCAATACCTTGATGAAAGATCAGAAAAGGTGTAGGAAGTTCTGCGGAGCTTCCCATAAACTTAATGTTCCAATCCTTTTGTCAGGAAGTTTTTGATATATAGGATCTTTTGAATGTTTGGCTGGAAGATCAAAAAGGAGTGGGTAAAGGAATTTTAGATGTAGCTTTGGCGAAACCCTTGTTTGGGTTTTATGTTCCCGAGCAAATTTTTGTAAATTTAGAGACAAGTAACGTTATTTAGTTTCATAATGTGATTCACTCAAATGCATTTCGTTGGAAGAGATTTGTATTAGTTGATGTATGCTGTTGTGTATCATAGGGCCGTACTGATGCATACTTCTATTCTGCTGCATGTTGACCAGGAAACTATAGCACTGAATTTCTTCAATAGGACAGATGCTCCATACTATAATGATTTTTGCTGTCTTTCCTGAATTACTTGTGATATTTTCTGAGATATCGGTGCTCCAGGTACAGGTTTTGCTTATATCTTTGAAACATAAGAGAATGCAACCAAGAGACAAAGTCTGTGGGGGGTCGGTTTTTGTCTGCCTTGGCCTTTAGATTTTTAATTGGTAGACATGCATATTCTGTTTAATATGGATTAGTTCTTGCAACTGAGTAACATGGTTGGTTTTGGATAGTATAAAAACTAAGTAGGCTGGTTGTCCCAGGAAAAGTTATATTCAAGTATCTGCATTTGCATTAAAGTTTCTTTGAAGCAAGTTGACATGGAATACTTTGCTCATCTCTGAAGAAATTTTCAGGATCGACCTTGCTCTTGACTTGTATCAGCCGCTTGAAGTTGCTCTTGAAGTACTTAACACCCCAACCTGCAGCCTTCGGGGAGACTGCGTTATCATGTTTGATGGTACCCAGGTCAAGGTCCTTATAATTAAGATAAGCAGCCCTAGGATACTTGGAAACGTATGGTGCCATGTATTGGTAAAGCATTCTAATCCATTTGATATGCCTGTCTGATGAGCTTACGTCGTTCACATCCCATTTTACCATGTACTGTATGTTGTACAAATTACCTTTTCTGTGTGGGAAAGGCACATCGGCTTCAGAAATCTCACTCATCCTACCACCAAAAGGATCAAATAAAATGACCGCAATTTCTTCCTGTAAGATCCTCTTCCACAGTCCCTCGAGTCCCCTTTCAGAAATAGGTTGTGTCACAAAGTCGGATTTTGCTTTGAAACTGGCTTTGTATAGTTGAGTTTTGTCAAGCAAGACCTGCCATGGACTTCCTTTTGGATATCCAGCAAAATAGATGGTAGAATCTACCCAACCCATTTCACTGCAGTCTTCAGCTTTTAGTCCCAACTCAGGAAATTCCTCATTCATCAATGGTAACAGCTTGTTAAACCGGCCAAGAAACAGAGAATTGAAAGAAGCTTGTACTGTTTTGGGGTTTGAACTGTTTTGTCCTCCCACCTTTTGGATGATGATTCTGATGAATAGATCTTCATGTAGTTTATCTGCAATGTGTTGCCACTTGTGGACTAGATTGGTGGCACCTTGCTCTAATGTTTTTGAGATGGTAAATACAGTCACAACTTGTGGAACCTGAACCAGCTTGATCTTCCATGAAACGATGACTCCAAAGCTTGCTCCACCACCTCCTCTGATAGCCCAAAAGATGTCCTCTCCCATAGCTTTCCTATCCATAATTTTCCCATTAGCACCGATCAAGTAGGCGTCCATGACATTATCTGCTGCAAGCCCATGCTTTCTCAACAAAGTACCAAATCCACCTCCACTGAAGTGGCCACCAATACCCACAGTAGTACATATCCCAGCAGGAAAACCATGGACTAGACTTATCTTGCCAATAGCATGATAAAGTTGGCCGAGTGTAGCACCGGATTGCACCCACGCAGTTTCTTTATTAATATCAATCTCTATTGCATGAAGATTCATGAAATCGATGATGATGAATGGCGTCATGCACATGTACGACTGACCTTCATAGTCATGACCTCCACTCCTCACTCTCACCTGTAAAGTTAGCTTCTTGGAGCAAAAGATGGCAGCTTGTATTTGAGATTGGTGAAATGGTGTAAAGATGAGAGGTGGGTTCAAGATGGATGAGTTCAACCATCTCATGTTCTGTTGGGTGGATTTGAAAAGACTTGAATATAGAGGAGAGTGAGGTGTGAGTATGATTTCGGTGGCATTGGTGAATTGGGTTGACATGCATTGAATGAACTTTTCATGAATTGGACTAGTAGCTCTGCCTTCGCATGAAGATGATGAAAGAATTAGAGAAATAAGAAACACAAGGATCGGTTTCATTTCTTCTTCTTTCTTCTTTCCTCTTTCTCCTTCTTTGCCTCTCTAGGCCAATGAATCAAGTTGGTGAAGTATGTAAGGACGGCTTGTTGAGAAGAAGAATTTATTAAAGCGATCACTCCAAAGAAGAACATTTGGAAATACGGGTGTCCTGATATGCTGGAATGTAGGAGAGGCAATTAAAGTGGACTCATACAGACGTAGATACATACACACACACTGTTTTTTCATTAACTTTTGTCTGTTGCATGAGAATTTCAATCTCCCTTGACTAAGCCACTTCCACGTTCTATGTATTCATTAAGTAACGGTTCTGGACAATCCAAGATTAAAAAAATGGAGTTGGTGATAGACTACAGGTTGAGACTGAAATATCAAATTTTGGCATAAATGAGAATGACTGAATGAGTGTTAAAAGTGCCAAGACAAACTTGGGACGGCGAAGTTGTGGTGACATGGCCAAGCTAAGACAAACTTGGGACGGCGAAGTTGTAGTGACATGGCCAAGTTGGGTTCTTGAAGTATAAGCTTCACTGCATCTTTAAGTAAAACTTATGTCATCTAATCAGATCATTTAACTTGCCAATAATGAAGATTTGCTGACTGCTATGTAGGAACCCAACCAGTGGGGCAAAAAAAAGATTAATAAAGAAATTACATGAATTGGACGAAAAATAGTGCCAATCCGACCTGCCGGATTCGAACCAGCGACCTAAGGATTATCTGTTTGTTAACAACTACAGTCCTCCGCTCTACCAACTGAGCTAAGGTCGGATGCTATGTCCTGTTTTACTGACATTTTATA
>JANQAP020000086.1:3476619-3487882 GCA_026874005.2 Erythroxylum coriaceum
GACCGCTTAATTCTGCTTAAGGGGTGATAAGTGTTAACTAATCTTGAAGTCAGCTAGTGAGTTACTTCTCATATTCATGAAGCAATAATTATGTTTCTGCTCAAAGCTGAGAAGACAATTGCTAATTCTGCTCCTTCGAACTCGGAGCACGTATGTTGCTATTGCAAAGATTGACGTTGGCGGGTAACCTACGAAACTGCATATCTAGTTTGTACTTGCCAAATGGGCTTCAGATTTTCAGTGTTAGTACTACCACTAGTAAATCTGTCATCATCAAGTAAATGATGTCTTTTCCATTCCATCAAACTTGAACTGATTTTATGAGTTCTCCGAAAAAGACTAATCATGCACCGTGTCCTTTAGTTAATGCTGTAATAAACAAAGTTCTGCAAATCTCACAAGGAAATTGAGAGTCATTTCCAAGTGAAAGGCACAGGAACAACGGTGCCGAGAGGATCGAAAAAGATATTTTTCGGTTTAATGAAATAGCGGACTGTCTATTATCCGAGTAGAACTAAAGAGGGAAAGAAAACACTCATAGAGTGGAGTCCAACAACTACCTCGTGTGGTACAACTAATCATAAGATACAACCTTTTACTTTCTCTTCAACTTGAACAAACGGAAGGACAAACTAATAAGGCTCTTGTTTTGAATTCCTCTGTTGACATTTTGTGAATATACATGCAGAAACGGAGTTTTCAAAGCGAAAATCCGACGACAAATTATGACCAGTCACAAGATCAATCCAAAATAGATTTGGGGTATCATCCTAAATGTTAGAAACTATCAAACTTAAGGACACATCAAAAGTTCCATTCTATACTAGAGCTCTCATATATTTTTATCGAAAGGTGTCATCAAATCCATAGAGAGAATTTTCCCTTCAGACGGAGCAAAGGGTTGTGCAAAAATTAAATGGTCTAATATCTACTACCCTAAAGTAGAAGGGGGCTTGAGCATTTCCTCTGTTAAACTCACAAATCAAACAATCATTCTGAAAAGACTTTGGTGGATTCTTAAAGATAAGAATTCGATCTGGATCAGATGGCTCCACTCATACTTTCTAAAGGGTCATAGCATATGAGAAGTAAGAAAGAATCCTTGGAACTCTTTCAACTTATGCATTTGGCAAATTTGGTTAAATATGATATTTCTTGTTCTATTGGCAATGAGAAGTTGATATCATTGTGGTATGACAACTGGTCAGGTCAGGGTGCTCTCATCAATTCACCAAACTTGGTTAGTAACTCTACCATCTTCCCTCTCCACACTAAACTTGATACCTTCATCATTGATAACAACTGGAACTTCTCTGACACTCTTCACCACTTACAACCCCATTACTCTCCCCATTCTCTTAAGCCAGATACCTTCTTCTGGCATAATCAATCTACTCAACATCTTTCAAATCGCATTGTCAGAGACCTCCTTCGGATGAAAAACCGATAGTGGAATGGCACCAAATCATTTGGCATAAGAGTATCCCTCCTAAAACTTCCTTTCTCTTATGGCTTGCCATACAGAATCGACTCAACACAGCTGATGTCTTAAATTTTTAAGCATTAGGAAACAAGGGATCATTTATTTTTCATGTGTGAAGTGACCAATCGTATATGGGGACCTACCAAAGTATACTACACGTGGCCCTCTTAAGAAATCACGCTCCCTTATGCTATTCATTGGCTCTCCTCTCAAAGAAATCCCCCCAAGCTTACCCATATAGTTGCAGTGTGCATGACGGTGCAATCCATATATATGGAAGGAGCAGAATGTTAAGCGTTTCAACTCTAAACAAAAACCTGTCCCAACCCTTATTTCCGACAATATGGCAAGCATTTGTGAACTTATAAGAGTGGCAGACACAACTTGAAGATCAATTCATTGTACTTAGCTTTCAAGGTTCTCTAGCTTTTTATTCTAAGTAGAGTTATATTTTTAAGTTTTCTTGTGTAGAAGGGTTGCCCCCTATGAACGTTGTGTTTTGTACTCCCATTCTTTATTAATGAATTTCTCCTTTATTTGTTAAAAAAAAATTCCATTTTAGAAACCTAAACGATGAACATACATAGATGAGCAGAACTTAGGGCATAAGAACTTGAAATTCGCTTTAAGGATTTATGATCAAATCCTAATTTCATCTGGGATGTTTACCCTGAAATTGTATACTTAATACAAAAACAAAAACAACTCAATAAAAATCATGATGATACATAGAGTCTGGTAGATTCAGTAGTACATAACCTTACTCCTAATTAGTAAATAAATTATTTCAAAAAAATCGTATACTTAATGATAAGGTTATAAAAATTTGATCCTTTTACTTTTCATAATTTTTGTTATGATTGAATGTATAACATAATTTTATGATATTGCTTTTTTACTTTTTTTAATTGCAGAGTTTTTAATAGGTAAGAAATTTCTTAATTATACTTGTAAGTTAATAGGACCAAACTTTCTTATATAAAATTTGTATTGGATTCGGTATCACAAGTTTAACAAACCTCTATAGCCAACACTGATATAATTTCTATAATCCAAACTAGATTTTCGAAATTCGTTTACTTTTTAATATTAATTACAATCAGTTTTAGTTTTGATTCTCCTCCTTAAACAATATTAATTATTACTAGTTTTAAAAATAAAATATTTTAATTTATAAAATAATTAATAAGAAAAATTTATCAATGCATCTTTTAGAAAATAATTTGATCACAAACATAATTCAATATCCACCATTAAGTTCAATAAGAATTTTGGTACCAAAAAAGTACTAAATGACATATACAACATAATTTCAATATAATCATGCACATCTAATAACTTCACTGATATCAACAAAAAAAATGGAAGTATGACAATATACAAAGTTAATTTTATCATATGATTTCTCTCAATTTATACTAAATTGTAATAAAGAAATTCTTTATAGGATAAATATCTTATATTCCTACATGTCTACAAAATACTCTTTTGTGCTTTGAAATACTCTTATGTGTCAGGAGAAATAATAAATAGCCTAATACCAACTTTAAATATGCTTGTAGACTTAAATGTTTAAAATTGAAACAAAATTTAAGGCTTTACATCTTTTTGACATCTCATTGATGAACCATATAAAGAAATGACAATTCTTATGACTGAATTGTAATAATGATCATCATACAACAAAATAATGTAAAATACATCGATTCAAATATTGAAATTGGAACAAAAATAAAATTAACATAACAATAGTGTTAGAAGAATCTAACACACCCATATTACTAACATATCCCTGTACATAATAGGGTGCAACTAATATATACAGTGTCCCAATATGATTTACTATAATATCACTTTTTAGTAAAATTTTTTTAATAGTTATTTAGCTTTCAATTGTTTAAGATTTTGTGATATTATTATTGTTATTATTAAACTACATATTAAAATTATCATCACAACATAAGTATATGGGTCTAGCAATTGAATTAACCATAAGTAATTCTCCACTAAGATTCTTCAATCATATAGCTTGTGATGTAGTTCTACGACACACGTTACAAACTCAACATGCATACTAGAAGAAGTAAGAAGTAGTTTTTTGATACTTCTATGAGATACAACACCATTTATTAGCATAAAGATATACCCTAATTTGGACTTTATGTCATTTGGAAATATAATGAACTCTGAATTGATATAACCTATGAGATTTAGATTCTCGACCTCTCTGTACTAAATATATACCTTTAGTCTCCTTTAAATACCTCAAAACTTGTTTGACTATATTCTAGTAGTCTAAACTTGAGTTGGATATATATATACCAAAAAAGCTAATTACGAATTCAATATCCAACTTAGTGCATAATTGTGCATAGATCTAGCTCTCTATTATATTGATATATGAAATAACCTTCATGCTCTCTATCTCAACTTTATTCTTTAGATATTGTTCCAAAAAATATTTTCCCATGAGAAATTGTTACTGTAGAATGTTTACAAGCATTCATATTAAACTTTTACATCACAAGCTCTGAGTATGTCTTTTAAGAGATACCTAACAAATTTTAACACATGTTCAGTAAATATGAATACTTAGGACAAAAAATGTTTTTCCAAGATCTTTTATGTAAGAATGCTAAACAATAATTGCTTAATCCCATACAATATAAATTATTTAATGCAACTAAGAAATCATATACATAAAGAAGTAGAAAGATGTCCTTACTTCGCCTGACCTTAAAATACAAGTATCTCTTAAAACTTTATTTTTCATGAAGATCACATCAAATTTAAGATACCATTAATAAAAACCTTGTTTTAGTCCATAAATGGGTTTGTTTAATTTGCAAACTAGATGGCACTTTCCATCTTCCTCGAACCCTTTAGGTTGCTCCATATAAACCTTTTCATAAAGGTCTACATTAAGGAAAGATGCTTTAGAATCGATATAATAAAACTTCATATTAAAATGAGGTATTAATGTCATAATCAATTTAAAAATACTTTTATAAGATAATCGAGAGAAAGTGACATTAAAGTCTATTTTGTGTGAGTACTTTGGCAACTAACCTTGTCTTAATTCATTCAATATTTCCTTTGTAATCTCTTTTAGTCATATAAAACTCAAACTTACAACTTTTAGATAATTCCATAAGCTTTCATACTTTATTATGCTTTATAGACTACATTTAATCTCACATTGTGTCCATAACATATTTGATTGAAGACTCAAAAAGACTTTTGAAAACTTGTTAGAATCACTGATGTATCTTATATTATGCTAGGGCTTTCCTACATATATTGCAAGAAATAGGAGATCTTCTCATATTAATGGATCTCCTTTGTTTAATATTTTCAACATTATCTTTACCTAAAGAGCCTTATTTTGTAATGGTTGTAATTTTTCCCCCTTATATTGGAATATTCATAAGTAAATGATCTATTATTCCATTGTGAATGGATGTGGGCGTATGGGACAATAGTCTTGTGCACATCTTATGATGATTGGGAAAGACTTACTTCATCAAACACATCATTCTCGATGAATTTTAGTTGCCTATGATTCTATAATTTTAGAACTTCCTTTTTATAATAAAACTTATATCCTTTAGAATGATCTAAGTATCTTAGAAAATAGTAACAAGTAAATTAAGTATGTAGTTTATTTTCAGAAGGATTATATAGACTTACTATAGAGGAGAAACCTTAAATGTGAAGGTGATTTAAACTAGATTTTCATCCATACATATCAATAGGCATTTTTGGTATTGATTTGGTTTGATTCTATTAAGGATCCAATTGGTTGTTTTAATGACGTCTTCTCATTTTGAAAGGTTAATCCTGCTTTATTTACTCCTTATAATATCCTTAAGGGTGAAATTATATCTTCCAGTCATATCATTTTGTTTATAACTATTTGACATAGTAAACTAGGTCACCATGCCACAACCTTCTAACTATTTGATAAGCAATCATTTTCTTGTCACGAAACTCTATTTTGTCATAATGCTCCCTTACATGGTTAAATCTAACTATTTTTATTGACATTTTCTATTGAATCTCAACTTTAGTCTTAAAAATGCTAGGAGGTTCAAACTTTTTCTTTATTAATAACAAATAACCATAATGAAAATAATCATCAATGAAAGTTATGAAGTATCTTGAATTGCAAATTAATTATGTATAAGGTCCTAAAATGTATAAATTCTTAAAATAAAAATTGACCTTTTTCTTTATTTTAGTCAATTTATATCCCTACAACATTCACTAAATGTTTTCAAGTCACTAAAGTCAGAAGGATATTATCCTTTATCAATCTTCAAATTTTTAAAGAGATGTGGCATAATCTTTTATACTATAATATGAAAAAATTTCTTAATTAAGGGTATCTTGGTAACAAATTTCTTAATATTGTATAAAGTAGTATAGACACCATCAGAATATAAACAAATTCTATGTAAACTATATGATAAAAAGGCCAAGCCAATATACTTTGAATCAAAAATTAACTTAACATTTAATTTTTTTAATTAAAACTGAATCTTTTATATCCAAAAATAGATAGTGAAATCAAAGCATAAAAAAAAGGTACATAAAATGTGTTCCCTAAAATAAGTCTTAACTATTAAATCTAAGTTCAGACTAACTAATCTTACAAATTCTGCATAATATGTAATTAAAAGATCTGAATCTACCCCCTGTGATTGTGTATGTCATTAAGATAGGGGCAAACCTCAACAATATGCCTCTATGTGCATCTCTAAATTTCATACAAGGCAAACACATATTAGCAGAATTATCATACATAAAACCAAAAGACATTTTTCAAATACACAAGTAAAGAAATTCATAAATTAATTAAAAAGTTCACTAGAGGAACACCTTTATGTCATCCTTACATATATGAGTATATATGTGTGATCGCAAACATTATAAGATGCAAAAATTTGTTTATACATATTAATTATTGTATAATTATGCTTAATTATAAAATTAATAACTTTTTTTATGAATATTTCTCTTTAGAATATTTTATGAGATTGTAAAACGTAACATATTGTTCACTTTAAGATAATTGCATGTCAAATCATGAAATTATGGATTTAATAAAAGTTGATTTTAGAACCTAAATTCAAATTTTATAGAGTTAAAACTTGGATTATTAAGTTTAAAAGGCCTCAATTGATCTAATTAAAAACTTTAGAGATTTCTTCGCATACCAAACTGTGCACCCTTTATCAAAAAATTGAAAAAAGCCATGATCACTTGTGTTTTTCAATGTAAGTTTGTTAAATCTAGCTAGATGTCAATTATACAAAGATGTCACATTAGGAAATACCCTAGTGAATGGAGCCTGATCAAGTTATGGAGCCGTCAGTTTGTACTCTCGGATGATAATATCAGTTGGTGCTTATGTCTAACTCTTTCTTTCCTCGACAAGGCCATTTGGGATAAAAGAAACTCTCGTATTTTTCAGAATCGATGATCAACCAAGGAGCTGTTTCAATAGTACCTGATCCAACAAATCCGATTTTATCTCAACAGTCGCAAGAAGATATTACAAAATCATGAATATTGGACGAGAATGTAGAATATTTAATTATTTCAATGTCTAAGAAGGTTGCTATTTTGATTCTTAGCTAATGTATGTTAATTAACAACCCAATCATGTATTCTATGGATAGCTTGTAAACTTTTGTTTCCCTTTAATAGCCAAATTCTCTATACTTTCTCAAAAAAGAAAAAAAAAAATTTAGGGGCTTAAAAGCCAAAGAAAAAGGTAAGTAAAGATCTGACAGGCACGTGCACCTGGGTTTTCAATGTGATCTCAACACTGGGGCGTTGTGTTTCCGCCGACGACTTATTGCCTTAATGGAACCCGCCAGGTTTGTTCATGTGATCCACCATTGAGGGTCCAACCGAAAACTTTGCTTAAAATTTTTCTTTTGCCAACACTAAAAGAAACTAAAGGAGAACAGCAGCGATAGCAATAACTTTCCATGTCAACATATCAAGACATATACTTTCTTAAGGACAAGAGATGGAGAACAAAGCAACAAAACCTCGTGTATATTTTAAATTTTGACAGTAAAAATTACTATATTTTCTATACAAGTCCAATAGATCTTTATAGCTCACACGACTACTTTTCGTTTTCATACGTTTGGTCCATTTTAATTAGATTTTACTTTATTACAAATCATACATTTTCTTAACCTTAATAAATATTTAGTTTTAAAATTCACAATTATTATTAACTCAATTAAGAAAATTTCCAACACAAGACACGGATTCAAACAAACACGTAATGCTAAATTCAGAGTAGTATTCTAGTGGGTGGTTGTAAGTTTGTCAGACTCTTGTCTTTCTTTTAACAGAAAAGCCATACTGGCATAGTAATATTTTGGTGGAAGAATTAGCCATTCTTTCTCAGGATCACATATCATGAATTACATAAGCTTGACGTGATGTTCAAATTTTCAGCAGTAGATAGATGCCATTCAGGACCTGTCTTTCTAAAGAGTTGACGTTGTGCACATTAGCCTAGTCGTTGAGTTTGGATTACATGGAACAAATACTTGATTAACAGTGCTTGCACGTGAGTCTTGGCCTGTTATAATTTGATGTTGAACTTGACACCTATTTGGCTATCACAAAAGGACATGGCTTGATGGTGCCATGTAGTCCTTTTCCATTCATGTTAATTAAGCCATTAGGGACACTCTTTGTTTACTCTTTAACAAGCCAAATCAGTTGTTTGCAAGCTTTACCCCTTTTGATTCTTTTCATGGCTGTAGCCTTTTATTAAAGTTTCTCCCATCTTGACTCTACAGACTGAAATCGAAGACTCAATATTTCTTGCAAGTCACATTTATATAATGCTTAGAAGCAGACCCGGCAGAGAAAAAAGGATCTTCATAATCTTGGGAACTAATCTTTCTGTCCTTTCATGTCTGTCTCTTGTTTTCCCTTAAAGACTAATATCACTATTTTACACTCCAAAGCTAAAGTCTATGCCTTTTTCCTTTTAGTTTATATGTTTTCTCCAACTAACTTCTAGATAATATTTCTTTGGTGCAACAAACTTGAGAACAATTTTAATAATTGCGGGAGAAACCATAAAGGAACTTGTGAAATACATGTAGGAGCTTAATTTGTGGCAACTTGAGTTGGTAGATGGGAGGTACGCAGGAGAGGGAAAGGAAAGATCGACCGACCGATCTTTAAGTTTTGTGCCTCTTAACATGTCGTTCAAAGGACAGAACAGAACATTGAACTGGACATTGGCTAGTGCATTAGTTGACTTGACTGGTCCCATTTCAACTATTGCCTTCTCAAACTTTTCCCTTCAGGAGCATTCCCTTCGGGTCACGCCTTTTCGCGCAACAGGATAACATTGTATCAGGCTGTATGAAGATACTTATCGTGAATCACGTCTTCAATTTTAATATGCACAGGAGATGTATGATTTGATAAATTCTGAATATCTTTTTAAAGTTGATTAAGGAAATAAAAATTACTAATGTTCCTTCTCTTACAATTTGCTTTGACGTTATCTTGTTTTTTCTGTAAATACTTTTGGTAAGAAGCTTGTTACTAGAAACGTGATTGGATCAAAAATATACAGATTGCCCTGTTCTGACGTTATGATTAGCTCAATACAGAGTCATCAGCTTATAATCCCACTTCTATAAAGAGAACTCTGTAACTCAAATTCTTCAACACATACCAAAGCAAAAAGGAGAAAACATGGCTTCTAAAATTTCCCTTCTTCCCATTCTCCTACTTCTCCTATCTCCTTTGGTACAATCATTTCCACTCAAAGACAGCTTTCTCCAATGTCTCTCCTTCAGTTCTAAGTTCTCCACTTCTATTGCTTCAGACATTTACACCCCAGATAATTCTTCGTTCTCTTCTGTCTTAGAGTCTACTGCACAAAACCTTAGATATTTGTTGCCTTCTGTAACAAAGCCCGCGTTTATCTTTACTCCTGTGTTTGAATCCCACGTACAAGCTGCTGTTGTTTGCGCAAAACAGCTTGGAATTCATCTGAGAGTCCGTAGTGGAGGCCATGACTATGAGGGTGTCTCTTATGCTTCTGAAACTGAAACACCTTTTGTTATTCTCGACCTTTCCAAGCTTCGGTCCGTTAATGTCGATATTGATGAGAGCACTGCTTGGGCTCAAGCTGGTGCCACTGTCGGTGAAGTTTACTACAGAATTTATGAGAAGAGCAACGTTCATGGTTTCCCAATGGGTCTCTGTACCAGCTTGGGAGTTGGCGGGCACATTACAGGCGGTGCATATGGTTCCATGATGAGAAAATATGGTCTTGGTGCTGATAATGTCATTGATGCTCGTATAGTTAATGCCAATGGCACTGTTCTTGATCGAGAAGCCATGGGTGAGGACTTCTTTTGGGCGATTAGAGGAGGTGGAGGAGGTAGCTTCTGCGTGATTCTTGCTTGGAAAATTAAGTTGGTCCCTGTGCCACCAACAGTCACCGTTTTTACAGTTACAAAGACATTAGAGCAAGGTGCCACTAAACTGCTCTACAGATGGCAGCAGGTTGCTGATAAACTTGACGAGGATCTGTTCATTAGGGTCATAATTACTACTGTTGGAAGTGGAGCTCAAAAAACTGTGACAACTTCCTACAATGCCTTGTTTCTTGGTGATTCTGAGAGGCTCCTCCAAGTCATGAAAGCCAGCTTCCCTGAACTGGGTTTAACACCAAAGGATTGTATCGAAACAACTTGGATCTATTCTGTATTGTATATTGCTGGTTACCCTAGCAATGCGTCTGCAGAAGTTCTGCTTCAGGGGAAATCTCTATTCAAGAATTATTTCAAGGCCAAGTCAGATTTTGTCAAGGAACCAATACCTGAATCAGGGCTTGAGGGGCTATGGCAAAGGGTGCTACAGGAGGAGATTCCTTTAATGATATGGAATCCTTATGGAGGAATGATGGCCAAAATTTCCGAGTCTGCAATTCCTTTTCCTCACAGAAAAGGTGTTTTGTTCAAAATCCAGTACGTGACCGCTTGGCAGGATGGAGAAAAGAACATGGCAAAACATATGGATTGGATGAGGAAGTTGTACAACTATATGGCACCATATGCCTCCATGTTCCCAAGAACAGCGTACGTCAACTACAGGGACTTGGACTTAGGCATGAACAAGAACAATAACACAAGCTTCATAGAAGCAGCTGTTTGGGGTGCGAAGTACTTCAAGGATAACTTCAACAGGTTAGTGCAAGTGAAAACCAAAGTAGACCCTGGCAACTTCTTCAGGCACGAACAGAGTATCCCACCTCTACCCCACTCTATGAAAAGAAAAGGAAGAGGAGTTGGGCACTGGTAGATAGGCAGGAGTGCCATATTCAATATCTGCTGATTGAAAAGGTATTGTCAATTCTTAAATAGTAGTTTAACTAAGGAAGCAGAAATAATTATCTACGTAGAAACATATCATGGTCTGAAATTTACATTCAAGTGACGAATTTGTTTCTTAAGACAGAATGCTTGTGTTGTCCTACAGTTTAAAAAGCAGTTGTAATGGTTTGTGTCTCAAATTTGTGCACCTGCTCTGAGCTCTTTATGTTTCTTTAGCTTGTTATCACTGAATGGTTAGATCAATGTAAACGGGAATCTGTTTCCCTTCCAAAATTAATGAAGAACTGCTCTGGCTTTTTGCTCACATTTCCAAATATCAAAAGGAAACTCTGTTAAAACGAGCTGAACTTTCAAACCTGTGCACCCTTTTAAAGTCTATTTC
>JANQAP020000086.1:3557847-3575988 GCA_026874005.2 Erythroxylum coriaceum
TGACACTGTTTTTTTGTTCTGTCCACTGCAACCAAACACATTTCTGTCCTCCAGACGAAGACAATTTTTTCTGTTCTATCCATCACAACCAAACAACTTACTGTCTCCAATTTTTGTTCTGTTCTGTCTCCAAATTTCTGTTCCGTTCCGTCTTTGCATATTGAAGACAGCAACCAAACGAAGCGTTAAAGTTATACAACATCAGCTCTATTGGTTATTGACCAAGTGTGCAGTATAGCTATTTTATAGCTTTAAGTTGTTATTTTATTATTTTTTTTGTTGTAGATATTTTTCCTAATTTTTAGAGTTGTAGATATGTTTTCCTAATTTTTAGTATAATCTTTTTATTGTTAATGGGACTATAGGTTTAAGAAAATGTGGGTTTCTTTGTAAGCCTATATAAGGTTATTAAATGGATTGAATAAATATGCCTACCATTTTTAAGCAAAAGTATTAGTTCACTCTTAAAGTAATCTTTTATTTATTGAGCTCGTAGTTCTTGTTTTGTTTTAACATTTGGTATCAGAGTCTGCGCAATGAATGATCTTCAAGTAGTTGGAGGGATAAAAAAGCTCAATAAGCAAAACTACAATACATGGGCAATGTGTATGATGTCTTATTTGCAAGGCCAAGATATTTGGGAGATCGTCAATAGAATTGATGTTACATAACCAAAGGCAGAGGATGGCAATTGAATGATGTGAAGGTGGAAGGTTAATGCAGGTAAGGCAATGTTTACTCTCAAGACAATAAACAAAGAAGATGTGTTAGAACATATTTGAGATGCCAAAATGTCAAAGGAAGCTTGGGATACACTTGCTGCACTTTTCTCAAAGAAGAATGATGCAAGGTTGCAAATTTTAAAGAATGAGCTACCATCAACAACTTAACATGGTATGACAATTGTCCAATACTTCCACAAAGTAAGGTCAATATGTCACAAAATTTTAGAGTTGCATCCTCCAATTAGGGAAACCAGGATAAAAAGAATAATTATCCACAGTTTGGGACTTGAACACAGAGGATTTGTTGCTGCAGTACAAGGATGGCCAAATTAACCACCACTTGTTGAGTTTGAAAATTTGTTTACTGGTTAAGAAGCCACGGTTAAGCAAATGGCTGGAGTCTTATTGAAAAGTGAAGAAGAAGCACTCTATGTCAATAAAAGCAAAGGGAACTCCAAACAACATAATGTTGGTGGATCTAAAAGCAATAATGACAAAGTGAAAAGGCATCGAGGAGATGGAAGTCCTTGCTTGAGGGGAGCTTTGAAAACTCAAGACAATAATAAAAGATTTGAAGAAAAGTGTTACAAATTATGGGGAAAAGGGTCATACAGTGAAAGATTGATGGTCCAAGAAAAAGGTCTGCGGAAAGCAATGTTGCTACTTCCAATGCAAAGGAGAAAAGTGAAGATGAATGGGATGTTGAAGTACTCTTTGCTATAGATTAGGAGGAGTTAGCACTTACAACAACAATATCTGGATTAATTGATCATGAGAATGACTGGATTATTAATTCGAGTTATGCAAATCATATGACAGGTGATAAATAAAAATTGCAAAACTTGACAGAGTATAAAGGAAGTCGTATTGTGGTGACAACCAATGATTCGGGGTTACAATAGCTCGTATTGGTAAGGCAGTAGTTTCTCCTCAACAAGGTGCCAACCAAATGTCCTTTAAAACGTATAACATGTTCCAGGAATGAAGAAAAATTTGTTTTTCGTATCTCAATTAACATCATCTGGCCACTTTTTATTCTTTTTGGTCCATATGATGTGAAGGTATATCATGATCTCAAGATCTTAGACGAGCCAATAATGAAGGGGCGAAGATCAGAGTCAGTTTATATGATGTCTACAAAGTCTGCATATATAAACAAAAAGTGAAAGAATAAGACAACAGATTTATAATGCATGTGATTGGGTCACATGAGCTATTCCAAGTCAAATGTGATGAAGAAAAAGCCAATGCTCAAGAGCCTTCCTTAATTTGAAGTAAGAACAGACATCGTTTGTGCAGGATGTCAATATAGTAAAGCACATCAATTGCCATTTGAAGAGTCAAAATTTAAAGTTAATAAACTGTTATAATTGGTGCACTCTGATGTGTTTGGACCTATCAAGTAACTATCAATTGGTGGAATGAATTACATGGTGACTTTCATTGAAGATTTCTCTAGGTATGTGGGTGTTTTTTAATGAAAAAAATCTAATTCTTTTTCAAAGTTTAAAGAGACTAAAGAAACATTTGAGAGAGAAGTGGGCAAGAAAATTTCTTGCTTAATAACAGATAATGGAGGGAAATATAGCTCAATTGAATTCTCTCAGTACTTAAGGGAGTGTGGAATCCATCATTAATATACTTATGCCAATATGTCACAACAAAACGGCTTTGCAGAGAGGAAGAATAAACACCTTGTTGAAAATTGTCATAGTATGCTTCAAACAAAGAATGTACCAAGAAAGTTTTGGGCAGAAGCAATACAGACAACAACATTTGTGATTAACAGAATTCCTCAAAAAGGGTTAAATTTTCTTTCACCTTTTGAAAAATTGTAGAATATGAAAGCTAATGTTAGGTACTTTTAAGTATTTGGATATGTGTGCTATTTGTTTATTCCATATCATTTGCGTAGTAAGATTGACAAGAAAGTCATTAGATGTATCTTTGTGGGTTATGATAATCAAAGAAAAGGGTGGAAATCTTGTGACCATACAACTAGAAGGTGTTATACATCGCAACATTTTGTATTTGATGAAGCATCTTTATAATGGTCTTCAAAAAAGGAGATATTACCATATCCAACTGATCTGAAAATGAGTTGTAAATTCCTCGTTTTCAATCAAGTGAAGATAGTGATGTCAAATAAGTAGTAATTCATAATTCTTGGCAAACTGATGTATACCAACAACCATGTGACAATGGTGGGACAATTGAAGCAGAAGTACCAGCCCCTCAATCTCAGCTTAGAAGGTCAGCACAGATTTAAAGACCAAATCCCAAATATGCCAATGTAGCAACAGTTGAAGATGAGTTTACAAAAAGACCAAAAACTTTTGAAGAAGCAACCCAGAATTTTTTGTGAACTAAAGCAATGGAAGAAGAAATTGCTGCATTAGAACAAAATCAAACTTGGGAGCTAGTGCCAAAGCAAAAAGATGTAAAAACCTATTTCATGCAAATGGGTCTACAAAATAAAACATCTCTCAGATGGATCAATTAAGAGGCATAAAACATGCTTAGTAACTAGAGGTTTCACACAACAATATGGACTAGACTATAGTGAAACATTTAGTCCAGTGACAAAACTTTGACAGTAAATGTTTTGCTTGCACTTGCAACTAGCAAAGATCAGAATTTATGGCAAATGGACATTAAAAATGCATTTTTACATAAGGAGCTAGATCGGGAGATTTACATGGTTTAACTAACTGGGTTTCAGAACTAAGAACATCCTGAATATGCTTGCAAGATAAGGAAGGCGCTCTATGGATTAAAGCAATCACTAAGGGCCTAGTATGGTAAGATTGCCAAATTTTTAAATCAAAGTGGTTATCTTGTTACACACGCAACTTCAAGTCTATTTGTCAAAATCAATGGTAGAAGGCTAGCTATTGTGTTGGTCTATGTTGATGATTTAGTCATAATTGGTGATAATAAAGAAGAACTTCTTCAAATAAAGGAGAATTTATTAGTTCATTTTCACATGAAAGAACTTGAATAGCTTAAGCATTTTTTTGGTATGGAGATTGATCATAGTGAAGGAGGAGGAATTCTTCTTCATCAGTAAAGGTATTCCAAAAATTTGTTAAAGAAGTTTGGAATGTTACAATGTAAGCCAATCTCAACACCGATAGAAACAAATGCAAAAATGTGTGCACATTAAGGGAAAGATTTGGAAGATGCGATAATGTACCGACAGTTGGTAGGTAGTCTGATCTACTTAACTTAAATTAGAACAGATCTTTCTATTGCAATTGGTGTTATGAGTCATTTCGTGCAAAATCTAAGAAGTCTCATATGGAAGCTGTTCAAAGAATGTTGAGATATGTGAAAAGTATAATTGATTATGGTCTTCTATACAAGAAAGGTAAAGACTATAAGTTGTATGGTTATTACGATGTTAACTACATAGGAGATCATGATTCTCGTCATTTATCTACTAGCTATGTGTTTAAGCTAGGAGAAGGAGCAATTTCTTGGTGCAGCAAAAGGCAGCCAACTATGTCTATGTCAACAATGGAAGTAGAATACCAAGCAATACCAGTTGCAACTACAAAAAAGTACATGGCTTATACAGTTGATGAAGGATTTACATCAGATTATAGATTATGCAGCCCCATTTTACTGTAACAATTAGTCAGCAATTCTTCTAGCAAAAAATACAATATTGCATACAAGAACTAAAAACGTGGAGGTTTATTAACATTTTATCAAGGAGAAAGTTTTGTAAGGAGAAATTGAAATGGAGCATATTAAAACAGAGGATCAAATAGCAAATCTTTTTATGAAATGTTTAAATGACAACAAGTTTGAAAGTTTTTGTCATCAACTAGGCATGGCTAAAAGAATGGAGTTGATGTCAAGAGGGGATGTCAAAGTTATACAACATAAGCTCTATTGGTTTTTGACCAAGTCTGCTGTATAGTTATTTTTATAGCTTTAAGTTATTATTTTATTATTTTTTAGTTGCAAATATTTTTCCTAGTTTCTAGAGTTACAGATATGTTTTCCTAATATTTAATAGAATGTTTTTACTGTTAGTGGGACTAATTTTAAGAAAGCGTAGGTTTCTTTGTAACCTTATATAAGGCTAATAAGTGGATTGAATAAATATTCCTACCATGTTTAAGCAAAAGTATTAGCTCACTCTCAAATTATTCTTTTATTTATGGAGCTTGGAGTTCTTGTTTGGTTTTAACAGGTACTTGAAAAAATTAAAATTTCATTAATTATTAATTATAAAGGATGATTTTTTCTAAGTTGATTAAAGTTACTTCATACCAAAAAAAAGAAGGTTGTATTATGCTCCCGAATTGGGCATGGCCAAGCAGTAAGGCAATATGTTTTGGTTGAAATTTTTATGCTTTACATAATTTGGGGACATATAGAGTTTGTTAGGCATGTGAATTAAAATTCCATATGTCAACTTAATCGTATAATTGCTCCTAATTAATTATGGATGTATTTGTGTAGTTAAGTGCCTCATTATTAATATGTTATAAGAATTTGAGACCCTATAAGGTAATGTTATGCAATTTATATGAATTGGTAATGATTATAGTTAGTTGAGACCTATTAGTTGATATCATAATAAAGCAATAATTGCGTTGAATTAGCCAATATCAGAATGACATAAGTACCATTACATTAATAGGGATGAATTAGCCTACATCAAAATGTGACATCTACTATTTCATTAGTCGGATGAATCAGTTAACTTCAGGTTAGGATATGTAGCAACATATTAGTTAGGGAGAATTAATTAATGCCAGAATGAGGTATTAGACAATGCTTACCTAAACATATAAAAGGCTATGTGTTTAGTAAACACCATTGGTTTGTATAAAGTTTGATTTTAATGAAATGTTACGTCAATATCATTTTTTCCATTGGTAACCATATTAAAGAGGTTGTTAATTTCAACACTGAGATTTGTTTTTGATATTGCAAGTGTAACATTTTATAGAAATATTAGATTAAGGTGATTGAAGAGGCTATATCAAGAAAATATAATTCTCTTTAATTTATAATTAGATAATTATGGTTGATTTGAGTTTATTGGCCATCCAACGTACCCTACTATTTAACCAATCTTAGTTAAGATAAGGTTTAAGTATATATCGAGAGGCTACAGGAACATTAGTTTGACCAATGTTTGACTAGTGTTGGGTATTAGGAACACTAGTCAACCAGTATATCATACAAATGTCTCAACAAACATTTAGTACATACTTAAACCTCATTTTATCTTAGACTAGTCGAGCAATATATTCAAAAACTATGTTTTAAAAATTTATTTTGATGACATTAGATGTCATTTTTACAAAATAATAATTATAGGAACCAAAATAAAAGTAAAAAAAGGATGGTTTGAGAGTCAAATTGGAAGGAAAAAGAAGTTTGTTATAGCAAAATATATTAGCATCCACAAAATTTAGGTAATGTTTAAATATTCTTTAAGTATAGAAAAGTGGTTAAAGATACTGTTGTATAAAAGTTAGTAGAGTATATCAACTAGGTTTTTAAAGTTATTATTATTAATTATATGAATTAGATGTATTATTGGGGGTATTAATTAACTGTTTATAACCAAATTTTCATTTATGGATAGATTTAAGAAGAATCATAATCCGTGGTACTTAAAAGAATTACGATTTTGTTAATTATTAATTCTAAGTCGTGAGTTTTATATGAGTTAATGCAAGTTCTGTTATACAAAAAGAAAGTTGGATTGTGCTCTCCAAAAAGGTGTGGCCAAGTGGTAAGTCATCACGTTTTGGTCAAAATTTTTATGCTTTATATGATTTGAGGACATATAAAGTTTAGTAGATATATGAATTAAAACTTTGGTTGTCAACTTATACCTATAATTTCTTATAATTGATTGCAGATGTAATTTTGTATTTGGATGTCTCATTATGCATATGTTGTATGAATTTGGGATCCTATAGGATAATATTATGCAATTTTATATGATTTGGTAATGATTATAATTGGTTAGGTCTTATTAACCACTGCTAGAATTAAGCAATGATTAGGACGAGTTAATTGGCACCAAAATAAGGTAGGTACTATTCTATTGATTGGGATAGTTTAACTTGTATTATAATAGGGCATGTATCATTTCATTATTTGGGATGACTACTCTGACACTAGATTAGGAGATGTAGTAATTTATTGGTCAGGACAAGTTATTTGAAGCCATAATGAGGTAGGTACCATTTTGTTGATCGAGACGAATTAGATAATATCTACCTTAAACATGTATAGGGCTATGTGTTTAGCTGACACCATTGGTTAGCATTTGGTTTAATTTTTATGGAATGTCACATCAACTTGACCTCTTTTCTTAGTAGCCATATTAGAGAGGTTGGTGGTATTTTTTTAGGCACAATGTTATTTTTTTTAATGCATAAAATGATCGTTAAAGTTAGTTTGTTGCTTCTTTTGAAATTTTCCTATTTAGTGATATTTTTCTAGCTTTGTGTATTTTAATAAAGAGCAAAATAAGATGAGGCTAAAAGAGGAGGAGCTTAAAGACATGTATTAAATTTATGATAATCATCATATTATATATTGCTTTAGATTTAAGTTATAAAAAGTTGATTTTATGTTATGTTGAAGAGGAAGATGTTTTACTGAAAGTTTTAGTATTTATGATTTTATAATGAATTAATAACATACAGCTAGACTCAACTTAGAGTGGACTTAGGAGTTTGGGTTCCATATCGAGTAGTAGTTTCTTATAAATTTAGTAAGAGAATTTGGGCTCAGGGCATGACAAATTATATGGTATTACAACCCTAGGTTGAGGATTAGGAGAAGGATCCTAGTAAACTATAAGATGAGTGAGAGTAAATAGAGTTAGTTAATTTTTTGACCTCATGAAAGAATTGCTTTATTTATATACAAATTTTCATATACATACCATGCTAGGCATGGTTTAGTTGGGGGACATTGTGCTTTTTTAGACTATCGATGGAAGCATTTAGGCTTCGAAATCCTAGGATACAAAAGGTTTGGATTTTTTAGGAGACTATATAAGATAAGCAAGGAGAACAAAAGAGTGTTGGATCATTAGTAGCCTTGGTAGATTTAAGTGAGCATAGAGTGGAATTGGTAAATATTCTCGTGATGAGGGAATACTAAGAGTTAAGGTAAGTATACAAAACATTTGAGGTTTATGCTATAGATTTTGATGAAACACCAATGATATGCCAAATCAAAGAAATGCTAGTTCTTATTAAAGGAGAATTCTTTTAAGGTGAACTTTATGAATCAAGAATATTGGTAGATAAAAAAAAAAGGTAGTGAGATAATGGAACTAATCCTTCTAAAGTGATTGAAGAAAGTAACTATTTGGATTGACAGGTTACTACAAGAAATTTATACATAGATTCTTCAAGATAACTAGACTTTTGACCGATTAACTTAAAAGTAGGTGAAGTTTCAATGGACTATTGAGTGTGAGGAGCATTTCTTGGAACTAAAAAGGAGACTGATAATAACCTTGGTGTTTAATATTCCTTATGGTAGTGATAGTTTCACTATTTTCAGTTATGCATCAAAGAAAGGGTTATAATGTGTTTTTATGTAGTATAGGATGGTAATGCTTTATGACTCTAGATAGTTGAATCTACATGAGAAAATTATTCTATATGTGATTTAGAGCTTGTAACAGTAGTTTTTGCCTAAAAGACTTAAAGGCATTACATGTATAGTAGGAGATGCGAGGTGTATACCGATCATAAAAATCTAAAATTCATATTCATATAAAGGGAGATGAATATGAGACAAATGTGATAATTAACATTACTAAAAGAATATGATTTTATGATTCACTACCACCGGACTAAATCCAATGCAATGGCGGATGCTTTGATTCAAAGGGATTATGGTAATCTAGCTATATTGATCATTTTACAAAGTGAGATGCATGAAGAGTTAATAAGAGTGGAATTAGAGGTAGTGACCTAGGACTTAAGAGCACAGTTGAGTAGCTTAAAGTTATAACTAACTTTATTTACTAAGAGAAAGGAGGCTTAGTAGGGTGATAAGTAGATAGTGAAAAATTAAGAGGGAATAAATGTTGGAGCAACTTCAGATTTAGTAGGGAGTTAAGGATTAGAAGTAAGTTGTGTGTTCCAGATGATCCATGATTGAGGATGAAGATTATAGAGGAGACTAACTCTTCGAGGTGTTTTAGACACATAGGTAAAACCAAGATTTATAAATATCTAAAGATAAATTTTTAGTGGAACAACATAAAGAGGAAGATAATGGGATTTGTAGCATACTGTTGACTTGTCAACATGCTAAGACATACTATCAAAGGCCAACATGTTAGTTGCAACTATTACCAATTTTTGAGTTAAAATGGGAATATGTTTCCATGGATATTAATTTAAGGCTTCTAAGATAGTAAGAGGTCATGAGTCAACATGGGTGATTATAAATAGATTGAATAAGTTAACTCATTTCTTATCAGTTAAGACAAATTATTCATTAGATAGGTTCAAAAAATTATACATATAGGAGATTGTGAGACTATTAAATTCCAATTTCCATCTTATCATATCATAATACTAGGTTTGTTGCTAAATTTTATAAGAGTTTGTATAATGCCCTAGGGGTTAGGTTGAGTTTAAGTACAAATTTTTATATCCAAATTTATGGGATATTGGAAGGATGCTACAAATTATGAAAGATAAGGTAAAAGCTTATATTTTGGATTTAAGAGGGGCATAGGAAGAGCATTTAACATTAGTAGAATTCTTACAATAGTAGTTATTAGGATAACATTTAAATGGCACCTTTTGAGGCATTATATGGGAGGAAATGTAGGTTCTTTACTTATTGGGATGAAGTAGATGAGAGGTGATTATTAGGGCCTAAGATAATTCAAGAGACTACAGAGAAGGTCAAGTTAATTCAAAGGAGGTGTAGAACTGAATAGAGTATACAAAAGAGCTATGTGGATAAATGAAAATGACCCTTGGATTTCACATAGGTTAACATATGTTTTTAAGGTGTCTCCTATCTAAGGGATTTAAAGGTTAAAGTTAGAGGGAATTTAAGTACATAATTTACAAGCCTTTTTGAGTGTTTAAGAGAGTGGGTGCTTAGGCCTATTGTTTGGTACTATCATTGGCATTGTCTAATGTCTATAATCTTTGTCATATGCTAATTTTTAGGAGCTATATGTATGATTCATATCCCATTCTGTATTTTACTATGTTGGAGTTACAAGAGGACTGAGCTATATGGAGTCATTAAACAAATTGTGGATCAAAAAGAGCAAGTTTTAAAGAATAGGGTAAATCCATATATTAAAGTGATACGAAAAATTGCTTAGAGTGTGAGGTTACTTAAAAGGTGAAAGAGGAAATAAGAAGGGAGCACCCTCATTTTTTAACCTACAGGTTAGTTGACTTTAAGATAAACCTCATTTTAAGGGGAAAGGATGTGAGACCCCAAAATTTTTAAGGTTATAATGCTTATGGATTGATGAATTTAACATCCTAGGGATTTTTTCATAATTTTTATTAATTAATTTAAAGGTTTGTATTGTATTTTTAAAAAGTGTAGGCTTGATTAATTGTGATGACAACACTTAAGGAAGAAGAATTTTTTTTTTGAAAAAGCATGTTAATTTAGTTGTTGTCACTATTAAGCATCATTTGATACTTTTAACATAAATTTTTATAGAGATATCAGATTGAGGTGATTCAAGAGGCTATAAAAAAGATAAAACAATTATCAACACTTATGACTAATTTGGACTTATCAACCAACCAATATACCATATTGATTGACTAGTCTATGTTAAAATAAGGTGTAAGTATATAACAATGAGTTTATAGGGACATTGGTTCAACATACTAGTCCACTAATATTCTTGATATCTAAAACTAGTTGGCCAGTGTCTAATGCTCATTAACTAATTTTTTTGATTTCCAAAACTGGTCGACCATTGTCTCATATTGTTCAATCATTATGATTGAAAATTATTTCGTTCAAAATTTTGTTTTAATGATATTAAGCATCATTTTTACAAGAAATGAATCATAAGAACTGAAGAACAAAAGAAGGATTGATTTGATAGGTAAATTGAAAGGAAAAGGAAGGTGATTCCAATGAAATACCTTAGCATTGATAAGATCTAGGTAATGTTTGGAAGTCTTTCAAGTACAAAAAATTGATTTAAGATATCTTTCAGACAAAAGTTGGCGGTATATACCAATTATGGCTTTTATGTTTCTTATTTCTTAATTGTGCATATTAAATGTCTTATTAAGAGTTAACTAAATATTTTCAACTTTTAACTTTTATTTTTGGTTATATTGGTGAAGAAACTTAGTTTAAAGTATTAGTGAAATTAATATTTAATTAATTATTGATTTTAAAGGATAGGTTTTGTGTGTGCATAATTTAAGGACATATAGAGTGTAATAAGTACATGAATTGTAATTTTAGGTGCTAACATATGATTATACCTACTTGTAAGTAATTAAAGATGAATTTTCATAGTTGAGTGCCTCATTATGCATGTGTTGTGTGAATTTGAGACCTAAAGGGTAATATTATACAATTTTATGTCATTTAATAAAGATTAGGGTTTGTTGGAGCTTATTAACTAATGCCAGGATGGGGAAAGCATCATTTTGATGGTCAGGGTGAATTAGATGACATCAATTTGAGATAGTTACTAATTTGTTAGTCAGGGAAAATTGATCACACCTATCCTCGCCAGGTATAGGGTTGTGAGTTAGTTGACACCATTGATTTACATTTGGTCTAATTTTATTGAAATATTGCATTTGCATGACTTCTTTCTTTGGTAGGTATATTAGAAAGGTTGTTAGTGCCATTTAGGCACAATATTATAGTGTTTCATATTTGTTGTGATTATTAAAGATGAATTTTATATTATTGCTTCTTTTGAATTTTTCTTATATAGTGATATTCTACCCCACATCGTGTATTTCACGAGAGGGGTCAATAGAAAAGGAATTTAGGAACATGGAAGGAGATTGATATGTTCTATATTAGATGGATCATGTTGTTTCTTAAATAGAAAGTTTCTTTGTTTCCAATAGATTTATATAAATTATTATATTATGTATTGCTATGAATTTGAGTTGTGGAAAATGAATTTTACGTTATGTTTAAGAAGAAGATGATTTATCAAAAGTTATAGTATTTATGATTTTGTAAATAATTAACAACAAGTAACTAGCCTTAGCTCGATAGGGGGCTTGGAAGTCTTGGTTCCATTATGGGGTGAAAATTTTTCATGAGCCCAGTAAGAGAATTTGAGCTCGAGAGATGACATGGTCCAAGAATCCTATAATGGAAGGTAACTATTAACATCTTAAATTAATGTCCTTAATGTTCATTTCATCTAATATATCCCATCCACCAAATTTGGCTTCATAATTGTGACCATTTTTGTATGAAACATGATTTGTTCCCACCTATGATGGGTAAACTTTCCCTCTTAGTCATCATTTCTTCTTTTTTTCTAATTTGTTTTTATACATTGAGTTCTCATTTAAGAATATATATTTTCATTAAATTTTTGGAAACTTTCACATATTTGTGTATTGTATGTACTTTCACATACCTTATCCATCATATAAAAATGTGATTTTCCCTAATTGTATAAAATTTCCTTATTCCCTCATTAACATATCATCTCCAAACTAACTCGTATGCTAAGCATCTCTTACAACCCCTTCTTATTCTTATAACAAGAATCTTAATCTTATAATGAGAATGTATAATAATGAGAATATAAACCTACTCTGGTCTGGTCTAGTATGGAATGAACTTATAATTGTGGAATTGACACGATTATCATACTATAGGTTATAAGTAGATAATCCTAGTTCATTCCCATTTTAGGTGAATTAGTTCTACAATTTCCATGAAATTATATATTCTTCATTAGTATAAATCTTTTAAAACATACTACACATAACGATAACCAAAAGAATTATGAGTCATTTTTTGTTATTTACAATCAAATTTTTTTATAATCAATCTTTTAATTAAATAATAATAATTTTCCTCAGTTAAGGCTCGCCAATACTAACTTAAAGGTCTAACAAACCACCCATAATAGAAGAATTCTATGTCATCATCAAAATAATTAGTGGAAACTCCTTTAGAAGTAACCCTTTCAAGGAGGCATGTCACCTATATAGCCTCTACCTCCTTTTTTAGATAGATTTATTTTGTTTGAATGCTCCTTTTAAATAGTCATTGTGCCTAACATAACCAAGTTAAGGTAGGTTTATTCCACTGAGCTGCCACCTCCCTTTCTTTGATCCCTCATAACCCTGAAAGTATTTTGCTCATCACTTTCCTTATGTTTCATGCATTTATATATAAAAAACAGTGTGGCACCTTATAAATGAATTAAGTTATCCCATTTTGTTACTTTTTTGGTTTGTATTAAGAACACTCTATTATCTTCTCTTTGCCTTCCTTTGATCCATTTTATATCCTACCAGTCTTCTTGCCATCTCCATTAGTCCTAATTAGTATTGACAATTGTAGATCCACTTAAGCATATAAAACTACTATCATGCTAATGATGTCCTTCACATTTTGCCTATAAACCTACAATTACACCTAACCTTGCAAGTTATTTATGAATTTGAACAACTTTTCCTCCACTAATATATTATATTTGTCCATCATCAATTTTGTGAATTTCTTTACATAATTCACTAAGTCATCTTACCTTAAGTACTTTAAAGCTTCCTTCACTAGCCAAGAAGTATTTAGGTATGAAATAATTTTTATCTCCTTCTTCATTTTCTCCTAATTGTTTGGTGGGAGGTTTTCTCACACCATCATTAAAGGTCTAGATCCTTCATTACAGTTTAGCATCATCTACCATATACATAGTTGTTATTGACACTTTTCTAAATTGGACACCTTTGCTACTATGAAGTATTACTCCATATCTTATATTTTTTTATAAAGTTCTTTAAGACTTCACTTTCCATTGAAAACTTATAGATCTTGTACCTTCAATAAAGTGCTCTCTAATCACATCCTAATTTCATACCTATTCATAACATTTTTGATCACTAACAAGTCACAAAAATATCCTTATAAGCTTTCAGATGTCATTTGAGTAGTTTCCTTATCTTCTGAAGCTCTTGTACCAAAGCTTCAAAGTGTTTCAATAATGACATTAGTCCCTTGTTTTTTTAGGGCTAAAAGATCAATGATCACCTCTAATTTAGTAATCCTCCTTATAAGATTATTATTTTCCAACAATTAATAGTGATAAGTGGATAAATCCTCAAAGAGCTCTCATACCAACTATCATAAAAACTTTTTGAAGAATAACATAATAAAAACAAAATACCTAAAGTCCTTGTGTAACATTTAATATTTTTCTATCAATTTAACTCGACCTTTCTTTATGATCATCGAACAACACCTTGTTTAGTTTTCATATACCTCATAGTCACTCATGTTTTAGTGTTCCCCTCACACTCAATTACACAAGTATCCATAACTTAATTAGAAGAAAGTAAAAAAAGAGAGATATGATAAAGTAAACCTTTGTTAAGATTCATTGCAGTAGTATATGAACTTAAGGCACTTCCAACTTGAAGTTCTTTAAAAAACAACATTCAAAAACTCCTTTCTTGAAGCCTTTTACAAAGAAATTTCGTAAAGATCTAAAAATATATCTAGAAAATATTTGAATGTACATGATTTTAAATGAACTAAATAATATGCCTTTATATATATTTAAAAGAACTTAGGGATAAAGTAACATAAAATACCCACTTTCACCTCTAACCTATAATGTTAGTGGGAAGTTATATATTTGTTCCATTATCTACACATGGTTAGTAGAGAGTTATAACAATTTCTCTATTAATTTTACTAAGAACATGAAAAATATGTCATTGGATGATGCTCATTTCATTGCTTTATCATCGCCTTACATTCCCATGTCTTAAAGAAGTGCCCCACTTTATTAGCAAGCTATCCCACCTTCTTACATGTGCTACTCCATGTTCTTACAATATATGACCATCATTGCCTATTGAATGATCAAGCACCTCAAAGAGCCTTTGATTAGCTATCTCGATCCATTTTGATGTATAGTCAATTCAAGTATACTTATGGTGCAATCACAATTCTCTATAACTCAGTTTACATCCATCTGAGCTAACATTTATAAGAAACCTCATATGTTTTCATATCCTTAAACATTCTTATCTAATTTAAGTACCTCCCCATACCCTTACACTTAGCATGACTTAATTGCATCAATCATCTATGATCCTACATATGAATCTTACATATCATTTTTGCAAGCATCCACTAACACATGTCAACTCTTGCTTACTTTCAAGATTTCATCGACATTGCATACATGCCTTACCTACTTATATGCCTTTTCCTTTTCCCTCATTGACAATTTATCTTCATGTGAAGTGACAAGTTAAACATCATCCAAGTTTCACTGATACTTGCACAATTTCATTTGTTAAACTTAAAGGTCTAAGACCTAAAAGGGAATATACATCTATCTATGAATTAATTCTTTATAAAGTAATAAAAATTTTCATTATAATTTTAAGAAAGGGAGTTTAAAAAGCATATAGTGGAATTAATATTAAAATTATAAATATAATTAGGCAAAATAATACAAAAAATCTGCAATCACTAACTTTTAGATATTCATTGATTTTACCTTAAGTACTTAAAACAACATATAACCCTTCACTGTTTCTTATTATTAAAAACTCAATGCCCTTTTTGAAAGTGAAAGTTTTGTTCGTGAAGTAAGGACTCCCATAATTATTGGCAATACAGATATGTATGATCACTTGTGTGACTACCAATTTCATATAGAGCTAGTCATTTTTGTAATTTATGAAAATAATGAACTTTTCCTTTTATTGGAAATTTTATAATAAACCTCAAAATTTGTTGCACCAATTTGAACCCACATGGTCTTATGTTCAATATCAATGTCAATAACTCAAAGATTGACTAATTTGATGACAATAAATGGATCTCAGTGCATAATCATCAGGGACTTTTAAATAAGGTGTTATATTATCGCTTGTGTAAATAAATAAAGAGATAATTTTGCTTACTCGATATTAACCTCCATCTCATCTTGTGGAGACATTGATTCATTAGGCATCAATTACATGGTCACGCAATTAAAAGGTGTTGGAAGTCCCTCCATTTAAGATATCCCATATCAAAAGTAAAAGGAAGGCTTAAGTAGACTTCTCCTTATAAATAGACACCAAGAGGGAAGACTCAAGTATACCAAGCAAAGTATTCAGAGCAATACAAGCTTAGTAAAGTAGAGAGTTTTGTGCTTGATAATTTAGCACTAGTGTTCCGTTATTTGTGAGATATTTTTCGCTCTCTTTGTATTTCCAAGAGCTTAATCGCTTTCTTTGTATTTCCAAGAGTTTAATCTCTTGAGTATTTTGGTGTATTATCTCTAGCTTTATCTAGAAAAATTATGTTGTACCTATTATTTTAAATAGTGGATATGTTTTCGACTATAGTCCCACAATTTTTACTTTCCATATTGGGAAGGTTTTTCACGTAAAAATTTGGTGTACCTTTGTTTGATTTTATTTCAGAGTTTCTATGGTTTTCTCTACTTGGTGATTTCCTCACAGATTTACAAAGGGTGGGAGAGAATTTATTCCACTACTTTGGTGTGTCTAACTCCCATCAAACTGGTATCAAAGCCCAGTTTAGGTAAGCAGGTCTACTAATTGTATACTTTGTGGTTGCCACTGAATAGTGTATCCTCCATATCAGAAAATAAGTTAGATCACTATTTGAAGATATTGGGCACTATTCACATATTATATTAGTATTTATATATACGGTCACTATTCATATGTACGATTACTAAGCCAGTCAACCTTTGTAATCATGGAAGTCAGCATGAGTAGAATAATCAGTATGAACAGAGGCAACTTCTAAGTATGGAAGGAGAAGATGGAAGATCTTCTTTATGTGAAGGGATACTATGAACTAGTATTCGGTATCACAAAAATCAAAGGCTAATTTGACACCGAGTGGAGTCTATTACATAGACAAGTCTGCGGATTCATCAAAAACTAGATGGATGACAATGTTCAGAATCATATCTCCGGCGAGAAGGAAGTAGACAAGTTATGGGCCAAACTCGAGAGCCTTTATACTCCAAAGTCCGACAACAATATAATGTTCTTGATTAAACAACTTATGGACCTGAAATACCGAGATGGAACACCAATGACGGATCCCTTGAATACTTATCAAGGGAGCATTAATTAAATGCCCACCATGAGGCTCATTTATGATGACGAGTTGCTCGGATTATGGCTTTTGGGATCCTTACCAAGCTCTTAGGAGACATTCAGAACAACGCTCTTTAACTCAACCCTTAAAGGTGTAGTCTCAATGGAAATGGTTAAAAGTAGCCTTTTGGAGGAGTAGCTCAAAAGAAAGACTCAAGGTTCTTCCCCCAAATCTAATGTCTTAATCAAGGAGACAAGGGGGAGAAGCAAAGCAAAGGTCCAGGCCAGAGAGGTAGTCTAGTAGTAGAACAAATATGCCAATATTAAATGCTTCTACTGTGGTGGAAAAGACTACATGTAGAAGAACTGTCGGAAGTTGAAAAAAGAAGGAAAGAGGAATCAGGAACCAGAGAAGAATGATGCCAGCAATCAAAATCGGAATACTGTCACTAAGGATCTACGTATGATTTGTGATGAGGAGGTTAGTATTTTACGAAAAGAAAAGAGTTAGGTAATTGATAATGGCGCCTTAACTCACACGACTGCTCAATGGGCACTATTTACATCTTATACATCCAGAGATTATGGGCATGTGAAGATGGGAAATAATGGCTTTGCAGAAGCCATTGGCATTAGATAAATTTTCTTAGAGACCAATAACCACGCGAGATTAGTACTAAAAATGTCAAACATATTCCAAATATTAGATTTAATATCATATCCGTGGGAAAGCTTCACTATGAAGGGTTTTGCAGCACATTTCATAACGATGTATAGAAACTTATTAAAGGGACTATTATTGTAGCTAAGGGTAAGAAGCATGAGAAGCTGTACATGATGCAAGTCAACACTCCCAATAGCAGTATCAATACTATAGAAGATGTAGATATAACTAAGTTATGGCACAAAAGACTCAACCACACGATTGAGAAGGGCTTGGCAATGTTAGCTAAGAAGGGACATCTATCTAGTGTCAAGAGTAAGTGTCTCAGAAAGTGTGCTCATTGTTGGACCCCGAACTTTTCTTAGAAGACCAGAACTAATAAATGAGAAATGTGGAGAAGTTCATACTTGTGTTTTGGTGTTTTTAGTGGATAAGAGATTTTGAACTG
>JANQAP020000086.1:3576088-3588942 GCA_026874005.2 Erythroxylum coriaceum
TGATGTTAATGTATTATGAGATTTTTGATTAAATGTTGGGTTAGGATATCTGTATTTCGAATATGAGTTAGGCTCCGGAAATGGGGTCTAACACTCATTGCCTAGCAAAAAAGCATAATTGTGTTGCTTTTAAGAGTTCACCTCCCTCCAAAAAACCAAATGTACTTGATTTGGTACATTATGATGTATGCGGTCCGATGAAGACAAAGTCACTTAGTAATGCTCTTTACTTTGTGACTTTTATTGATGTTCACTCAAGAAAGGTCTGGGCTTACACCTTAAAGTCGAAGGATCAAGTGTAAGAGGTCTTCAAACAATTTTAAGCTTCAATTGAATGAGAAATAGGGAAGAAACTGAAATGCATCTGAACTGATAATAGGAGAGAGTATTATGGTCCATTTGATCAGTATTGCAAAGAGCAAGGCATTCAGCATCAAAAGACACCACCAAAGATGCCACTATTGAATGGTTTGGCAGAAAGGTTGAATAGAACTCTAATGGAGATAGTCAAATGCTTATTATCATAAGCAAAGCTGCCGAAACAATTTTGGGGTGAGGCATTAAATACAACAATGCATGTGACGAATCTCTCACCCTTTGTTCTATTGTAGTTTGATGTGCCTGATAGAGTCTGGTCAGGAAAAGATGTCAGACATGATCATCTTTCTGTCTTTGGATGCAAGGCGTTCGTGCATATTCCTAAAAACAAGAGATCCAAACTTAATGATAAGACAAAGTAGTGCTTCTTTCTATGTTGCAGACTTTATGATCCGGTCAGCAAGAAGCCTACCTAAAGTCACGATGTTGCATTCGTGGAAAATGAGACCATCAAGGATATCCAAAAGGCAAAAGATGCAATACCCAAAAGATATTAGTGATGTGCTTAATTTGGATCCAATTATCAAGGTACTAGTACAGGAGAATGTTGAGGAGAAATACTCAATAGGATATAGTTGATGAGGATGTTCCTTTACCAGTAGAGGCAGATGAAGGCAATGATGACCAGTCATAGGAAGTAGAGGATCCAGCTCCACTCAAACGATTTGATAAAGACCAAAAACCTTCTACTTGATACTCTCCAAATGAATATGTGTTACTCACTGACAGGGGAGAACCTGAGAATTATGAAGAAGCCATGGAAGATGAACATAAGCAACAGTAGGTTGAAGCCATAAAAGAAGAGACGAAATCCCTCTTTGAGAATTACACTTTTGACCTAGTAAAGCTCCCTAAATTAAAAAGAGTTTTGAAAAATAGATGGGTGTTCAGGGTAAAGCATGAAGAATAGTCGTCATAGTCACATTACAAAGCCAGGATGGTGGTCAAGGGATTCTGTCAGAGAAGGGGTATTGACTTCGATGAAATATTCTCACCAGTTGTGAAGATGTCATCCATTCGAGTTATCCTCGGCTTAGCAGCTAGTCTTGATATAGAAGTTGAGCAGATGGATGTGAAGATTGCCTTCCTTCATGGTGATTTGAAGGAAGAGTCTATATGGAGAAACCAGAGGGTTTAAAAGTTAAGGGGAAAGAATATTATGTGTGTAGGCTAAAGAAGAGTCTTTATGGCCTAAAACAAGCACTGAGACAATGATACAAGAAGTTTGAGTCAGTTATAAGGAAGCAAAGCTATAAGAAAATGACTTCTGACCATTATGCTTTCATACAGAAATTCTTTGAAGATGATTTCATTATTTTACTACTTTATGTTGATGACATCTTGATTGTTGGCAAAAATACTACCATAATTAACAAGCTGAAGAAGTAGTTAGGCAAGTCTTTTGCTATGAAGGACACTAGCAAAGCAGATCCTTGGTATAAGGATTACTTAAGACAAAAGTACAATGAGGTTATATTTGTCTTAGGAGAAGTACATTCAGAAGGTGCTTCAAAGATTCAACATAGAAAATGCTAAAGTGGTTAGTTCCCCTCTTGCTACCCACTTTAAGTTAAGCAATAAACACAGTTCTTCTACTTAAGCAGAGATGAGAGATATGCAAAATATTCCTTACTCCTTAGTAGTAGGAAATTTGATGTGTGTCATGGTATACACAAGGCCAGACATAGCTCAGACAGTTGATATGGTTGGTAGATTTTTTCAAATTTGGGAAGAGAGTATTGGAATGCTATAAAGAGGATCGTAAGATATCTCCGAGGTACTTCCGACTTGAGTCTCAGTTAGAAATGAAAAGTCTATATTAGTAGGCTACACAGATTCAAATTTGGGAGGAGATGTTGATATCAGAAAGTCTACTTCAAGATACTTGATCACTTTTACAGGGGGAGCAGTGTCATGACAGTCAAGATTGTAGAAGTGTATTGCGTTACATACTACCAAGGCAGAGTACATTACGGCAATAAAAACATGTAAGGAGTTATTTTGGATGAAAAGATGCATCTAGGAACTTAGCTTCAAGCAAGATAAATATGTCATGTATTCTGACAATCAAAGTGCTAGCCATCTTGGTAAGAATCCAGCTGTCCATTTGAATTCAAAACATATCGAGATAAGATATCATCAAAGATGTTTTAAATTCCAAACTGTTACCAGTTAAAAAGATAAACACGGATAAAAATGGTGCTGATATGTTGAAAAAGGCATTACCAAAATATAATCTTGAAGTCTGTAGGTTGATCGCAGGAATGGCAAGTCCTTCCAACCAATATGAAAAAGGCAGATTCTCCCCTCTATCATAATGATCCTAAACATTGGGAAGTGGAGATTTTTTGGAAGTCCCTTTATTTAAAAAATCCCATATCGAAAGTGGAAGGAAGACTTAAGTAGACTTCTCCCTATAAATAGACACCAAGAGGGAAGACTTAAGTATCCCAAGCAAAGAATTCAGAGCAATACAAACTTAGTAAAATAGAGAGTTTTATACCTGATAATTTGGCTGTAATGTTCCTCTATTTGTGAGATATTCTTCAGTCTCTTTGTATTTCCAAGAGTTTAATTTCTTGAGTATCTAAGTGTATTATCTCTATCTTTATCTAGAGAAATTATGTTATACCCATTATTTTAAATAGTGGAGATATTTTGGACTATATTCGTATAGTTTTTACTTTCCATATTGGGAAGGTTTTCTACGTAAAAATTCAGTATGCCTTTCTTTGACTTTAGTTTAGAGTTTATGTGGTTTTCTTCATTTGGTGATTTCCTCACAGGTTTACAAAAGACGAGAGAGATTTTATTCTGCTACTTTAGTATGTCTACCTCCCATCAAAAGAGGCTTTTGAATGAGTTTTTCCTTAATGCTTTAAATTTTAGTTGATATATATTCTAAATATGATTGCCTGGACAAAGCATATTTAATATTTGACAACATCATACAAAAGAGTATTTATGGATTTTCTAAAAATGAATGTTCATAAGATACAATCAAACACTTGATAAAATGTACTTAAGTCTTATTGGAAACGATAAAGTAGCCTTCTTCTGTGCAGTTCAAACATGGTTTCAAATAAAAAATATCTAAAAGGAAAAATGAATACACCATAAATTGAGTGTCGATAATATTTTCAAAGACCCTTTCATTAATATAACTCTAATTGACATATATTATAAATATGATAATCTTCATTCCCAAAAAGTTCTTTTATAATATGTTAGAAAGGATTGCAGGAATGCCATGATTTCTAGGTATAACATTCATGGGTATAACATTCATGGTGATGTTAATGCAACAATTTTATATTTCAATGAAATGATAAGTTTGGGAATAAAACCAAATAATATTACCTTTATAAACATATTGTTCACTTATAGTCATAGTCATTTAAGATATGTGGAGGAAGGGAAGTCTTAATTTGATTCAATGAGTAAGTTTGCTTTTGATCCCAAGTGAGAAAAATTTTCTTGTATGGTTAACCTTTTGAGTCAATTAGGAAAAATGGAGAAGCCTATAACATTATTAACACCGTGCCATTCCTTTTAAATATGAGTGCTTTTCTCAATAGATTCTAAATATAACGGTATTTCTTTAATAAAATAAAGCATACAAGAGGGTAGGTTTCTTCAATGGGGAAGCATTGTGACAAAGAGATTATAATTTAGAGGAGATGGAGAATAGTGGATTTAGGGAATTAAGATTTGAAATCCTGAATTCGAATTTATGGGGTTTTAGTGGGGGTATCATCTAGTACAGTAAAGTGGCATCAATTGACCCCTTAAGTTAAAAAATGCCATATCAACATCTTTTGATGGAATTTTAATCAGGAGTTTAGGGTTCCATTAGTCTCAAGTTTAAATGGTATGTTTTGAAAATTGATAAGTTCTTTTTCTAACACTAACAAGCACTAAATTTAGGTTAAATTTTATTGTAATTGTTTCGAGCCAAAACATACGTCTAATTTCAATGAATTAATTTATGTACGACAAAATAATCCATATAAATCAACTAAAAATAATAATAATAAAACAACTAATTTCAAAACCTAGAAAGTTAATTGAATGTATGCTACCTATTACTCGTACCAAATACTTAAGGTTCTTTTTGTTATAAATTTACATAGTTACTTAGTCTAAATCTCTTCTACAATCTGTAAACTTCGATATATCTTTAAGCCTTTTTTAAAAATTATTTTAAAGGCGATTGGTTGAGTAAATGACTGAAAATTATAAAAATAATGAAGTTGATCAGATGGTAATTCGATTAAATTAAGATAGTATTTAAGTGACTATTAAAATGATTAAATACTTTTAATATCTTTATATAAATTGTAGGTAATTCTCTTTAACTTTATATAATATTTTGAATCATTTCGATTGATATTTTTAATGAAAATTTTTGATTAAAATGCTAAACATTATTTAGTTTTTTTTACACCAATTTGTACTAACATGTTTTGTAACCAATTTCTCCTTTTTCTTTTAAGGGTTATAACTACATTTCTTCAACCCTAAACCTTTTAAGTTGAGTATCTCTACTATTTTTTTTAATTAACTCCTTCAATGTTAGAGATTTTTTCATTAATTCTGTTAATAAAAGTACAAATGGGATACCACATCAATTGTGAAGATGATACGGTCTGCAGATATGAGATCCTTTAACATGACACGTACATGAACTTATGGACCTACAAATGCCACGTAGACGTGTCATGTTACTATGATGCTGACGTTACATTCACGTGAATGTGATATCAATATGAGACCCCATAATATATGATGCTGACGTTACATTCACGTGAATGTGATATCAATATGAAACCTCATAATATCAAACCTATCTTAATAAATCCTCTTAAAGGACTTAATTAGATTATCGTTAATAATAAGACTTAAATTGAGAAATTGTCAAAATTAGTTTAATTACATATCCTTATATGATTCTAAATATGGGAGATACTAACAATAATAAGTATTAGTTAATCATATAATAAAAATAATATTATATTAGTGGGTATAAATTATACATATAAACTCATACACATTACTAAATATATATAATTGAAAAAATGTTATTAAATAATATGATGTTTGAATATGAATTAATGTCTTTTATCTTTTAAAATTGGATTACATAATTACTTTTTAATATTACAGTCACATAACTAAGTTCATTAAAACTCTGTTTATTGTTTTTAGGAAATATAATCTATTTTTGTCATATTTAATCTATTAATTTTTATATCATGAAGCCCTGGTGAAATATACATTGAAGACCAGATGAAGGGGGATAAAATTGGAACAAGTTAACATATAGTTTACACTAATATAGTAATATTTTTATTAGATGATTGATTAATACTTATTATTATTTTACACACACTTATAATGATCCAAAATGATAAGAATTTATAATGGATTAATTTTGAAATTCTCTTAATTAATAATAATAATAATTATTATTATTAAATTTTTACTCAAAATTTCCAAACTAAAATAATAAGACTTATTAACAGTACTAAGTAAATTAATTTATGATACTGACGTGGGCGCCACATCTGACATCGCATCTCAAAATGATACTTGTAGAGCTCAGGATAATATTATTAGTAGCTTGAATTCTAATTGAATTAATTTTTTATAATTTTCAACATATGAATCATAAATTCAGTATGTACTATATCATAATTAAATAATTTAAAATTATATATAGTTTTAAAAATAAATTTTTATACATTTATCAAAGAAGTAATTTTTATTTTTATTTTTATAAAAATTTAAATAGGATATTATCGTTTTGTTATTATAATTTCAAAATATAATAAATATTATTTTAGTAATGTTATAGTGAAATAAATATTATTTTAATAATATTAAGATAAAAAATGATAATGATAAAAAATCAATTAAATTTTTGATAAAATATTAAAGTGTAAATCATAGTTTAAAGTTTTAATAATACACTAAAAATTTTATTATTAAAGTGTAAATCATATGGTAATAACAACGAAATTAGAAACACGCATGAATCTCGTTCATTTATTGATTGATATTCTCCTATTTTTTACTTCTTTTTTATACTCTTCATGACCTTAAATTCTACCGGCCACCAGCATGAGATAACTTTCGGAAATGACAACGAGCGAATTCATACGCTGATCTTGTTAATTTTTTTAAAATTAAAAGTATAAAATAATAATTTTTAATTAAATTCAAGTTTAAATTATCCAAATTTAGACCTTTTTAAAGTTTAATTCTTATAAACAAAGCAATATCTTATAAACTATTTTAAATTTAATTTGACCTATAAGTCGACTATTTAAAAATACCTAAAGTAGATTAATAGACCAGACGATTATCATCCCTGCTCGGTAGTGCTTCTGAGCCAGCCCTCCTGCCCAAAAAGGTTCCAATTCCCAAAATGGAAAATTTGCTCTCTCTTTTTCAGGGTCTAATTTTTTGGAAATGGATTCCCGTTTCAATTATGCGGGCTGCTTTTGGGAGGATCAGTTTCTCTCCAAGGAGTCGTGTTCTTTTTGCTAAGGAATAGGATGCTCCAGGGGCAAATCACTAAAATGACAACTGTGGCCCTAGTAAGTTACTTACTAACATGATACACGACATGGTCACTGATAGCACATGACCAAGGCCTGTGTCAATATAATTTGTCTCCACACACTAAATCTTACATGCCAGCTGGCGGTTGTTAGTGTCCTCTTTTTTTTTTTTTATTCACGGTACTGTTCATCATCAATTCCCAGATAGGGGAATCTTCATGGATTTTGCTGTCGGATTTCAATTCTTACGGTCGACAGCACAACTGAGTTTTTTCCTAGGTACTGGGATTGAAGTATGAACTACGACTACGAGGGCAGCTGAAACGATGAAAGGGAATTGGAATGCAAAAGTAAATAGTTTTCATTTTATTATGTTGGTGATAAAACTGAGTAGATACTCATTCGCATAAGTGCAGGTTCTTATTTTACTTTTTAACCAATGAGATTTGGGTTACAACAATCATAAACATAAAGTGGTAACAATTTCAGCTTAATGCATCAAATAGGAGAAGCAATTAAAAGCAGTTGCTCCGACAACCAGTGTTCAGGATTATACTCCTAGCTAGAACTTCTGGTAGGGCAAAGTTGGAATGCTTTGCTCATGTCTGAAAAAGTTGTGAGGGTCAACCTTTGTCTTGATTTGCACTAACCTGTTGAAGTTTTGCTTGAAATACCTCACTCCATAACCATATCCTTCCACGAAGCTTTGGCTGCCATGTTTGTTTGTTCCCAAATCAAGATCCTTGTAGTTAACAAATGCTGCCCTTGGATTCTTAGAAACAAAAGGAGTCATGTAATTATAGAGTTGCCGTCCCAAATCAATGTAATAGTCTGCTGCTTCAGTTCCTTGTTCGGTCCAGTTAATCTGATACTGAATCTTCCATAAGTTCCCAGCTCGATGAGGAAAAGGAGTTGATGTTGGAGATATCTCACTCATTTTCCCACCATACGGATTGAACGCCAATATTGGCCTCTCTAGCTGAATCATTTTCTTCCAAATACCTTCCAGACCCTGCTTTGAAATTGGCTCTTGCACATAATCTGATTTCCTTTTTAAATACACCTGTCTTTGAGTTTGGGGTTTCCTACAAAGCGCTGCTTCTTTTGGTGTCCCAGCCGGAAAATCATCCCAGAAAAGGATTGATTCAAGCCAACTTATTTCAAGGCAATCTGCTTCAACTAAACCCAACTCTGGGAAGCTCCCTTCCGTAATTGAAAGAAGTCTCTTGGCATCTCCAAGGAACAGAGCTACAAATGAAGCCCTCACTGTTTTTTCACTGCCTTCACCTTTTCTCACAACGTCCAGAACCAGCCTGATGAAGAGATCTTCATCAATCTTAGGTGCAGCATGTTCCCACTGGTACACAATGTCAGTTGCATTTTCTTCCAGTGTTCTTTGGACTTTGAAGACAGTGACTTTCTCAGGAACTCGCACAATGTTGATCTTGAATGCAAGAACAACTCCGAAGCTACCACCTCCACCTCTAATAGCCCAGAACATGTCCTCTCCCATGGTTTCTCTGTTCAGAATTTTACCGTCAGCATTTACAAGTTTGGCATCTATGATATGATCAACAGTCAAACCATACTTTCTCATCATGCTCCCATATCCACCTCCAACAAAATGGCCACCAACTCCAACTGTTGGGCAGACACCAGCAGGAAAGCCATGAGTTTTGCTTCTCTCAGCGATCCTGTAGAAAACTTCCCCAAGAGTTGCTCCAGTCTGAACCCAAGCGGTCTCATCGTCGATATCTACCTCAACAGATCGAAGATTGCACATGTCAAGAATGAAGAATGGGACTTCAGAGACATATGATGTGCCCTCATAGTCATGCCCTCCACTTCTTATCTTCATTTGCAGGCCATGCTTTCTACCGCATATAACAGCAGCTTGTACATGAGACTCATGCAAGGCAGTGAGGATGAGAACAGGTTTGGGTGTTGTTGGGGTGTTGAATCTGAGATTTCGAATGTAAGCTTGGAGAACAGAAGGGAATTCATGATCATGTGGAGTGTAAATAGCTTTGGAGATGGGATGAGAGGGGTGAGAATACCTCAACAGAGACTGGTAAAAAAGTTCATGATCAGTAGCAGAGGGTGGAACTGCCCCCATTGCCTGTGACTACTGAAAAGAGTACGATATACCGTGGTAGTAAGGAATTTAGAAAAGTGTGGTTCTAAACAACAAGATCGATGCATATTTATATAGAAGCATCTCGTTTACAAATACTGAACCATACTAATCTAGCAATTGGCGTGGACTGTGGTGATCAGCAGCTTAGTCCTTTGCTCTTTTTTCAGCCTTCGTATTGTCATTGCCTTGCTCATTTTCTTAACCTTAAGATCCCAACTTTATGGGCGGGAGCTTTCAGTAGAACAAATTAAGTTGTAAAAGCTTAGAAGAGGAATATTTGAAATCCATGCAAAGTTATTTGACCAATGAATGAGGAAAGAGGTGGGAAGAATGGTGCAATGAGCACATAAGAAATTGTAGAAACAAGGGCATAACAAGCACCTATTGTGTAGGGTTTCACATAAATAAAACATTATATATTTTTATAAAAATATAATTCATTATTATTATCTTTTGAATGTATGTTAATAAATTAATTCAAAATAAAATGCAAAATTATGTCTTATTTATATAAAAATTGGACCTCCTTTCACAATCATGAGACACTTACACTGTTATTACAAAGAATATTGTTCTAATCTATTAGTATGTATTGTTAAGATTAAGATTATAATTTAGCTATTACCAAATCAAATCTGCAAGCCCAGCAGTGGATCTGTCAAATATGATAAATCGCCTTGTCAATTGGTTTATTGAAGAGCAGGAGGTCCACAAATATTCGGAAACAGGACCACCGTACAAACCACTTCAATTCAATACTCCCTCCTCCAAGTTTTTCTTGATTGAAAGAAGATATTTTAAGTATAACCAAAGCTGCGGGTATGGGAGAGAGTACTGACTGGAAGAAGGGCCTGTTTGTATCATCTCATCAACAAATACCTTTTTTTTAATCTAAAAAAGGATTTTTTAATTAATTCAAAAGAAAGAAAAAGGAAATAGATATAGAAGTAATAAATTCTAAATAATTAAAAAAAGATAAATCTAATTCACTTTTTGCAATTACTCTGGCATTTGGAGAAACATCCTACAAAGCTCAACTTGCAGCATAATCCCACTTCTATGGAAGACAATATCGATTGGGCACTAAGTCAAAATGAGCATAACTCATCTGATTTATGAAACATGGAGAGAGAAAAATTGTAAAAGATTCCAGACCACAAAGCAGGAGGCACCGACACTCTGTCAATACATTATTCATGGTACAAGGGAAACATTGATGTTAAAGAAACTGCATCTAAGCAGTAAATACATGTTCAGAATGACCTGGAACCTCAAGAAAATATAGCAGGAATTCTAGAGATTCAAACATGCAGTAACTCCCAATACTCGAAATCAAGCGAAAGGAACATGCACAGATGGTTCTCATAAAAGTCAGCAAAGCTCACCTGGTTCACGAAGATGAGCACTGGAGCATAGAGGCAGCCGAAGTATGACAGAGCCTTGAGTGACATGCAATGCTATAATAGCAAGAATTAGAGGGCAGTAAGGAACATCATCAAGAGATCATGGATATCCTCGAATATAATTCATTCAACAGACAGAAGACACATACCTCAACAAAAGAGACAGAAGACACATACCTCAACTTTGTTGATTCAGAAGAATGAAAGAACAAGGGGTGAAAGAGAGGAAAACAAAGAGATTTTATTTTTGGGAAAATAAATAATTCCACTAAGAGATATTAAATTGAGTACATACAAAAATGATTCTGTCGACACAGATAAACTTGGAAGAGATGAAGTCGCAAAAACATGACAGCAAGCCCTTTATTAGTTTGACACTTGTCCGAAAGTATTTCCTTATTGTAACTAGTTCGTCCTAATGGTGACTAGCAATTGTATTATTTTGGAAGCACGTTTGAGTTGCCTTTCAAGGCTTAATATATTTAATTTATTCAAAAAAAAAAAAAAGGTAGCCTGATCCTTTATTTATATCGAAAGGATGATCATAATGCAGGTCGGCAACTTTTTCACGATAATATCATTGTTTTCGTGGCCATTAAATTCGATATAGCCTGTTACATCATATTCTTTTCATGTCACTACTTACATTATCATACCGAATGGTACCCATGTTTAGAGCATCATACTACACATCAAGATTAAATATTCTTAAATTTAGACATAAATGTAAACACAATTAATACAATAATAATAACAACTTAATATTTATATAACTTACAGACAAATCCTAGCCCGCCGTAATGCATCTAACCATCCTATCTGGCATCAAAGTTTTCATAAACTTCGTCGTCAATACTTTGTTTATGTCATACCAATCTTGGTATTTTTCTTCACTGATGTGCATGATGAGTTTTTGAACTACTACGGCAATTCCAAGTTAATTAATTAATTGGTTGTTACGGTAGCTAGTAGATAGTTCTACCTTCTTCTAGTATGTTCTGTTTTGTCTAGTGTACATATATCTCTTTTCTCTGGTTGTTTTGAAGATAATAGATAAGAGAATCTTCAGTTCACAATATATTTATTTTTTCCTCTTCAGTCTTTCATGGACGATTATCTTTTCTTTCTTGCAACTAGAACTCCATTAGAGCTCTGGTTCATTTTTCCAGAATTTTGTATCAGTGCTTGGGCTCACTGCCTCTCTTGGCTGTAAAGCTAAGCTTTTCGGCCGACAATCTAGAAAGGACTTTGTGAGTCATGAAAATAAAAGTACAAAATCAAAGACTTATGAGCCAAGAATTTGAGAGCTAGAACTGGTACATGTGTTCTTCCAATGCTTCATCCGTATCAATTAGTTAGAGGCTAATCCTATGGTATAGTCAACTGGGTAATAGTGCCAATCGTCAGGGAGTAGGAGAATTTTTTGAATTGTATGGTTGATTTTGATTATTTATACTTAGAGCTCCTGATATCTTGAAGATGTTCTTAAAACTAATTGGAGAGCTCCTGATACCTTGAAGATGTTTTTAAAACTAATTGGGAAGGTTGTAAGGAAAAGTTTTATATGGATAAGACTTAGGATCTGCATATGGGGTATTAGTTCTAAGATCGATGTGAATAGGATGGTGAAAAAGTCACATTACATGAGCATCTTCTAAATAGACGAGAGTGTTATAATTTCAAAATATTTTGGGTTTTGGTTTTGGTTAAAATGTTTTATAGGCTTCCATCATTTCTGAAAGTCCGGAGGAGATAATGATTTCGCAAAATTTCCGATTTAATTGCAATCGTTTCTAACACAATAAAAAACTAGAAAAATTAAACGCATAAATATAAATCAATACTAAAATTTGTTAATCCAGTTCGACACACTTTGTTTATATTTACGAAGTCCTCAATCAACTTAATACTTTCTTCAAAGAATAACAAAAGTTTTATACAAGGCCCTATAGAGTTGACTCATGTAACCCTTGCCACTATTCCTCATCCTCACAACTCATGAAAGTATTTCACAATTAGTAACACGATCAACTCGTTTTAACCTCAACAAAGGATTTTCTCAACAACTTTTAATGATAAAAACAATTAACAAACAACTCAAATGATTTAAATAACTAGGAACTAAAAACAAAAAATTCAACTCCTTCTAAGATGGATTTGAACAACTTCCTAATAAATTCAACCCTTTGTAAGATAGATCTGAAAGTTGTTCACTAACTAAATTGTCGTATTTAGCTCCTGGCATTTTTATGCTTTAATCTCAACCGTGAATCATCAAGGGCAGCCACTCAAATTGTAACATCCCGTTCCCACATAACGGGTCGGATCAGGGAAACGGGTCTACGAGAAGACCAATTGGAGAAGTTAGGA
>JANQAP020000086.1:3605379-3623162 GCA_026874005.2 Erythroxylum coriaceum
TTTTACCGACGGTTAACCTTTGCGGTCGGTAATGTTACCGACGGTATGGACAAGGTCCGTCGGTGAATTTAGCTACGGCCGAATCACCGACGTTTTCGACCGTTGGTTTATTCCGTCGGTAATTTGGTATACCGCCGGTATATTTGTTTTTTCCGTCGGTAATTTCCGTCTGTAATTCACTATTTTCTTGTAGTGTACTACATAAGAATATTTAGCAAATCAACCCCAAACAAAATAACTCCAAATTCAGTTCTTCCGACATGACAATTGGCAGAACTTGAGACATCTTCAAATCCACTCCAAATGAATTAAAGGAGTGTCAAGTGATATGGTTTCAGCAATATGTATCCTAAAAGATTCACCAACAAATCAACATTTAACCTATTAAAAAAATCCTTCTTCAATCATCCCTGTTCTCCTTTTACTTGGTACAGATATACCATCCCTAAGGCTAACTTTCTTATGTCTGACAGTGAAACAAAATCCTAGAACTTTGGATAGGGTATGAATATAGTTCAATTCTCATAATACCTTCTCAAAACTCAGGCTCTTTCCTTTTTTTTTCTTTTCTCTACGCAAGAGAAGGTTTTGCTGATGATAAAGTGCAGAAAAAACACATAATGGGGAACAGAATGTCATAATCTTCAAATTAAAATCGGAAAACATAAACATTTTAAGCTCAAATATGGTATAGTTCAGAACATTGTAAACTTCAGTACTTAAATATTGATTACTCGTACATAGATCAATACAAAGCAAATTTTTATTGAAGTCTAATAGAAATGAACGGACGTTTATATAACAAGAAACCATGGAAACGTCATTAAGTTGTTGTCATTGCATTCTGAACAGTATCCAATCTCTTAAGAAATTCGTGTGACCTCTAGGTCAAAAGAGGAGGGATGCTCTGTTCATTTCGAAAGAAGTTATCAGGATCAACTTCAGTCTTCACACGCACCAATCTATCAAAGTTATTCTTAAAATATTTGGTACCCCAAATGCTTGCTTTCGTGTAACTTGTATTACCAACATATTTATTCCTCCCTATATCAAGATCTCTGTAGTTCACATATGCTTCTCGAGGATTTTTGGAAACATATGGAGTCATGTACTTGTAAAGCTTCCTGATCCAACTTATATGTCTTCGTGATGCCTCCTTACCCGTCTCATTCCAATTCACCACATAACCCACTTTGAACAATTCCCGGCTCTATGTGGATATGGAACGCTAGACTCTGGAATTTCACTCATTTTTCCTCCATATGGTACCAGAACCAAAGCACCAATGTCAACTTGGTTTAACCTCTTCCATATTTCTCCCCATGCATTTTCAGGTACAGGCTCCTTCACATAATCAGACTTTAACTTAACATTTGATTTGGATCCTGAAGTCCTATTCAATAAAGCATCGACCGGTGTGTTGCTTGGGAGTCCAGCGAAGTATATGATAGACTCTATCCAACTCATTTCAGTACAATTTTCCCTCTTCAAACCCATCTCAGGAAACTTCTCTTGCATCAGTCGAAGTAGCCTATCCACGCCGCCTAGAAACAAAGCAGAGAACAAAGCTGCTCCTTCTACTCTTCCATCTCCATTCAAATCACCGCTTATTAGGAAACAATATATGGTCAGAAGTTCATCAAGTTTGTTGGCGACGTATTGCCACCGATTCACTAGCTTCGTTGCATTATCGTCCACTACTCTCACGACCGAAAACACCGTCACAGTAGGTGGAACCGGAACCAAGTTTATCTTCCAGGAGACAACGATACCGAAAGTGTTACCTCCGCCGCCTCGAATGGCCCAAAACAGATCTTCTCCCATTGACGACCTGTCGAGAATTCTTCCATTAACATCAACGAGTTGAGCGTCAATTATGTTATCGACTGCAAAACCATATTTCCGCAACATGGGTCCGTACCCTCCTCCACTAAAATGTCCACCAACACCAATTGAAGGACAACTTCCCGCCGGGAAGCCAAGAGTTTTACTTTTCTCGGCTATTTTGTAGTAAAGTTCCCCGAGAGTTGCCCCAGATTGAACCCACGCATTGACATTTTCTACATCAACTGTTACCGATCGAAGATTAATGAAATCCACTATGACAAATGGGAGAATAGAAACGGAGGAGAGACCTTCAAAGTCATGGCCACCACTTCGAACTCTAATTTGCAAGCCGTGTTTGCGAGAACAAGTAATGGCAGCTTGAATCTGGGATACGTCAACTGGGGTGATTATCGCTACAGGTTTTGGCGTAGTAGCTGTATTGAAGCGTAGGTTTTTCATAGAGAACTGCAAGACAGAGGAGTAGGAGGAGTTTTGTGGGGTGTAAACGACTTTGGAAATATCGGAAGAGGAATTTTTGGAAGCAAGGCATTGAAGAAACTCCTCATTAGAGTAACTGTGAGCTTCAGATAGTAAAGAGAGTAAAAAGAGTGTACTAATTATGAGAGCAAGGGACGACATAGAAGAGTTTAAAGACATCATATTCAGTTGCAGTTATGTGTTTGCAAAATCACGCAAGATCAGGTTGTTGTATTTATACCGGTTTCGACATTGCCTGTAACTTAAAAAAATCGAAAGCTATTAGAATTAGAATTATAGATACAAGCTTATCCATTCGAAGACTACTGCAACTGATGTAGTGTTGTTTGCGAAGACAAATGGAAATTGAGATCTTGTAGTCACAGTAATCTTCTGATATTTGTTTTTTAATCCTTGCTTGTTGACCGAAGCCAAATTTCAGCTCTGAAACAAATGATTCCACGTCGTAGTAACATCATAGGATTTAAAAGTCAAGAAGCCAAATCAGCTCAAATGTTATCTGTACAGCTTAATTGATTCCTTTATATTGTTTTATTTTATATACATGGATTGAAGTGTACATTGAGAAATCAGAATAGTGTCAAGCATATTTAATATACTTTTCACACGCAAGAAAGCGTTCAAAGTTTCACTATAATTAATCTAAATTCTGTTGAAGGTAAATTCTTTTTAACTTTTCTCCACACCAAACCAATAGAAATATCTTTTTCGTTAAGGGATAAGGTACAATAATTGCAACATGCATCATCATTCATCCGATTATTTAGTTTATTATTATTCTTAGAGCTTTCTTGCTATTCAACCTTCGGTAGCATAATCCATTTTAATCAACTGGGTGTGTGTCATAGTTCAAAATATTATTGTTTGTACATTATAGTTGACAACTTCGCCAGTACTCAATCTTTTAAAATTATAACAAGAGTTACTGAATTTTTATATTAGTTAGGGTAAGATTGATTATTATTAAGCCTTCTTAGACTTTGTATATCAACAAGATTCATAGAAAGTGTTATTGTTATTCAAATTTTATATAATTAAAATTTAAATTAAAAATATTTTTGTATTTAAATATTATTAAAATTATGAAAATATTTTAAATTTTCAATAACTTCATTTATTAAAATTAATATAAAAATTTTTAATAATCAAAATTTAAATTTATAAATTTAATCTAATATTTTTTAATATTTCGTGCAATTCAAAACTTTTCAATATAACCCAATGGATATAAATATACGATACAAAATTCATAACATAGTTTCATTGATTTTAGAGAAGCTTCCTTGTACGAGCTTCCACGACCTTTCGTGACATTTGTCATCTCTTCAAAAGTTTTTATATTAATAAATGAATATAGTCAAACAAATTTATAGGATAAAAGTATATTTAATTTTTAATCCTTTTGAAATAGTATTACATCTCTATCAACAGATATTTTTAATATTATTTAAATCAATTGTTAATTTTACGTAAATGTGCATAAATATTAATTCTAAATAATATGGCATACAAAATATAACAAATATTATATGTGAGTTGTTTATGATAATCATTCAAATGATTTTGAATAAAATGTAAATTTAACTATGCTAAGGAGTTGTATTTAAGGTCACTAAGGAGACGGTTGGTTTATATGGGAGAATGGTTATAGGAATGAGAATGAATATAGTAAATAATGGGAATAGATATTATCATTATAATTATAATGGTTGGTTAAAAGAAAGGAATGATTACCATTACCATTACCATTAATAGTGGTTGGTTTGCAAAAAATATTGAAAAATAAAATTTATTATAATTAGTTAATTAATTAATTATATTTTAATTAATCAATATATTTTAATTAATTACAATATTTTAATTAATGAATGAAATATATCGTAATTAATTATAATTAATTAGTCACAATATTTTAATTAGTTATATTTTAATTAATTATATTGTAATTAATTAATTAATTAAAAAATTTTAATTAATGAATGAAATATATTGTAATTAATTATAATTAACTAATTACAATATTTTAATTAGTTATATTTTAATTAATTAATTAATTATAATATTTTAATTAATTATATTGTAATTAATTAATTAATTAATTACAATATTTTAATTAAAATATTATAATTAATTAATTAATTATTAATTACAATATTTTAATTGATGAATGAATTATATTTTTATTAATTCTATTGTAATTAATCATATTATTTAATTAATTCGTATTAAAAATATTTTTTAAAAAAAGAGTCACTATTAAGGAATGAGTTTCATTCCTCTACTAAACAGAAGATACGAAAGATTCCCCAAAAATGAGATATCAAACTATTGCCCCTATAATAATGATCAACAACCAACTACTCACTTTTCATTTCTTACCCATTAACCCCTTCCCAAACCCTTTAACCAAGCACCCCCTTTAGGACTTGACTGGCGTCACTTATCATTTTAGGAAATGAAACCTCTACATAGAACTATACCAGTTGACTCTCCTCCTCTACTTGAGAACAACTTACATGACTAGTCTAGCCCTCCTTTCCTTCCTTCCTCCACAAATCGACCATTTGAGTTACCCAAACCTTCTGTCTTAAAATCAACCATCCTTTCTCTATGTGACCTCCCAACTGGTTTTGTTCTCACCTGTTATCCATTCCTTTCCGTTGCTTATCTCTAAACTCCCTTAGGTCTATAGCCCCTTGTTCCAGAATTCTCTTCTACTCTCTAGTGAGAATCCTTCGAAGAATCTGGTTAATTCAAGTATAAAAAAGACGCAGTCAATTTTAGGGGACAATTCCCCTTCGTAAAAACTAAAATTCATACTTGCCTCCCTAAGTATTGATAAAGACTGCATAGTCTCTCCACCTTTAGAAGTCAGGAGGTTGGTTATTTTTTAGACAAAAGGTCACCTTTTCCCTTAGTTCAATCACAGGTTGAGAAGAATTAGGGCACATTAGGCTTAAAAAGTACTCTTATCAATGAAGAAGACTTTCTTTGTCTTCAAATTTGGGAACCATATAAGTTCGTCCAAAGCATTAGAGTCTAGCCGCTAGCATATTATGGGCAAACCATTGTTGATTACAGGGTGGAGGCTGGGAATGTCCTTGAAAAGAATTAGTATAAAGAAAATTTCTTTGTAGATAAACTTTCACAATATGCCTTTAGAATGTTGGTCCACTCTTAGATTGAGTTATCTAGCTAGTTTGATTGAAAGATCTTTTTGTTTAGATGAGCATATAGTAAAGGTTAAGAGAATAGGTTATGTTCAAATGAGTATAAAAGTATGTCTTCATAAACTTTTACTTGATGCGTTAAATATCAAGAACTTAAATGAAGATGATAGTCTCTATGATGCTACTATCTCACTTCCCATCAATAGAAACTTAAAACTATAAAAGAAAAAAATATTTAGAAGCTTATTGGGAAAAAACTAGAATCAAATCATTTATTAAGCAATAATGGGTTAGTGTGAGAAGCTCTATCATCTCTCTAACCTTAACCCTACAATCTAACCTATCAACCCACAGATCTTGCCTCACCGACCTCCATTGTTGCTACTCTATTTCTTTCTTATTCTTCACCCCTTCTATTCCAACCATTGTCATTTCTTCCTTCCTTCCTTCCCTGTACACCAAACCTTCATTGGGGGCACTTTCGTCCCTTCCAGTTTTACCACCCACTGACTTCCCCTTTTTAGTACCTATCTACTTTTTTGCAACACTACAAAATATACAAACCTCTTCTCTTATCACAAAACAAGACATAGAAAAGGAGGATTTTCCTCCTTTACCCTCACCCTCTTCCTCCCATTCACACCTTACTACAGTTGGGAAAACACTACTTACTCCAACCTAAGTCCTTATAATTAAACCTTACTGCATCGCCAACTCCAGTAACAACAGCCTCCCTCCCCACTCACTCAACAACCTTCTCCTTACCCTCCCTAACCTATGCTAACCCATTGACAGAGAAGGAAAACTTGGAAACAAGTAGTGGGAGGTACAACAGACCTTGCTCTGCATTTTTGCCACCTAAGACAGAAAATGGTTGCATAATTCCTTTCCCTGATAGTGAAACACTATAAGAGGGAGTCCAATCTTGGAAAAATTCACTCATCAGTTTTTTCTGGGATAAAAGACTTGCTTTTTCGATTATACAAAGATGGATGCAAAAGACATGGAAGAACAAAGGGTTTGTGGAGGTTGTCATTGTAGAGGAAAAATACATTTTGTTCATCTTTACATCTAAAGCACAAGCATTGAAGGTAGTGGAAGAAGGGCCATGACATATAACAAACTTTCCATTATTTTTGCAGTCATGGTAGCCAGGATTTAAGATTGACTACAAGGAGAGGAGACCAGTACCAATATGGGTAAACCTCTTTAATGTCCCTCTTGAATATTGAACAACTAAAGGCTTGAGCATGATTGCTAGTTTTCTTAGTAAACCTCTCTGCTTAGATGATTACACAACTAATAGAAAGAGTTTGGGGTATGTTAGAATCTGCATAAATATGGATCTTTACAATAGTCTACTGGAAACTATTCCTATTATGAGATTAAGGTTAGATGGTACTTTTTATGAGGACAATGTTTTAGTTTAATACCAATGGAAACTGTCCCTTATTGCTCAAGATAAAAAATGGATCCCTACGGGTAAGAATTTTCTTAGAGGGGACTACAAAGAACTGATGGGTGTTGGTACTAAAGATAGTGAGGTTGAACAGAATGAGGAAACTAGACCTGAGGCATAAATGAACTCGTAGGAGACGGGGAGAAATCTGTGTTGGCAGATGGGGATGGGAAGCTATTACTGGCGACAAAGCAGCAGAGGTTACTGTGGATGCTATAAATAAGGAACTACTATTGGCTGATTCAATGGATAATATGGTTTTTAATTCTAAAGACTTCGACTAAAGGGAAAAACTTAGCTCTAATACGGACAACAAAAAAGAGGATCCTCTTATTGGAGAATTTTTAGCAGTTGCTAAAAGAAGAACTAACAGGAGCAAAAGAAAGAGCTCCAAAATCAATATTGCTTGAATATGAAGATTTTAGCATGGAATGTGAGGGGGATCAACTGCCCTAAAAACCTTTCAAATTTAAGGGATTTTTTTTGTAACACACAACCATGGATTTTTGTTCTTTAGGAAACTAAAATAAAAAAAGAAAACATGAGATTATTGTATAAACTGGGCTCCAAATGGAGATTTATCTCTAATCATCAAGCCCATGGATACGGGAGAATCATTATTGGTTATGACCCTACTTTGGTGGATATTCGAGTCTTTAACACAGAGGCACAAGCCACTCACTTGACTTGTAACCTCCTTCAGGTTAATACTGCTATCTTTATCTTCTTCATATATAGATCTAAACATGCCTTCCAGAGGAAACAATTATGGGATAGTTTATCTTAGTTTCAGGATCGAATAAATGGTGTATGGATCCTATGTGGTGACTTTAATTCTACACTGTATAGAATGGAAGCCAAAGGTAATTTCAGTCTAAGAAATTACTCAACTGATTTCAATGACTATGTGGTTCAACTAGGAGTCTTTGACCTTAAATCCCAAGGGCATTTTTACACGTGGAGTAACAAGCAGATGGGTGGCTGGGCTTTGAGGAAAAACTGGATCAGGCTATGGTCAATCAAGCTTGGATTACTCAGTTTCCGAACTGTGTAACTTCCTTTCTAGACCCCCTATTCTCATATCATATACCTATGTTAATTGAGAATCCTACACATAGTCAGGGTCGAAGAGGGCCATTTAGGTTTAACAACCTACTGCTCAGAGATGAGGGTTTTTTAGAGGCTCTGCATAAAGGGTTGGAAACTCAGGTTGAAGGTACACACCAATTTGTTGTGTGTAGAAACTTAAAGCTATCAAAAGGGAGATGAAATCTTTAATGGCCAAAAGAACTTGCTCCACCCAAAAAGCAATTATATTAGCTACAGAGGAACTAGAAGTGGTTTAACAGCAACTTAACTTGGATCCAACCAACCCCAGCCTATTGAATACTGAAAAATCCCTATTAATGAAGTTTCTCTCTAAAGTTGGGGACCATGACAGCTTAATGGAGCCAAGAGCCAAAGTTAATTGGCTAAAAGAAGGTGAAAGATGCTCGAAATTCTTCTTCAATACATTCTTAGCCAGAAGGAACACAAACAGAATCTGCTCCTTAAAGTTAAAAAATGGGGAGGTAATTATAAATCAAAAGGACCTTCTTAAGGAAGCTAAGAGGTTCTTCAGTAACTTCTATGGCTCCTCTCGTACCTGTTCTAATTCTATCTCTATTAATTCCTTTATTCACCAAAAGCTCTCTTAGGAACAAGCTGTAGCTCTAATCACACCAGTGGAAGAAAGAGAAATAGAAGAAGTGGTGTTTCAGATGCATCCGAATAAATCCCTTAGTCCAGATGGTTTTAATGGACATTTTTTTCAAAGGACATGGCAACACACAGGTCCTATGTTTAAAAGAGCAATTTTGGAATTTTTCTCTAGGAGAATTCTGCTGATGGAGATCAATAAAACCCACATGTGCTTGCTTCCTAAATCCTCTTGTACATCTACTTTGGATGACCATAGGCCTATTGTATGTACCAATTTTATCTACAAGATTATTTCTAAAATCCTAGCAAATAGGTTGAAGATGGTGCTGGAATTATTTATATCCGATAATCAGAGTGCTTTCTTACAAGGCAGGAGAATTGGCGATAATTTTTCCCTGGTTCAGGAGTTGATGAAAAGGTACCAAAGGAAAAATAGTCCACCGAATTATTTACTCAAAGTAGATTTCAAGAAAGCTTTTGATCATGTTGAATGGGAGTTTATCTTACAGACTCTTAGATTATTGGGGTGTCAATTGGGTTAAGGCGTGTATAACTACTCGTACTTAGTTCGTTTTAGTTAATAGTACTCTAACAGATGTTTTCAGGAGTTCACGAGGCTTAAGACAGGTGGACCCTATATCACCGTATCTCTTCATTATCTGTATGGAAGTCCTTAGTCAACTCATCTAACAGAAAGTGAGAAATAGTAAGTCCTTTAAATTTCACACTAAATACAAGAAGATAGAGCTGATCCACTTATATTTTGCAGACGATTTACTGCTATTCTCTAAGGCACATGGAAAATTTATTCAGCTACTCATGTCAACCTTGTTTACCTTTCGAGACCTATTAGGTTTGGTGATTAATTTTAACCAAAGCCAGTTTGTCCTAGTTGCAGGAGCCAACTTAATGGAGAGCAGAATCTCCCAAATAATAGGTATGAGCAGAAAACCTGCTTCACTGACTTACTTGGGGCTTCCCATTATTACCAAAAGAATTCAATTTTTGGAATTTTTACCTTTGATTGAGAAGATTAAGAGGAGATTGGGAATGTGATCCAATAGGGTGCTTTCTTTCGAGGGGAGGTTACAACTAATCAAAGCTGTACTGATTTCTCTACACATATATTGGTCCTATAATATTTCACTTGCTAAAGGGGTTATTAAATCCATTGAGAAATTCTTTAGAAGATTCCTATAGGGAAACCTAAATTCAGATAGTTACTATGCTAAGGTGAAATGGCAAGAAGTCTGTAAAAGGAAAGAAGAAGGAGGGTTATGAGTGATTTTTATTAGAACATTCAATAGGGCAGCCCTAATCAAGAATCTCTAGGATATTCTCCTAGAAAAGAAATCTATCTGGATCTAATGGCTGAATAGCTATATTCTAAAAGGAGCTAGTTTCTGGTCTATTTCTATTAAACCATCCTTCTCATGGCCCTCGACCCAGTTATTGAAGCTTAACCCTATGCTTCAACCAATAGTCTCCTGTAAGGTGGGGAATAGAGAGAAGGCTCATTTCTGGTTTAACAATTGGACAGGTTATGGTTCCTTAATTGGGCATCCTCAGGCACTTCAAATATGACATGGTGTTCCTATCAATGCAAAGGTACAATCTATCTTACAAGAAAGTCAATGGAACATTCCAGCTGAGCTTCAATATCTGCACCTAACTATCAACCAAATCTATGAAGAGAGGACTACTTCCAATGTCTTAATCTGCCCCTAACACATTCAACATTACAAAATTTAGGAAGTGGTAGAATCATAACAGTGCAAGACAGACTTGGGTTCCTATTGTATGGCATAAATCTCTCATACCTAGTTACTCTATCATAATATGGCTAATGGTACTAAACAGATTAAGTATGCAGACTGTGTTCTATGTGATGGAGAGCCAGAGATAAGGGAACATCTCTTCTTCAAATTTTCCTTCTCACAATCTATATGGGAGCAAGTTAAGGTAATAAACTTTATTCCTAATGTAGGTACAACCTTCACAAAAGCCATTGAGTGGCTTCAAAAGCTGACCCATACTGCTAATATAATGAGTATATATATGTTATCTCATTCGCCTCCTCCATTAAGGAGATACGATAAGAGAGAAACAATAGGAGATTTCAGCAAAAAACACGCACAAGGAATGAGGTTCTTAAATCTCTAATTAGTGGAATCAGAGAGAAAATCCTTTGCTCCACCAAATCAAAAGCACTTTGCCCTAATCTAGTCATATCATAGAGAATCAACTATTAAAAAGCTCTATGGAAAAGTAAAGAAAGAAAGAAAGAAGACCGTACCTGTTAATCACTAGACACAACTGAGACAGACTTTGGAAGGAGCGAACTCCATCATATGCTTATCCTCGGAAACTCATAGTGGTATACTGGAAGGAAAACCATCGGGGAAAAGAAATACATTTAGAAATTGCTCTTTATGTAAGAAACATACTTAAAAAAAGAAAAAGATCAAATCCAACTTTACCTAAGGAGATCGAACTCTTACTCTCAACACCGGTACTGACACATAAGCAATAAGGCTGAAGAAGAAGTGATAAGGATCATCATTAACCTAAATCAGAGACTCCAATGATCTAGAAATTGAGGAAAACACAAACACAAGATATAAACTTTACCTCGACAGCTTTTGGCAGTAAAGAGAGTTGAAGAGAATCTCGCGATGAATACCCTAATTTGGTAGCTTCTGGAACTGAATACAGATAGGGAAAACGACTTTACCCTAAAGGAGCATTACTTAGTCGTTTTGTTTTGGCCATACTACGGAGTCGTTTCACTGTTGTTCCTACAAGGTGTTGTTTACTTTATCTATAGGGAGGAGCTCACTCTCCCTATGCTTAATTTGTTAACTCTCTAAACTCTTATTTGTATTTCCTCATTTTTTAATACATTTTTAACTTTTCAAAAAAAACTAGAATCAAATGGAAATATTGAAGTTCTAAATTCTATCTTTGATTTCACCTTGTTGAATGAGGGTAGGGAAACTTTAGGTTCTCAAACTCAAAGAAATTCTCTTCATGATATTGATACTACTCTCAAATGCTACAAAACAATCTAAAATGTTAGAAGGGAACAAAACCACTCCTGAAAATGGAAACTTAGTTCACGAATCATTAAATGCATTTTTTAGGACATCCCTATATCATCAAATAATGCAGTTGAGGTTAGTTTGAATGCAGATGAAGTCCACTAATCAAGTTATAAGATTAAAGTCTTAAGCACTAACGAGTAATCTTTTATCATATTAGATTCAAATTTAAGAGAAGTTAAGAATTGAGATGGAGTCACCAGACAAAGAGAGAGTTATAGAAATTGTAATGGACAAATCAAGAAATAAATCTAGATGAAAATGAAGAGGAAATGGATTTCTGTAATCCCTTCAATAACTCATTAACAATAGCCTAGAATGTAAGGGCTATGAATGGTCCTAAAAAAGCAAGTAATTTTTGGTTACTTGTTAGGGAAAAAAACTTGAGTAATTAGCCTAGTGGAAACTAAAATAAAGCACACCAAACTGTAAGATTGCATATGGATATTTCACAAGCATTGAAAGCTACTCATAAATCATCAGATGCATCATAATTGAAGAATCATTATTGGTTTTAAGCCTAAAATGGTATGTGTGCACCAATCTGTAGTCATTAATCAATTCATTCAGTTAGAATTATCCTTTAAATAGTCTCAAGTTAGATTAGTTGCCACATTTGTTTACACTGCCAATTTTGAGTTTCAAAGGCATCTTCTTTAGAAGGACTTAATCTTTAATGAGACTTTTATCCAGTTCCCTTAGTTGCTTTTAGGGGATTTAATTACATCATCTCATCTCCATCTCATCTCAAAAAGTTGAAGGAAGTAAAATTATAAAGATTCAAAGAAGTAAAGAACTCCTCAATTTCCTTAACACCATAGGCTTGCGTAAGTTAAAATTTGATAGAATTCTTTATAACTAGATTAGTAAGAAGTCAAATGAATGGCTCATAATGAAAAATCTAGATAAAGCCTTAGTGAACTCTTACTACCTCATTAGTTTTTCTAAGAGCAAGGATCAATTTTATGTTTTTTGATGCTATAGCAATAACCTTATTGAAGTTGAAACTAGCTTAGAATTTGGGAAGCTAAACTTTAGTTTTAAAATACTTTAATTTTCTAGCCAATTTTGAGAGATTCAGAGATGCTATGAGAAGAGGTTTGAAGGTATAGATTAAGGTGTATCATTTATATAAAGAAATTATAGCTAATAAAGATGGAGCTCAAAAAGCTTCACAAGGAGGAAATTCTTCACATAAATGAAGTCATCATTTCTGTTGGAAGGAGGTGGAATTGGAATAGTTTAAGCTTTAAGTTGATCCATAAAATAAGGATATCAAGGATTGAGAAATTAAAGCACTCAATAATTACTCCTATGCTCTATAGAATCACTACTTATTACTTAAGCAAAAGGACAAAGTAAATTGGGTAAGGGATGAAGATAAGAACATTATATTCTTTCACAACTCAATTCTAAGCAGGAGAAATAGGAACATAATATGTTTCCTAGTGAATGAAAAGGGAAGGATCATCAATGACTAAGATTGCCTAAAGAGGATAGCTCTTAATCATTTCAGGAGAATTTTTAGCTCACCTAACTTTACCTCTCCTTATATATAGGTATGTAGGAATGTGATCTTTGATTATCTCTTATAGTACTAAAACGACACACTATTTTAGCCTTTCACTACTTCAAATATCAAAGAACCTTTGTTTAGCTTCAAGCCTGACAAATCATTAGGTCCTAATAGGCTAGATATTAACTTTTTTAAATGGAAACTAGCACGTGATAGGACACCTGGTGATCAACAAAACTTATGTAAGTTTGGTCCCTAAGAAGTCTAATATAAGTTCCCTAAATGAATATAGATTGATATCGTGCTTTAATTTATTTACAAAACCATTTCAAAGCTGATTGTTGCTAGGTTGAAAAAGGTACTCAATTATATCATTCATCCAAGTCAAGGAGCGTTCATTCAAGATCAAAGCATAGGCAATAAACTTTTACCATATCAAGAGCTTTAAAAGACTATTAACTTAAAAAAGCCTTAAAAGGTTGCTTAATCCACATCGAATTTGAGAAAGCTTTTTATTATATTGATTGGGGCTTAACCTTAATAGCTCTAAAAGCCTTTGTTTCCTAAATATTTTTGTTTCCTAGATAGAATAATGTATGAATTCCTTTTCCCTTTCTATATTAATAAATGAACCTATTGAATGCTTTTAAGGTACTAAAGGTTTAAAGCAAAGGGATCCCCTATTTTAGAAATTGAGGTCTTGTGCAAAATGTTATATCAAGGAACTAGACAAGTTCAGGTACCATCATAAATATGAAAAATTGAAGCTGATCAATCTTTCTTTAGTGGACAACTTTATTATACTTTGTGATGTAAAGTTGACTTAGTCAATAGGCTAATAGATATCCTTAATCAATTTAGCCTAGTATATGATCTTTCTATAAAGAAGGGAAATAATAGCTTGTTTGTATCTATGGATCAAAATGGTTCTAAGAAGCACTCTTACAAGTATCTTTGGCCTTAAGTGTCAAGATCCCTTATTCAAATATTTAGGGATCCCAATCTCTTTGAGGAGAATTACATACAGAGTATGTTAGTCTTTATATAATGCAATCATAAAAAAGGTTGACCACTTGAACAATAAGTTCCTCTCCTTTGCAGGAAGACTCTAGTTATCTATCATAAGCAACCTAAACACATATTGGTGAAGTCACCTTCTTTTACTATAAAAATTAATAAAGGAAATTGAGGAGATCTTGAAAAAATTCCTATGGACAAGGAGATCAGATGATGCCACTAAATCCAAAGTAAAGTGGTCTAACATATGATGCTCCAAAAGAAAAAGGTCTAAATATAAGCTCATTAACGAACTTTAACAAGATGTTACTTACTAATGCATTTGGAAACTCTTTACTAACGAAGAGTCCATATGGGTACAATGGAAACATTGTTCCATAATAGGCAATGGAAATAAAGCTTGGTTTTGGTTTGATAATTGGAATGATGTTAGTCCACTGTATCTTCAACATGATGTGGAGAATCTCCAACTTATTATATCATTAATGCCAAGGTAAATATCATTCTGAAAAATGGAGATTGGGATTTCAGGTTTAGAGGTTTTAACCATATCATGAAAATCAATCCAAACTACTGGTTAGATGGTGATAGGGAGGATGACATAATCTATATTCACATTAGTTATAAGGTGTTTGCAAATAAATCTCTTCTCCAAATCATCCAACAACCTAGGTGTCTAGTCTGGTTTAGGGGCAAATTTTCGAGAATCTCCTTAATTCTTTATACTAGTTTTAATAAAAAACTAAATACCTTAGACAAACTAAAAGGATCTCTTCTAATAGTTCTTCTTGCAAGCCTTATTGTCTAGAATCTAAAAGTGTTAGCCATTTCCTCCATACGTACCCATATTCCTCTATCTTCTAGTTTAAAATCTTGCAGTGATGTAGAATATTTTCCTAAGTTATTAGTTTTCTTTTATTCATTGGGAAAAAGAGTTAGATTCACACATGCAGGAGACATAACATTCTTTAGGCTAGTAACTAGCTACGGCATATATAGTATTCAAAGGGAGAGGAAGGGAAGAATATTTTTCAAAAAAAAGTCTCAACCCACAAGAATTCTTAATCTCAATCAGATAATGGTTAAGGCAGTGGATTTTGTTAATGAATATTCAACTAAAGATGAGTACTGACTGATCTTGGAATGTTCTACTATAAGTGTTCTTCTTTGTCAGTTTTTCAACTTCCTATATAATTAAGTCAAGATTAGCTGCAATATTTGGGATTTATACCTTAGATTAGTGGTTCTGTAGTAACATTCAATTCTCTTGCACTTTTGCTTTGGGGTACCTTTTAGTATGCTTTCTATCATTTATCCTTGTTCTCATTTGATCCTTTGGCTTTAATGAATTTTTTAATTTCCAAAAAAATTTATAAAGATATGATTCGTTTTAATTATATAGTCAAACTTATAAATAAATACCTCTTTTTTGTAATAGCTTAGACATACTAAAATACAAAGAATTCTTCATGTATTAAATTCTTCAAAGTTTTTATATAATATTAGTGTAACCTTTGTAAAAGGGGTAGTCTCTCAAGCTTCTAATTCTTGGGTTCTGGATTTGATCATCCAATAATGTCTAGTATATACTAAACCATTCTACTCTTCAAGAGAATCATAATAATACAAACCACTTCTTTAGATTACTCTGTTCACGTACCCGCGAGCCATTAAAATATTGGTATATAAATTTAAAATTTTGGTTATCAATAGACTTAAGACGAACTAAATGACATTACCTTACCTTAATCTAGAAAACAACGTCATCTTAAACTATAACATATAGAAGCCCAATCAGCATCACCGCCATATGTCATCATATAATTCATTAACTCATTGCCATATGTCATCAAGTTAGATGCCATATCAATTTAAAAGTTTCCATATGGTACTACATCATCGTACGTCAACAGCCACATCAATTCTAGGTCTTGCGATCTTCCATGTCATCTTCTGTGTCATTCTCTCTATGTCAATACCTTTAAACCAATTATCAAACTTTGATTAAACAGTTTAGTTATTTTCTTACTAGTTTTTTTGCAGCTCATACCTATTTCTAAAGTTTTTAGCTGTTCTAAAATTATTTTTTAGGTCAAATTAATCAAATTCTATCTTTATAAATACATTTCTTCGTTTTTTGTGTTTTTCAAGCCTTGTTATTAAAAATCTTTGTCTTCTGTCCACTACAAGTACTTCTAAAAGTCAATAATACATTCCTCAATCAATTAATGTAATCATTGATGGATCATAACTACTATTTGTAAGTTGAGAAAATGTGCATCTTTCTCAAACATAAACTTCTTTGATATATTATTACTAGAGAAATACCTAAACATAAAACTTCTTTGATATATTATTACTAGAGAAATACCTAAGCATACTCAAAGGCCAAATAAAGTATAATATATTTATAGAGTATCTAGTATCATAGGATGGTATGAATCATCACATTCTAACGTGGTTTTACAATACATATGCCAAAGTAGCTAACAAATACAATAACAACAATCCAGTAAAAATTTCATTAATACATGAGATTTGAGGAGATCCAATAATACATAGTCTTATTCTTAACATATGTCAAAGTAGTTGATCTTTATTTTTGATGGCTTGATGCTGTTAAAAATCTAATATATTTTTAAAATGGTACTATTATATTTTTTGATGATGTTAATCAATTTCATCTTTATAGATGACTTCATCCCATGAAACAATAGCTTATCCAAATTATCTATAGTTATATGTTTGAATTATAAGAACTTTAAAATCAATTAACACTTGGAGATCCTACTTAGAATAATTCTCAAGCCATCACTATTTATATTGATCTTCATGATTGAAAGCATATTTAGCATTTGTTGATGACATTCAAAGACAAGTTTGATCCTATCTACAGCTGTCCTCTTTATCAAGAATCTCTGTTAAGTCCTAATACTATAATTAAAGAACTAATATCAAAAGATCTAGTTCAACATCCTTCAATTGGAGAAATACTTACCATCTATTAATGTTGTTTTTTCCACTCATACCTCTTTTTATTGGACATCTCAAAATTTAGTTAAGAAAAAGGCATTTTTTTAATAATATAAAAAAGAGTGGTCATCACATCTCTTAATGTAGGAAATGACGTAAATAAGGTAACTCTTCCAAGTCCTCTTAATCTACTATTACTATTGTTACCACATAGGATGCAATGGAGAATACATCTTCTAAATTATCCTTAAAAGATTTTTGGGCCTTTTAAAAGCAACTTCCACTTCAACCCAATTATAGTATTATTTCCTCTCTTGCTTTGTTCGTCACATCAGGTACTTCCTCTTTATAAGATCTTGATTATGGTTACAGTGACCGCTTGACTTCCAGCTTCTCTATATTTAATTCCCCATGAACTCCCTCAATTCAATATTTTGTCCATATTGTCGATAACTTTCAATTTAAGGCATAGTAGTCATGGGAAGAACCAAAACATAGGCTAAGAGAGTAGTTATGGTGAC
>JANQAP020000086.1:4075366-4093141 GCA_026874005.2 Erythroxylum coriaceum
AATCAAAAAGTTAAAAATTGACCTAAAATTTTGGATGATTTAAAGTTTTTATAAAAATTTATTAATTTACAAAAGTTCAATTTTTATTGATAAGAATTATAAAAATAAATCGAATCAAAATATTGAAAATTGAACTGAAAATTTTTGCGGCTAAATTGAGCAAACTAATTGAATTTTTTAATTTAGCTTGGTTGATAAATATAGTAAAGTACATTGTACATAAACAAGATTACAAGAATATAATATAAAAATTAATGGGATCTGAATTTAGCCATGAAGGTGGGAGAATTCATGTAACATAGGTGAGAGGAGAGGACGGGTACAACGTGGTCCAATTCTTTTTACAATCAAACGTAAGCGCTTCGCTAATATTTTTAAAGTTGTGGACTTGGCTTTCTCTGAAAACTGCCAAGAGGAATAGAAGAATGAAAGAAGCAATTTTTATATCAGTTAGTCAATTTCTATGTGTTATATTTTCTAATATATTCTATTTACAAGATCATGCCATGCATCATGCATGCAAAGATTCTCTGCAATCATTGGGAGAAGATTATGACACCATAGCACTGTAATTTTTAAAGAGAATGAAAGAAATCTCCCACTTGACGGTGTTTTTTGTGGTTGACTTTGCTTAAAATTCCCATTTGTCGGTTAGCACTATGAAAGATGCCTACGTTTTTTATCACTTGCTTCGGCTTCTCTCTGATGCTATCTTCCATTTTGCTTTTAATCGCAATCGGATCCGGTAAAGAAAGAAAGAAGAATAAAAAATACTTAAGACCAGCTATAAGACTTCCCACAGGATTACTTTGCATAGGTATAATCGCAACGAGACCATCCAAACTACGTCGTGAGTGTAAAAACTAAAAGGCTCTCTGGTCAACTCCGGCGGTGAATGAAAGCAACCCTCGTTCCCCATGTGTACCTGTTAATTAACCAGAAAAGAAATTTTGAGTCTTTTCTCAATGCGTCAGACCAAAACAAAAATTGAATCTTTTCTCTCCGTCTGGTTCTATAAATACCCATTTGGGTAGGTAATGTTTCATTCCACCATCTGTAATCTTTGCATATTAAAAGAAAGGATTTTGGTTATTTCGAGTTGTTTTCTTTGGTTTTTCCTGTTTTTGTGTTTTGTGTATTGCAACCAAAGTACAGCAAGAGAGAGAAAATTCCGACGACAGCCAGATCATGTCTGCTCAAACACCCATTATCCCTCTTCTTACCCCTTACAAGATGGGAAAGTTCGATCTTTCTCACAGGTGACAATTCAGTTTCGTGTCATTTTCTGTCATGATGATATTGTGTGGTTTGTTCGAAAAGCTGTGTTGTTTTAGCGATAGTTTTATCATCTGGATATTTGTTTCGGTTCAAAGTAAACTACTTTCATTTTCTATCCATTTGTTATTTGTAAAACTTGGGAAGGTTTTGGTATGAAGATCTTTATCTTGAAAAGAGTATAGCCTTGTAGCCCCATTGCAGTGAATTTGAGTTCCTTGTCTATTAAAGATGTTACTCCCCCAAACTGTCTACTGTTTGGAGTATAACAGAAAATCATGGGATTTACTGCTTTTTGGTTGATTTCTTGGGATTCTAGTGGAAGCATGAAGAGGATGTTTAAACACTTTCTTTGTTTATTTTTTGCCCTCTGTTCTGGTTACAATGTGCCAGTTAATCCATAAGCCATGATTCTCTTAGTAGCAGAAGTATATACTTCCTCTTCTAGGTGTATGCTAACCAGTAGAGGATACGGGAGGATGCTGTTCTTTCTATTGCATACGTTTATTGTTCTTTAAGCTTACTGGAGTTACAATAGAACAGAGGATGTTAGCTGAACCATTCGTCTACTTGATTCTTTTTTGTTTACTGAATGCCATATGGGCACGTTTGAAATATTGAATCAAGTATAATGGTGTTTGCAGAATTGTTCTAGCACCATTGACCAGGCAAAGATCCTATAAAAATGTTCCTCAGCCGCATGCCATCTTGTATTACTCCCAAAGAACAACTAAAGGTGGCCTTCTCATAGCTGAAGCAACAGGAGTTTCTGACACTGCTCAAGGGTAATTTTCATTATCCAATTACCAAATCTGCTACTTAATCTTACATTCTTAATAACCCGGTATAAGCCTTTATACTTGAGTTCGTTGGTTTCTACAAATAAACCATATATATAATTATATCTTCTGTTTCTTATGCAACACAAAGGTATCCTGAAACGCCCGGTATATGGACAAAAGCCCAAGTTGAAGCATGGAAACCTATTGTAGATGCTGTTCATGCCAAAGGTGGTATATTCTTTTGTCAAATTTGGCATGTTGGAAGGGTTTCAAATGAAGGTAAGTTTTTGATTATGTCCCATCGTGGCTTCTCATCAATGAACAGATCACTGGTGCAAATGTTTCATGATATTTTTCACTAACACAATTCACCGGGAAATCGAAAAGGAAAGCGAAACGTGAATTAAAGTTTATATTGCTTGAATCAAAAAACGGTGAGTGGAAGCATGTTCTATGAGTTCTAAAATACAGGCATATTCAAGATCATGGATGATCATATTAGCGCTGTAATACATATATAAAGTAAGCACTGAGCATAAAAGGCTTAGTTCCCGTGCAAACTGAGTAGTGACATTGACTCACTCCTTCTTAAGCTTCTCTTTCAATGTGTCTTGTTAATTGACTTCAATAGGGACTTTTGCAGGTTTCCAACCAAATGGGCAGGCTCCAATCTCTAGTACAGACAAGCCACTGGCCCCTCAAGTTCGAGCAAGTGGCGTCGCGGTTGCAGACTTCACACCTCCAAGGCGACTGAGAACAGATGAAATCCCTTCAGTAATCAACGACTTCAGAACTGCTGCAAGGCATGCAATTGAGGCTGGTAAGACTTATATAGTAAAACAGGGGAATACACTCAAGCACTATCCTTTTGAGTTGTTACATAAATAAAGCCTAAACATAGTCCTAAAAGGTTTTACCATTGGTCATTTGGCTATAGGCTTTGATGGAGTTGAGATTCATGGTGCCCATGGCTATCTGATTGACCAGTTTTTGAAAGATCAAATCAATGACCGAACTGATCAATACGGTGGATCTCTAGAGAACCGTTGCAGGTTTGCCTTGGAAGTAGTTGAAGCTGTGGTTGATGAGATAGGAGCAGAGAAAGTTGGAATAAGGTTATCTCCCTTTGCCAACTACATGGAATCAGGGGACTCAAATCCTGAAGCTCTAGGACTTTATATGGCCAATGCTTTGAACAAGTATGGGATTCTCTACTGCCACATGGTTGAGCCAAGAATGATAACTGTTGGGGAAAAGAAAGAAAGCCCTCACAGTCTTTTGCCCATGAGAAAGGCTTTCAATGGGACCTTCATAGTTGCAGGGGGTTATGACAAGGAAGATGGCAACAAAGCTGTTGCAGATAATCGAGCTGATCTCGTAGCTTACGGTCGTTGGTTCTTGGCCAATCCTGATCTGCCAAGAAGATATGAGCTTAATGCTCCTTTGAACAAATACAATAGAGATACATTCTACCTTCCTGATCCTGTTGTAGGTTATACTGATTATCCATTTCTTGAAAAAACTGATTAGGTTTCTAACAAGAACCTTATTCAGTTCTATATTATTATACATTTGGTAGATTTTTTCGCATTGTAAAAGTCAAGCACATGCACCAAGAGATGTTACAAAATACAAAATAAAATATTTCTACCACTTGCAATTGTTAATTTATTTAAGATATAATTATGAAAAATGTCATTAATGATTGCAATTAACACATGATTTGGGGAAAATACAAGGAATACCAACTATATTTTTTAATGAACAACAAAAACAATAACTCCAAGCACGCCTCTTTGCTAGGGTTGGGAGAGGGATATCAATTATATGTAGTCTTCCTTTTGTATTTTTATAAAGAGGATGTTTCCATGACACAAACTTGTAACCTTTTAATCACAAAGGAGTAACCTTACGAGAAACTCCAAAAAATACAAGAAGTGCCAACTACATTTTAGTTTATTATAAGCAGTAAAGAAAACATGTTATAAGACAAAGAAAGATGTCCCTGCAACAGATACCGGTTTTATTCTCCCTGGTTGTGCCGTACCTCCAATCCAAAATGACCAACCAACAAGAAGGAACAGTCTTCTTAAGCAATTATTGGATTAATTGTAGGGCCACATACACAAAACAAAAGCACTGCACTTCTCCCTCAATCACTTGACGATATTATTTTGGAAGCAAGATCACACAACCGAAGCAAGCAAGAGGATTCAAACAACAATGAGCTAATGTCTGCTCAGTCTCCCACTGTCCCTCTTCTTACACCTTACAAGATGGGCATGTTCCATCTTTCTCACAGGCATAACCCACTGAGACTGAACTTGCCAGCAAGAAAAGTTTCTTCGTGTCTTCTGTTCTGAATGCTAACCATTAGGATGTGTGAGGTTGTACATTGAATTTTAGTTTGTTGTTGTTTTCAGAATTGTGCTAGCACCATTGACCAGACAGAGATCTTACAACAACGTTCCTCAGCCTTCACATGCCGCCTTGTATTACTCTGAGAGGACCACTGAAGGTGGCTTCCTCATATCTGAAGCAACCAACATTTCTGACAATTCTCGGGGGTAATTTACATTCTCCAGTTATCCAGGCCAAATGATCTTACGTTTGAATATACCCTGAATGTTTTGGATTCTGTTCCTTCTGCAACAATATTAAAGGTATCCAGAAACGCCTGGTATTTGGACCAAAGAGCAAATTGAGGCCTGGAAACCTACTGTAGATGCTGTTCATGCCAAAGGTGGTATCTTCTTTTGCCAAATTTGGCATGTTGGAAGAGTTTCAAATGAAGGTCACCTGCATTTTCTTTGCGTTAATTCTCCATATAATACAACTGCCGTTCTTCTGAGAGTGATGAGAATGACTTGCTCCGTATCGGGTATTTACAGGTTTCCAGCCAAATGGACAAGCTCCGATCTCTAGTACACACAAGACACCGCCCACTCAAATTCGATCAAATGGCATTGATGTTGCCAACTTCTCACCTCCAAGCCTTCTCAGAACAGACGAAATTCCTCTGGTAATCAACGATTTTAAACTGCTGCAAGGCATGCTATGGAGGCTGGTAGTATTCTTTTAGATATAATTCAAAGTGAACTTTTCATACCCTCCTTGTCCTAATATCGGTTTTCTGGTCATAGGTTTTGACAGAGTGGAAATTCATGGTGCTCATGGCTACCTAATTGATCAGTTTTTGAAAGATCAGGTAAATGACCGAGAAGACAAATACGGTGGATCTCTAGAGAATCGCTGCCGGTTCGCCTTGGAAGTAGTTGAAGCTGTGGCTGATGAGATTGGACCTGACCGGATTGGAATAAGACTATCTCCCTTTGCCAATTACAATCAATTAGGAGACTCCAATCCTGAAGCTCTAGGCCTTCACATGGCTGAAGCATTGAATCAGTATGATATTGCCTACTGCCACATGGTTGAACCAAGAATGATAAAAGTGACAGAAAAGAAAGAGAGTCTTCACAGTCTTCTACCTATGAGAAAGGCATTCAGAGGCACATTTATAATCGCTGGAGGCTATGACAGGGAAGATGGCAACCAAGCTGTTATAGAAAATCGAGCTGATCTTATAGCTTTTGGTCGTTTGTTCTTGGCTGCCTAGGAGATTTCAGCTTGATGCTCCTTTGAACAAATACAACAGAGAAACATTTTGCATTCATGATCCTGTTGTAGGCTATACTGATTATCCATTTCTTGAAGAAACCAGATATATATAGGTTCTAATTTATATCTTTCAAGCTTTCTTCACATTTTGTCCCTCTATTTTAACAGTAGAGACTCTCCTATGATTCTGTGTTTCCTCATCATTTATGATTGAAACTTCAAAACATGAGTCGGTCCAAAATAGGTAGTACTTGTATGATGCTGGCATGTTGAGACGTTAAGACACTAGTGGAGATTTAAAACTAGAAAATGATACTTCATCCATCAATTTAATGCATATAAGAACAGATTTACAAAAATTGGAAATTCACATGACTTCACATCATTCACCATCTGCTAACTTTGTTCATCAATATCCATAAACTCGCCAGTTGCCCTGCCAGAACATAATGCAACAGCTCATTAGCTTTTGTTCTTGCAATGTAAAATACCAAAAGAATAGAACAGAGTCACACCTACAATCAATTTGGCAAGTCAGAAATAAGATCTCAACACCAAAAAATATAGAACATGCAATTACAAAACATCATTCTCACTTCTGTTAGAACCACCAGAACAGTGCATACCTATTGTATGACAAGAATGCATCACCTACATTTCCAGCTATCTTGTTTCGTACCTTCCGTACACCAACCTGTTAAAACAAAAGGCTGAATTAAGATTTGTATCATGAGTAATTATTTTCCTCTCATTTTCCTTTTCTTTTTAACATTTTCTTAACATGTAGCATGCAGAAAGAGCTTGAAGGGGGCATAAGGGGACGGTGCCCATTTTTGCCCATGCGCAAAAGCTTTCAAGCCAGTTTCCTTAGCAAGTATTTGATTTCTAAAATCTGCAGAGAGGAACAAGCTACACATATATATTGAGTTATTCACATGAACAAGAACATGCCCAAAAGTCTTTGTAACCCACCTGTACACGATCGATAGGCCCAGCATCAGGATCTCTGTTTCGATGAATAACAATACCATTGTCACACTTGTTGATGAAATGTGCACTACCGCTTATGTCATACAAATTAGGAGGAGCCCCAACCCAATTATGCAACTGTAGACCAACAAATAGAAATTGCAGGTCAGTTAAGGCAAACGGTGGTCACCGGAGGAGAAACGAAATCAAGAAACTTTGAGTTCAGCCAACCTGTCTTGGATGAGCTACAAACCAAACATGACAAGAATGATGCTGAGCAAATCGTTTGATTAGTGTAAGCATCTGACTTACATACTCTGTTTCAGTCCTGTCTTAAAACAAAATGTCATGTCAAGAAGGTATGCAGATATTCAATTTCCAACCCAAAGAATGCAGGTGAAAAAAAATTTCCAGTACCAATTAGTATAGTTTCTTTTTGATGATTAGAAGGAACTCATTCCAACAATTAAATTGTTGGCATAGATTCATTTCCAATAAAGTAAACAAAATTGAGAAACATGTAAAAAGAATAATTTATTTTCAGCATTTTCCTGCATTCTGCTGAATTCTGTATCCAATTGATAACATTAAATTCAAGTTTTCAATAAACAGGTGGTAAGAATGACAGGAAGAAAGCATTTGTTAAATGCTGAGATAAAACCAACTGAAATTCATTAATCAGGGAAAAACAAGGAAATGACATACATAAAAAGAAGTTAATTGGAGAATATTAGAAAAACTGCAAAACATCAAGCAATAAAACTGGAAGTGAAGTATTCAGGTCACAAATGCAATCTTCGCTATATTTCAAAAGTAATTATCTTATCGTAAACACACCCGCAGACTTCAAATACTTAAAATGAATACAAATCATTTAAATTTCTACACTTAAGTTACACCATGTGTATGACAGACAAATGGTGCAATTTTACTGATAACAGTTAATAGCAGTAAGAGACAAAAATGAACTTTCCAAATGCATTAAATAAATCTGACAGATAGACTAAAACAAATCCAATTGCATAACTACTTTCAAACAAAAGATGTCCCATCCAGCAAAAGCATATAGAAGCAAAGAATTCAACTAAGTAGAGTGCATCTTCAAGAAAAAAGGGCACAACTTCTTATTACAAGATCATAACAAATAATTTCTCAGCAATTTAAATGCCTTCAGAAAATTGGAAGAATTTCATCCAAAAACTCAGTTCTATCAAGGACAAGAATGGTTTTAAACCTCAAAGTTAATGAGGAAGATTATCCCTCGCCAACAACAGAGGAACCAACAGAACATTCAATGACCAAGAGTTCATAATGAGCGATAGCACCCATGACAATAGAAAGAATCAGGATGACTAAGCAAGCAATACCTAACAGCAAACAGATGTTAGAACTTACCAGCGCAGCTTATATTTATATGACATACTATATATATATATATATATTTATATAGAAGGAGTATATCAAAACATCACATCAAAAGTCAAAACCTTACATGTGATGATGACGTTGATGATCAAGCTCATTGTAAGGGTCAATCACAAGTCCCCGCACCCCATACCTTAAAACTGCTACTCTTGCAAGATTAAGGACCCATTTTACACTTGGAAGTTGATCATCTTCACACCTACACACGTAAAGGAACCAAAAAAAAATACATCAATGCACTCACAGAAGATCAGAGACACGTCTTCGATCAGACTGAACATTTTAAAACTTGAATTGAACAAAATCGTTTCTAGTTCCCTAAATAACCAAAATGGAAAATTTTGATGCTCATCCGGCAGGGTTTCAATTAATTTGTTGGACTACAACTTTTTCTTCAGGTTCATTGTGCTGATTTAAAATAATTGTTACTAGTATGTTGAAGAAATTATAGTTTCTTCTTTTACAGATTTTTCTTTAACACTAAACAAGTTGAAATGTCCTTGGTTTGTTGGAGGGATTTCAGTTTTCTCTTTCAGGTTTCTTACTGCTACTGAATGGGTGGGATGTCATCAGTTTGATGAAGATAATATATTTGAAGGGAAGCTTTTAGATCTGTTCAAAAAGTCTACAAACAAGCCTAAGATAAAAATTATTGGTAACAAGTTGAACAATTAGGATATTAATGCTCAAAACATAAGGAGTATCCCTATGTTATATGTCTATACAGACCTACCATTTATCCATCATCAGAATAGTACCAATAGTTTTGTTACCCTGATATTTTAAAAGACAAGCTGACTCCTAATTAGAGTTGACCCATTCAACTGAGTCTTGCTTTTTTGAGGAAACGAAAAAATTAGAATAACAGAAAGATTGGGAGTGGCATCCAGAATTTGGAATATGAAACATTTTTAATACAATTTTAACAAAATGCCTGTTTTTTAATACAATTTACCCTATTTTTACTCTTATGGGTACTGTTTACAAGTAAAAGATGGACCACGTGGATTAAAATCAAAGATGCTACAATATCAAATGCCCCTTCCAAGAAATACTACAACTAAAAATCAAATCATTGGGAGAAAGGTCAAATAACCATCCAACTTTTACTCGGAAATAGAGCATAGCCCCTTGCATTCTAAAGTGTTCAGTTAACACCCATAATCTTATAAATTGGAATGATAACCTTATTTAGACGAACCATTAATGGAAGTTGTTAAATTTGAATAATGTGGTGTAAGATTTTTATTCAAATACAGTGTAAGGGCTACTTTATATCATTTCCACTTTACCTTAAACCATAAGAACTAGCTGAAGTGTATCAGGGAAATTCTAGAGTACAGCTCACCTTATGAGATAAAATGTATTGTTCAACCACTGTTTCCCCTGTTCTAACTCCTCAGTCTTCATTCGTTCAATTGATCCTCCATAGCTATGAATGGCAAGGGGTGTAACAACAAAATTAATAATAGTGGTACAATTTGGGAAAAGAATCACATAAGAATTAGAAAAAATGACAATCCAAAGGATCAAGAAGAGAAAATAACTCTGAACCCACCCTGCATCAAAGAATGGCTTCTTAATGTGTTTCTCCAAAAGTTTCCGTGCATGATCTCGAACCTATAATGTAGGCAAATGATGTAGGATAGACACAAATATTGGTCAAATTAGAAATATCAAGGTTGTAAAGGTTTTTAAACTGTTGAATAATATTTGCATCCACAAGACCTTATTCTCCAAAAGGCAAAAGCAGGTTTAAAGGCCGACCTTATTCTCCATAGAGCAAAGTGCAAACTTCCAACCAACAGTTCTGTTCAGATTAACTAAGAGAGCATCAATCCATTCACTTTTGCCTGAATTTGGAACACCAGTTACTATAGTTAACTCTCCTGGTACAACCTGATCAACAAAACATAAATCCAAGAACTATGAATACCCTTTAAAACCAGGCCACATGCACAGGGAGAGGGGGATAACAAATATAGAAGAATAGAACATTTGATAATGGAATGCCATCAGGCATAACTGAGTTTTTCAATTAGAAACGAACTCTGATATACAAGATGGTTGAAGATTATGTTTCGGAACAATTGCAGGGTTCATTCTTATCCATTGGTTTATAGTTCAGCTTCCCATAAGAAAATACAGGTCACAGATTACTGCATTCTCTCCTCAGAATTTGATAGAAAGAAGGAAGCAAGAGACATTTTGACAAGTAGGATTAGGTATCTTCATGCATGAAGACAAATAAAAAGACATGAGTCAACCAAAAGATACTAAACAACATAAAGATCACACAGAAACAGAAGCTAAAGCCAACAGGCCATGGTATACCAAGGTAGTTGCCAAGCTAAAAGATTATAGAACATGATGAGTAATTAGGTCCACGGACAATTCTGAAGACAAGAATTCATCTAGAAAAGCCACCTTTAATGGAAATCTTCCTTTCTTCCCCATTATAAAAACTATCGTCTCTTATAGATGGGCTCATATCCCCCTAACAGTTGTTTCAGAAAATACACATCCTCAAGTATAGCTATTAATGAAGTAAGACAATAGGGAAAGCACCTATCACTTGTCAAAAATCTTGAACCACAGAATTAAGATCACTGCCTTCACTCAAAAAAATTTATTACAATCACAAGATAAACACAATATATATGCATAAGGCCTTCTCCAAACATACAAACTCAATCATAAGATCAATATATCGCCAGATTCATTTAGACTAGAACTGCCACTCCAGCAAAAAAAATTTGTTTAATACATCCAGTTTTGCTGAGCAAGATCTCACGTAAGGTACTGCAAATTCATAGACGGTACCAATAATGGGTTTCTTACCTATTAGAAAGGAACAGAGAAAAGGTTCACAAAGAAGAAGCAAATAAAGCTTACATTATATAACTCATTTAGCGCCCTCCATCCTGTTGATACACCAGATCCATATCCAAGGGACTGATTGTAAAGCGCATCAATTTCATCAAAGTAATCTCTAAAGTTGAAGAGTCCACGTATTGGAAATAACTCAGCATTTTCGATTACTTCCTTGAGTGCATCAGGGCCCATATACATCAAAACCTGATGATGTTACAGCAAATTCTATTTAGACATCATTCTTGATTTGTCAGATTATCACTGGCCATCATGGAATCCAAATGTCTAGGGATTTCAATCATCGTTAACTTAATAAGTGCACAGATATGTCAACTAATCATGTCTAACCTCATTAGCATCCTTAAAATGTGAATGTTCATTCTTTTTTGGCCATTTAACTCGCCAGCATCTGCATCCCAAAGTGAAACAGAGAATTTACATCAAGAAATTTATAAATAATTTTCTATCATGAAAAAGGATGATTTTCAGGCAGAATTGCAGACCTTTCTTTTCCAATTCGACGTGCAAGTTCTTCGGATAATGCTTCACCAGGCGGGTCTCCATCAGTAGCAAGTATTATTCGAGATGCCTACAGAATAGATGTTTAAAGATCAAAGACAATTGTACAAGGTAATGAGTTAAACGGCTAGAATGGATGTTAAACGGCTCATTCTACATCTACTAACCTTGTTCAAGTACTCTTTGCAGTTCCAAAGATACTGATACTTGGGGTCCTGGCTTAACAATGAACATGGATGCAAGAAAAAAAAATCAAGTCCACAATAACAGTGTAAACAAGCCATAGACTACTATAATGAATAGCGTGAGGAAATTATGCTTGCGATTAATTTACAAAAACTGAACTAGAATATGCGATGCCGTGGGACTTCATTAACAATAACAAATTTTAGTCATTGATAGCCCAGAACTTTTTATAGTTCGTATTGTTGAAGCACAAAAATATTTGATGTTTTTAGTTTCAATAAAAACCAGGTCACAAAATCCTGACCTACGTAAGACTGTGCATGCAACTAGAGAAGTCATAACAATCCTGCCCTGCTTAAAGAATTTAAAAGACTCCTGACTGGCATCATTGAACACCATGTGAAGAGCATTTTAATAGGTACTCCCAATACAAACAAAAAATGAAAAATATTCTTGATGAATAAAGGTGATTTATGAGTGTGTTTGTCTACATGAAAGCACAGAGAAACTACAAGATGAGACATCAAAAATCTCCAAAAAGTAACATCTCAAAAAAAAATTTAAAAGGTCTAGCACTCATTCGTTGGTATTTATTCACATTACAAAAGAAATATTTACTTGATTTAGGTAGGTGGCCTACATACACAATGCTGTTGGCATGCATGTAAAAGCGTGATGCAAACACAATTCGTCTTTACACGACAATTTACAACTTCTTATCCAATAAAAGAAAACAGTTTTTTTTATAACTGCAGTCTGCATCGATTACTGTATAACACTGAACAAATCCAGAACTTGGAAATTAACACAGACCTGATCCACAGGTGGCAATTCCTTTGGAGAAACTGATGGAGGCGCACCATCAGGGACACTCACACAATTATGAAACCCAGCCTCTTCCATTGCAAGTTTATCAAATTCACCTTCAACCTATGCAGACAAACATAATAATTAGCATAACTTTATACTCATGAATAAGCATTTTCTCATAGACAGATACTCAGGCGTACTATTATTATATCCTCAGCTCCCTTTATGTCATCAAGCCCATAAAAAACTTTTTCAGCATCCTTTTCCTGAAACAAATGCACAATAACTAAAGGATTAAAAAGCAGAACTACAGGATCATTCTTCAGACAATTTTAAAAAAGAGAAGTTATGAATATGCTGTGATATGTGTTTGTTGAATGGAACAATGTGTAAAAATTGGGGCAATCTTAGCTCCCAGTTAAGATACATAAAAGTCCAACTAGGAGCAGACATAAAGAACAACTAGGGAGGACAAGAATCCTCAAGGAGTCCTCATCTCCAAGTGAACCTCCTCCTCTATAGCAATAAATATTTGCTTAGATATATGGCACCAATTGGAGAAGCTTAAAATGTTCAAAACAAGTACTCCGTATAAAAGCATACATGTAAAAGGAATTACCATTATAAAAACATACATGTAAAAGGAATTAGTAATTCGAGATTGAAAATATGTCAAGATACACAACGTAATACCAAATGTTAAGGTAAAGCAAGATGCAAAAGTAACACCCATAGAATAACCTGCCAAAATCTCTTTTGAATGTCCCGATACTTGCAGTTTACAATCACTCCATTCCGTCTATAAGGAAATGCAATAACAATCTGCATATGAACTGTTAAAAATTGTATGCTGGAAAGAAAATATCAAGTCTTCAGCGAACAAAAAATAAGCAGGAGATTTTTCACCTTTTGTTAAGTTCTATATACTAAAATTCCAAGTCAATGCCGCAGGGATAACCAGTCTTGTATGCTTAATATACAGATCAATGTGTAAAGGAGATGCTTTGTTTTTCTCTTCTGAACCATTCCCATTGATACAGAGTTATTCATCCCATGGTTAAATATATTAACCCCAGGATCAATTTTTTCAGTAAAAATGCATCATATGCAGAATTGATTCAACAGTGTGGCCAAACCTTTCAATGTTTTCAGTTACAAAGGCAAGATTATAACTAATAATCTTCTGTCGGATACTTTATTGCCAAACCACAATCAAGTCAGGCCAACGTTATTCAAAATTCAGATTGCCTAAAATCTCTGCAGGACATACCATTGACAAAATCTAAATACCTTTATTGGTTCAGTAGCTTACCTGATCACCATCCCTTTTCTGCATAACTCCGTTTCTACTCAACGTCTCTGCTGATATTAGCCTCTCTTTACAGTAGCCAAGAAGCTTAAAAATTCCAGAATCAGAAGTATAATAGTTATAACACATTCGGCAACAGCAAAAAAAATGCACCATTAAAAGCTAAGGATAAGTGGAACGGCAAAATTCTCAACCTCTTGCACGTGCTGGGCTCAATTTTATAGCACATGCATGGAATTACTCTGGAATTAACGATCAGATCCAAGAGCATGAATATGTATTGATTCTAGCAAGGGATTTTAAACAACTATAAGAGTATCCAAATGCACTCAGACAACCTGTGTAAGGAATGATGACAATGTATAGAAAGAAACTGAACTATAAGAAAATCTATATAAGGATACGTTGAACTTGAGAAAAGGGAAATGACAGAGAGTGAGAGAAAGAGAGAAAGAAAACAAAGAAAGTGGTGAGCACGATATCCTAACCTAGTTCACATCCATGCCAATGATAACCTCAAATAGTGGGACTGATTAGAGCAAAAAAGGCAGTCCATAAAATCAATGAAAGGAGCCTCAAGAAGCATCCTGTCCGACCATTGTGGACACAACAAAAGAGTTAACAAACACCAGAAAAATAATTGAAAAGAAAAACCATAGCAACAAGCAGATTCTACTGCATATAAAGAAATAAGGACCCCACATCTCAAGTAATAATATGTATATATCAATTACAAATGTAGGATAGACAATTGGAAATTAGCAACCTCGTCACATAGGGGTTCCAGTTCCAGACTTTTCTCTGTGAAATCTCTTGTCTGCTTAACTTTAGTAAGTTTCTTCGTGCTATTAGTCAACTTTTTATCTGCAAATGCCTGCAATAAAAAAGAGTATTTCTCAACAAGAGTTCCTACAAAATGTAAGACGAACAAGCAATTTCATTTCTAATTTAGATGATTAACCATCTCACCTTCATTCCTCCACTCCACCCACATTTTGCCCGGAAACAAATCCATGATGCATTATTCCTGACATTGAAAGAGTACTCAATTTGGTAAACTAAAGCAACAAATAAAGTATGGAATGAAAAGAACAACAGCTTACCCATCTCCACTGATGAAAAGAGAAAAGGACTTCTCCCCTGAGTCACCACCTTTACACTAGCAGAAATATAACAAAAAAACTTTTAATTGGATATAGAAAATTGAGGAAGAGTTCAAGCACCATATCCGAGTTGAAATATTATCAATCTTTTCCAAATGACAGTCAAGGTTTAAAGTACCCAAGCTATAATCAGTTTCAACTTTCAATCGCAGCTTGGATGGGGAGTGTGAGAATTCTTTGTTACAGGTCTTCCAGATATTTTACAAAGCTGAGAATGTAATCACAGACTTCCCCAATGCCGTAAATATCTAATGTCACTTTTAAATTCCTAGGCTTGGATGAAATATGTAAATACTAAATACTAAATACGACAACAAAATCAACACTTCAAAACAAATTTATTCCCAGAAGATAAAGATTATGTTAACATCGCAACATACGTTATCCAAGAAAAGCTTACCATTGGACAAATTAAGTTATTGTACTGTCCAGGCTCAAAAGGGTCCAAATAAACATGCATTTCTTCTAATTTTCGCTTCAAAATCTCCAACTTCATTTCTTTCATTTCTGGGTGTTCTTGGCGCGCTGAAAATAAATCAAAGAAGTTGAGCCTTAAAAGTAATATGACAGTCTTAACACATACCTTCTGCATTTGTTCCTATCAAACCAAATCCAAACAAGACTAAAGTAAACAAATAGAATAAAACCAAAAAGAAGGCAAAATCCCACACAAGCACTAGACAAATGATTCTCCTGGAGTAAGTACCAGGTGATGGAACAGGTGTAAATGACAAGCCATTAGTTTTAAGGAAAGAAGGCTGGATTCTAGAGAAAGGTTTGGAACAGAGCACTGGTAAGAGGCATGTACAGTAGTGATAAAGGTGCCTACTTGAAGAAGAAGAAGTGGAAGGTAAAAGGGGGGGAAAAAAGAAGGGTTTGAGCAAGAATTTGGAGCTCATGGGATAAACAGTGTTTGAAGAGGGCAATGACACGAACTTTCCAAGATGGCCGTGTGGATTGTAGCAAGCAAAGCGGAGCATCTTATTAGTGTTTCAGCTTCTCAAAAGGGTTTCATGGCTGAGGTCTGAAAGAAGAAGACGGAGGACGAGAGAGGCTTAGGCTTAGGCTTAGGCTTAGCTACTAGCTCTACCTCTGAGCCAGAGGGTTTAAGGGTGGGACTGTGAAGCTTTCCATTTTGTCTTTTAACCTCTTCCAAAATTCTAATTAGAAATAAAACGAAACAATGCATAACTCAGCGCTTTCTTTTGGCTTGAAGAACTAAAGTTGACACAAAATATATTTTCCGTAATGCAAAGTAATTTACTTTGATTAATTTCCATAAATTAATAACTAATTGCTTTTAATTAATCCAAATATCTTCTTAGATCAAAATACCAAGTTTGACCTTTATTCTAATTACATTTTAATAAATTCTTTAACTCTTTAATACTCAATCAAATTCTTTTTTTGTGACTATGGAATACACTCATCCTCCGTACTTATATTTAGTAATTCTTAAAAAGTTTCTATAAAATTAGAGACCAACAAAATAACCCAAAACACTAGCACCATCATAATTGTCTACCTATCAAATTAAACAAAAATAACTTCAATTATTACATATAAAAACATAATCAAAAGTATCGGAAACGATCGGATGATAGTAAAAAGTCATAGCAATTTTTGTAGCTAATTGCACTAAAAAACACGAGTAAGCATAATTCCTCTTAAATAATAAGTAAGTTACGTCATTTACAATTGTCTAAATCTTGAAACATTCTTTAAATTAATCATAAATTTTATTGAGATATGTAAACCAAAAGGACTTCTCGTATGAAAACCATAAATGAGAATTTACAAGTTCAAATAGAAAAACTAAAACACTAGTTAAAATAGATGTATTTGTAATATAAATTTTATTATAAAATATGAGCTAGAATTGAAATGGTCTTATCAATAAAATTTTCACGTTATTGTACCACCGCTGGCAAAGAACTCTACCATTTTGATGCCGCATTAGATTGGATAAAAAATAATTATTGAATGGGGTATTCAACTCTAAGGATGAACCTAAAAAAAATCTTTATTAATTCTACTTCCTATTTTTTATTAAGGGAATGAATTTTTTTATCGAAAGATCGTAAAAGAATGAGTCCGAATCTCCTACAAGAATGATTTGAAAGATCCAAATAAAAAAGTTTGTTATTTGTTATCAACAACAAAATGGAGGCAATCAATCAATATGAATTGATCCAAAATAACTATTGACAAGTCTCTTTGTATGTGTTGCCTGAAAAGGGGACTCAATGATTATTCGTTCGCTAAAACCAGAGGTCATCTTTTGAAATCATCAATAACAATAATAATTCAGTAAAAAATTCACTAATGTGCGGGGTCTAAGGAGATTTAGTAGTACGCAATCTTACTCTTAACTGATGGAAATTTTGTTTTTGATTACAGATGGCATCTTAGCCTAGGCCTAGTCTAGCCTGAGGTTAACAAGTCAAGCTTAGATTGACTAGGGCCAAGTCGGGCCTCGTGCCTAATATTTTTTGAAAAAATTGAGCCTCAACCTAAGCCTGACCCGATTTAGGGAGTTGTCTTTACATTTTTAATTTAATAAAAGCTCGGGCCAGGCCGAGTCGAGCTTAAGCTCTGGCTGAATTGCCTAACATCGATCAAGCTTAGATTTAGACCCACAACCTCAAGCCAGTCAGGTTCAGACCTGGGCCCCAATAGAAGCTGCCTGGTCATAATTGCCCAGGCTCAACCTGACCCCTTACCATCTTTATTTTCGATAGACCCACATATACATATAAAATAATTTAATAATACCAAATAAAAATAAAAATAAAAATAGTCATAAAAGATCATAATAATACTAAAATAAAAACTAATAAATATG
>JANQAP020000086.1:4176802-4188474 GCA_026874005.2 Erythroxylum coriaceum
AAGTTTGTTCGAACTTTTTGGATTAGTAATGAAATGAAGAATTGAAGTTTCTTGTGTATGATTATGTTTAGCTTGTGTTAAGTTTTGATGGTCAGATTTGAATGTATGTGTTCTTCTTGAATGTTTGAACACTTGAGATTGGATTTTCAATTCTGAGGGTTTCGCTAGCAGCAAAGGAGAGTTTGCCGTCGCGAAATACAGGTTCGCCACGGCAAACCCATGGAGTTATCTCCATAGACCCTTCAGGTAAAGTTCGCAGCGGCGGAAGTCATTCTTCATCGCGACAAAGTCGCCTTCGGAAAGTTGGGCTTTGGAAACAGGGTCCAGCAGTTGTACCACACTTTAGCCTGATCTTTTAATATGAATGAAAACATCCTCAGCTTCTCCGCATCGTCAGACATTCCGTTGAATCGGAACGTGTTGCAAATCTCCAAAAAATTAGCAATGTGGGAATTTGGATCCTCATTAGATAATCCATAGAATTGTACACTATTTTGTAAAATGTTAAGGAGTGCTAGCTTTATCTCGAAATTGTTTGCTTGAACCACCAGTCTCGTCACTCCTTGAGGACTAAATCCTGGCCTCATGAAATCCATCAGTGTCCTTTCCAGTCCTCCTTGTTCTCCTTCTTCAGCTATATCTTGTTGTGAAAAATTTAGATGCTTTGCCTTTCTTAATTCTTTTTCGTGTCTCTTGATGTTAGGAAATTCATCTTCACTAACTTTTGTCAATCTTTGCGTACTCGTTGTGTTCATGCACCTACAATTACACAAGGAAAAGTATCAAAAAAACTTAAATCAAAGTAATATAAATTAAATAAGATGTTAAACAATCAATCCCTGGCAATGGCTTCAAAAACTTGTTGAATGCAAAAACAATGTACTCGTTTTACGCTAAAAAATCACAAGTGTAAGGGTCATGATTTGTAGTTAAAAAGCGGATATTGATGCCACAGGGATTGATGCCCAGACATCATTTAATTTAGATCAAACTTTGTTTAAAAAAGGAAATTGTTTAATTGAAATAATCTGGAAAATTAAATTAAAATTGAAAGACTAATAATAAGTAATAAACAATACTGAAATGCAGAAAATTTGATTTCAAGAATTTAAAGACTAAAGATCACTTTCTCTCTATTTTGTCTCCCTTCTATTTTATTAATCGAATTGTCTCTCACTTAAGATTTTCAAATATATTAACTGTCCTGTGTCAAGGTGTAATTAATTATCCCTAATCAAATTAAATGGAATCAATTGAACGATCTCTCAACCTACCCAATCACTCCATCAATTTAAATAGTTATTAGACTATCCTATGGTTGATCAATCGAATTATCCGAGATCTATCTTTTAACTAATCAATTAATGTGATGGTTGCAAGTCTATAGGTTGCCAACTCTCGTTGTACAATCCTACACATATAACCTTACTCTCTCTCTCGATTTATTGCAAGATAGAAATAAAATCAAAAATCATCAAAGACATTTTCATTCAATTCAATAAAATACGAGTTTTAACAAAATAGTTCAAAAGAAATCCCTAAAACTAAATCAGCCAATGAATGGTCTCTATAACATCATCAATAAACAAATAATCCATCTAACAAAGATCAGAGGAAAGAAAAACACAGAAAATTGAATAAAGGAAACTTCTTCTCTTTTTTGCTAAAATTTGGAATTTTTGATGTTGATGTGCTATTTTCCCCAATCTTGATGACAATCCTTGAATCTTCACCTTCCTCAAGGCTAAAAACTTATATTCTTCACTTAAGGAGGCTCTTTCTACAGAAGGGTTTCGTCTCTCTTGTCTAAGGAGGCTTAATTTTCTTTTAATAGTCCAGGAACCCTAAGTTTAATGAAGCCCCACATAATGTCTAAGATTATAGTTCCCACGATTGTGAGAATTGGCATGATTTCCACGATTATGGGAATTGGCAGAATTTGTAACAAAGAGTCTTCTTTTCTTTTTTCCTCTTTGATCTCTAGTTTAATCTCCAATTGACTCAATCTTCTAAAAACTAAAAGAAAATTAATTCTTACCCTAAATTAACATCAAACATAAAAGAATAACAATGGAAACCTAACTAAATTAAAACATACAAAATAAATCCTAAAGTACAATAATAATCAACAATTATGCAAGAAACACATGCCAATTATTTAGAAAAACATAGACTAATGCATAACTATCACCTTACATCCTTGGAAGCATGCTCAATTGTTTGTAAAGAAGGAAATTACTTCCTTTTCCTTGGAAATCACTCATCTGAGATACGGTTCGCAGTGATGTCCATTCACCTTAAAGGTTTCTTTCTTGAAATTTTCTAATTCTAGGGCTCCATGATTAAAAACTTGAGTAACCATAAAAGGTCCACTCCATCGTGATTTTAGCTTTCCTGGAAATAGTCTTAACCTCAAATTGTATAACAAAACTGTATCTCCTACCTTGAATTCCTTTTGCTTAATATGAGAGTCGTGCCATCTCTTTACCTTCTCCTTGTAAAGTTAAGCATTTTGTACGCATTGGAATCAAACTTTTCAAGTTCATTTAGTTGCAAGAGTCGTTTTTCACCCTTTGCTTCCAATCAAAGTTTAAAGCTCTCATCACCTAATATGCTCGTTGCTTTAGCTCCATAAGCTAATGACAAACCTTACCATATATAAGCCTGAAGGGAGTCATTTCGATAGTTGTTTTGAACGTAGTCTTTTAATCCTATAAAGCATCAGCTAACCTTAATGCCCAATCCTTCCTAGAGCTATTTACTGTCTTTTCTAAAATTTGTTTAAGCTATTAGTTCATGACCTCCACTTATCCACTCTTTTGCGGGTGATAAGGAGTAATAACTCGATGGTGGACTCCGTATCTCTTTAGGAGGGCAGTAAAGGATCTATTGTAGAAGTGTGTTCCTTTATCACTTATTATAGTTCTTGGCACTCCAAACTAGTTAAATAACCTTTTGATAAACTTTTGGACAACTTTCCCATCATTAGATAGAGATGCCATGGCTTTAGCCAAACAAGATACATAATCCACCCTAATAAAATGTACGTGTTTCCTATGGAAGACAAAAAAGGCCCCTTAAACTCGATGTTCCATACATTAAAGAGTTCAACTTATAAATGTTGTATAAGGGCATCTCATCTCTTATGGAGATGTTGCCTATTCATTGACAATGATCGCACTGTGCCACAAAAGCTTAAGCATGCTTAAACAAATGTGGCTAATAAAATCCACATTCAAGTACTTGAGCTGTCGTCTTATCTACTCTATAGTGGCTAGCGTATTAAGCTTCGTGACACTGTATTAATATATCCAACATGTCTTTATCTGGAACACATCATCTTACTCCCATTAACACATGTTCGATACAAGATTGGTTCATCCCATAGATATCAGGTGCATTCATGTAAGAACCATTTATACTATTGATATGAAAAACAAAAGGGAAGTTTATCACCAATAACATAATTTGCAATATCAGCGAACCATGGTGTTGCCAAGTTGTTAAGTAACATCAGGGTTTCATTAGGGAAATTCTCATTAATATCATCGTTTTGCTTAAATTCTGCTCCTTCCATATGTGATAAATGTTCTGTAACCACATTCTCCATTCCTTTCTTATCTCGTATTTCTATATCAAACTTTTGTAGTAGTAACAACCATCGAATAAGTCTCAGTTTTACGTCCTTCTTAGTAAAGAGATATTTTAAAGCTGTGTAGTCGATAAATACGATCATTTTAGACCCTAAGAGGTACAACTGAAACTTGTCACATGCATACACCACCATGAGTATTTCCTTTTTCGTGGTGGTGTAATTAAATTGACGTCCTGTAAGGGTCTTACTTATATAATATATCACATGCAACCTTTTAGCCTTTCTTTGACCTAATAAGCAACCTATAGCTTGGTTGCTTGCATCACACGTGACCTCGAATTGGAGTGTCCAATCAGGTGGTGTGAAGATTGGGGTTGATGTTAGTGCCTCCTTTAATTAATTAAATGCGGATAAACAATTTTCATCGAAAATGAAAGGCATATCCTTGACTAACAAAATTTTCAAGGGTCTTACAATTTGCGAGAAATCTCTAATAAATTGACGTTAGAACCTAGTATGGCCTAAGAATCCTTGCACACCCTTGACGTTGATTGGAGGTGGGAGTTACTCTATTACTTTCATTTTCGATCTATCCACTTCAAATCCTTTGTGTAAAATTCTATGCCTTAGCACTATCCCCTCTTACACCATAAAGTGGCATTTCTCCCAATTCAGCACTAAATGTGATTCTTCACATCTTTGGAGTACCCTGTCCAAATTGGTTAGACACATCTCGAAAGAGTCTCTAAAAATTGAAAAAACCATCTATGAAAACTTCCATTATATCCTCAATCATATCTGTGAAGATAGACATCATACATCTTTGAAATGTAGCTGGGCCATTGCATAGTTTGAAAGGCATTTGTCTATATGCAAATGTACTATAAGGGCATGTGAACGTGGTCTTTTTCTGTTACTCAGGCATATGAATATCTGATTGTATCCCAAGTAACCATCTAAGAAGCAATAGAATAAGTGACCAACCACTTTTTCTATCATTTGATCTATAAATGAGAGAGGGAAATGGTCCTTTTTAGTCACCTTGTTGAGTTTGTGATAGTTTATGCACACTCTCCATCTCGTGACTGTTCTTGTTAAAATTAATTCGCCGCTGTCACTCTCCATTATAGTAATTCCACTTTTCTTTGGTACACATTGTACTGGGATGATCCATTCACCATCAAATATAGGATAGATTATCTCTGCATCTAAGAGTTTTACTACTTCTTTCTTAACCAGTTCTTTCATGTTAGGGTTCAACCTATGTTGACGTTCCTATACCACCCTACATCCTTCTTCGAGGTTTATGTGATGCATATAAACATTTGGTATTATACCTCAAATATCAGATATTTGCCATCCTGTGGATTTCATATGCTTCTTAACAATAGCTACCACCCTGCTCTCATGTTTTTGATCCTATTGGTTAGAAATGATGATGGGTAAAGTTTGACCTTCACCTAAGAAAGTATATTTGAGATGTGTAGACAAAGGTATAAGCTCTAAAGTGGTTGGTTTCTCTGTGGAGGGTGGTATAGGTGCTTTGGTTTGGACTAATAAATCTTGTTGAGTTTGAATAGCTGACTCCTCTATCTCATCAGCTCTTTTAGACTTATCCTTGTTCTTCTTTTCCGTTGTATTTTCTATCTCCACTTTTATTGATTTCACCTCTGCAACGCAACTCTTTATTTGTTCTTGCATATTTTTATCCACAATGTCAATTTTTATACATGCGCTGCATTCCTTCAGATTCTTTAAAGCCTTATTCATATTAAATTCCACTTCATCTATACCAATATGAAGTGTCAATTTCCCTTCATGAACATCGATTAATACTTTTTCGGTATTCTTGAAAGGTTGACTAAGAATCAGTATACAGTTCTTATCCTCCTCAAAGTCCAGAACTACAAAGTCCACAGGAACAATGAACTTGTCCACTTGCATTAAGATGTCTTCCACCACTCCAAACGATCTTGTAATGGATTGATTAGCCAACTGAATTAACATTGATGTTGGCTTGACCTTAAAGAGCCCTAATTTTTAGAAGATCAATAAGGGCATAAGATTAATACTTGCCCCTAAATTGCAAAGACACTTTGTGAATTCAAATTCACCAACTACACAGGGTATTGTGAAACTCCCTGGATCTTTCAGCTTAAAAGGCATCTGGCTAGTTACTATTGAACTATAGGTGCCTGTTAAAGCTATCGTTTGGTTATCTTGCCAAATATGCTTCTTCGATAATATGTCCATAAAAAACTTAACATATTTGGGCATGTGTTTTAAAACCTCAATGAATGAAAGATTAATCTACAAAGTCTTTAATTTCTCTAAGAATTTCCTAAATTGTGCATCCAGTTTAGTCTTTTTCAGTCATTAAGGATATGGAACTTTGGGTGTGTTAGAGTAGTGCTCCAAAGGCAATCACTTTTAACACTTCTGTACAAACTTTATTTTGATTAATAAAGCAAAAGGCAAACTTTATTAATTTGATGTTCATTTATTTATGAATTGATGTCTATCTTAAATCGAATTAATGAAGTTCATGATACAAAACATAGTATGAAGGAAATCATGATGAGATCATGATAATGAGATTCCTATCATGTGTAATTATGTTAGTGTCCAAATTATTCCTAGTCATAGGATTAATGAGACAGGACATTGTTAATCCAGCTAGACCAGCAGATATTATACTCCTTGATTTGATTAAGCAGTGGATCTCAGAAACTGTAAGAATAAGATGTTTAGAGTTAACATGTGGATGCTTACTAAGAGTAGTAAGTACATCAGACCGCTATAAGATTATCTTATGGATGATCTATTAAATGTCAGTGATTAATCTCATCATGGCAATGGCACAAATATTCTTAGACTTTAGGTACTCGAGGATATCTTGGATAATGATCCTATTATTTGACACCATTCCTTTTGCCTCAAGATGAGGTTGCTCATAGGGTGGTGATTAGGTACAAATATTGGTATTCGGAGGTAATTCGGTAGCCAATAAAAGATTCACCACTTTTGATAGAAGGAGATGATACCCACGGTCTTTTGTTTGGGTCATTACTTGGGAGTCTCTGGCCAGAGCAATTATGTGTCATGAAAAGAGTCTTCAATGACACATAGAGCAATGAGATCCCTAGGACAAGAACAAACATCATTTGGGCTAGATCTGACATAGTTAGTGTAACATCCTATCATTAGGGTTAAAACACTAGGATGCTTTATAAATAAGAATTTTTTGAGACTTTAGAAATGCATTTCATGCATTATATCGCATACACATGCACGTGAATAATGATAATAGTTATTATTTCAAAATTTTTGGTGAATTGTGGATTAATTGTCTTAGATGATTAAGTTGGTGTGAATTAAAATAAATTATGCATTTTTGGAGACATTTAGGATATTTAGGAAAGCTATTGAAAATTTGAGGTAATTTAGATTAAGAAAAATAAAGAAATTAAGAGACAAATTATGGAGTGACAAATGGATCAATGAATGTGTGACAATTGGAAAAATTACTAAGTGACAAGTGGTAGCCTTACATTGATGACATATGGGCTAAATGCAAGAGTGACATGTGTCAAGCCTTAAAGAGAAATACCTAGGCATTAGGAGAAATGTTTCTACTACCCTCTCCTTACTTTTACTGAAAGTATTCTTCTTTACAAAAGTTTCTCTTCATTGTTTATCACCGAAGACACCATTTTGCTCACTTATGAACATTGGCTTTTGGATAATTTGTCAAGGTTACACCTTGTGAAGTTTTCTGTCATTAGAGGTTTCAATTGTTACATAAAATCCCCTATTTATCCATCACCAAAACCAGTTGTTTGCTCTCCTAAGTTCTGGAAAATTTCTGAAGAGAGAGAAGCTTAATCAAGTAAGTTTTATGATAGTGTAAATGATTTTTGTTGAGGTTTTAAAGTTTGTAACTGGATGCATGTGCAAATGGAGTACATTTTCATGCTTGTGGATTGCTACATGCGTAAATGGTGTTGATGCATGTGTGGGTGGCGATGGAAGAAGTAGATTCGGAGATATGAATAACTAGATGAAAGTTTGAAGTGAGTTGGAGTATGAGATATGCAAAATTTTATTGAACATAGGTCAATATTTAGGGCATAACTTGATCTGTGAATATTCAAATTGGATGGAATTTGATTCAGAGACATAGAACTAGATTTTTCATGAAGGAATCGAATTCAAAATATGTCCTTAAGAGTCTGGAAATTTGGCTTGAAGATGAAATTTGTTTTCTGCCAAAGTGTGAAAATAGTCTGTGGATTTTTGATTATAAGTTAAATGATACTGAACCAAAATTGCATAAAATTAGCTTCATTAGAAACTTAAGGAATAAAGGAACAATTTTTCAGAAGAATGTTTTGCCTAAATTCTTCATATTCCTTGTCAAAATGACCATGAAAGATTGACCCAAAGGTCTATTTTGGGAAGAATTGGGAAAAGTTGGAATAAAAGGTAGAGCATGGTGTTGTTTGACAGTTTTGAACATCCTTCATTCTTTTGGCTATAACTTCTTCTTCCGACATCCAAATGACTTAATTTTTTAACCAACAAACTCATAACACATTTTTCCTCCTTTCAATAAAAATATATAGCCATATGAAGTCATTCTGGAAAGATTTGATTACTGACTTTAGGATGAAAATGAGGAAGCGAACCGGAAAATGTTCATTGAACATGCTTCGGTATTTTGAGTATATATTGATCTGTAGATTTTTAAATGAGTTGATTCTTAATTTATATTAAATTTAAGGAATACAGCTACAACTTTCATGAAGACGTCTAAGTTTAATTATGTATCTAAGCATTTCAAAATCTGGCTCGAAATTGAGTCTTGACAAAGGCTGTAGTATTACCCGAGACAGAAATCATATCCTGTTGATATTGACTGTATTGATAGAAGCCGAATTAGACAAAAGTATTTTCACAAAAGTGTAATTCATTCTCTTATATTTCAATTGGCATTAACTTTGTAATTTTTGGATATCTGAGTTGAAAGATATGAGTTGTATAATTTGACGGTATGATCATGAACTAGCCAAAAGTTCAATTATATAGAGTCTGTCATATTGTGAGCATAACTTATAGAATACTGAACCAAACTTGATGAACATGGATTCATTAGAAACTTAAGACATGGGAGAACAATTGTCCAGAAGGAAGTGTTGCCAAATTACTTCATTTTTCTGATGTTAATAATCAAGCACAGTAGACCTGAAAGTATGTTTTTAGACTAATCTAGATTGGTCAATTGAGAATTGTGGTATGAATGAACATTGTGGAAAGAAATTGAATAAGAGACCTGGAATTTGTCATAAACATGCATTGTACATATTTAGTATAAATGAATGTGCATTTATAAATTCATAATTGTGCAAAATTGTGATGTGTGTATGTATGATATGTTATAGAGGATCACATTGAGCGACAACATCCAGATATTGCCGAGACTTCAAGGCAATAAACTAAAAGGAGCATCTGTGAGTCAAACTAGATAATCTTCCTAGGATTAATTGTTTGATTTATTCTGTTTAACTTTCAATTATTGAACTGTTGTGATCTGAATATTAATTTCAGACTTAAAGGTCCAAGGAGTTTTATAGTCGGGAACATATTGGAAGTGTTATACTTGCATCTGACAATTGAATGATATATGTTGCCTCTAAATTCTGAATGCTCAACGAAAATTGAATGTTGGACTGAGGTCTAATGAATTATGAGATTTTGTCTGTGCTTTATATGTGAATGCCATTTATGGCATATTTTGTTATTTGATGCATTTTATAAAATACATGCTCAGATAAAGACGTTGTGATCAGAGTAGCCAGTTGAAAGAGCTATAAGCTCAGTATTCTGCATGTAAAGCACTGCTTCATGATTTCTATTTTGACTGAGCCCAATAGGCCAGTATCTGTTTCTATATTTGAAAGGCACTCGGTCACAACAAATAATAACAAATCGAGAGTCTCATATGCATATATATTTGAATATTATGATTATGAATTATATGCTTCTAAATTCTTTCTAAAGTTGTGATGTTAAAGTGATATATCATGATATTGTGATTGATTGGGTTTCAAATTTTAGAAGAAGGTATGTGAATTGTATGACATCCTTTATGCCTTATTTTGATAAAAAATGTTGTGAATCTAATTGGTTGTATGATATCTGTGTGTGCCTGGAGTTAGATCATCAATGATGAGTCTCTCATTAAGTTTCAAAAACTCATTCAAAATTTGCAACGTTTATTTTACAAGTACGAGATAGGAGACTTAGATTCTATGATTTTCTAGAAGCACGTTTTGGACTAGATATGGATCAAAGGTCTATTAGCTGACATCAAAGGAGTTGTAGATTTCATTTTGTAGTTTCTTTGATATATAGAACTTTTGTTATAAAGGTTTGTAAGCTACTATGTATTAATGCAATGACAAGTTGAGTTTTTTTAAAAACATTGTATTTTGTTCCTAATACATATATAGTCGATGCCATGTTTAAGTTGAATATATACTGCCATGTCATAAGTGAAGGTGAGATAGTTAACACGCCATTATTATAGATTATATACTAAAATGTCCTCAGGGTGTGTCGGTATCTACATTAATCTAGTGGGAGTTGACACATAACTCATACTTCAAACCAAGTGGGATATAAGATGATGAAGGGATGAATTGCATAGTAATTGACTATGGAAAGGTTTGTAAGTCGAATAATTAACTATCGAAGAGTTTAAGTGTTTATCTACTTACATTCCAGTAAATTGGCATCATAAACCTTTATGATTTGCTAGGATTAAGAGTTAATTGAAGTAGCCAAAATTACTGGGAACTTAAGGGTCACACGTATAAAAGATTGGATGAAAAATAAAGTATGCATGACTGTCATTTAAGCAAGTCATGATTGTGGCTTGTAGGCCACAATCGTGACCGACATAATGACAAATGTTACATAAGTGAGTTCTTCACTTATGCACACACAAACTTGTAGCCATAAAACACATTCAATAGATAGACAAAGGGTCTAAAAGAGTTCTGGAAGTTGAGAGGAGTGATCTTGAGATTTATTCATGCAATCTTAAGGAATTGTTGCATGAGATTAATTGCATGAAACTTTGTCTTGATCTAACTCTCACTAGAGCATCTACTTGAACTCATCTTGTTTGGTGCTCTAACCACCCTTACACACTAATTTTTCTTCATCTTTACATGCTCTTTACAGGCCAAGGAATGTGTTTGATGTTTGCTATAACTCGAACAAGGAGAAGATTGAAGAAAGGAGGAGTATTTGTAAGGTACATATTTTGTAATTTCATGTTCTTATAATCTGTTTATACATGCACATAGATTCTGGATTTTCTGGGGATATCAAGGGTTGGAATTTTGATTTTGACACTTTTGATACCTTTTTATGTATGTGATGCATGAATCCATGGCTCCTTTACAAGATGGATATGTAGGAGGAGCAACATAGGGAGGATATTCACTCTTGTCCACATCTTTCTCCTTTTCTAGGTCTTTCTCAACAGGAGGAGGATTTGCAACTTTTATCTTTATGGGTTGATCAAGTTCCTTCCCACTTTGATGTGCGATGGCTTTCAATTGTTCCCTCAATTTTATTCCAGAAGTGTTTAAAATATTCCCCTCATTTTGTGCCGATAAGGCACTTGCTAATTGACTCATTTGAACCTCCAAATTATGAATAGAAGAGGCATGATTCTTTGTCACCTGCTTGAATCTACATTCCAAATCATTTTGAACATCATCTAAGTTTCTAAGCTTATCCAAAATCTTACCTAGCTTAAAGTCCATAGAATTTGGTTTCTTCTATTGGAAACTCAGTGGTCCTTGAGGTCGGAATTGACCTCCCTCATTGTTCGACCAATAGAAGTTTGTTCGATCGGAAAAAGAAAGCATGCTATATTTACAGAAACGGTAGATTTCAAAACTTTTAAGAAATCATTTTTCCAGCTAAAGCAACAAATCCAAATCATCATGCCAATCCATACATGATATGGTATAAGGATAATAAAAAACATAAACAAGATGAA
>JANQAP020000086.1:4188574-4201940 GCA_026874005.2 Erythroxylum coriaceum
GATCTAATTACTTTTTTCAATTTTTGATTTTTATTATTTCTACATTCTTAATTTTACGTGAATTGAGAACCCCCCCTTCGTTACTTTATTTTAGTTTGAACTCGCAAACTCTTTACCATTAAAATTCCTCGTGGAAACGATACCCACTTTCTACTACTACATTAATTTGTATTAACGAAAGTTGGTTTCTTTTTAATTTGATTGTAGGCGACAGCAGTACCACCACTCCTTGTTGCCTTAAAATGAGGTCGCTTATAGGGTGGTGATTAGGTACGGCTATTGGTATTCAAAGGTAATTGGGTAGCTAATAAAGGATTCACCACTCTTGATAAAAGGAGATGATACCCACGACCTCTTGTCGGGGTCATCACTCAGGAGTCTCTGGCCAGAGCATTTATGTGTCATCAAAAGAGTCTTCAATGACACATAAAGTAATGAGATCTTAGGGCAATAACTAACATCACTTGGGCTAGATGTGACGTAGTCAGTCTAGTGGGAGTTGACACATAGCTCATACTCCGAACCAGGTGGGGTATAGAATGGTGAAGGGACGAATTGCATGGTAATTGTCTATGGAAAGGTTCGTAAGTCGAATAATTAACTATCGAACAGTTCGTGTGTTAATCTACTTATATTCCGATAAATTGGCATCATGAAACCCTTCATGATTTGCTTGAATTAAGAGTTAATTTAAGTGGCATGAAATCATCCATGATTTGCTCAAATTAAGAGTTAATTCAAATGCCCAAAATAATTGGGAAGCTAAGGATCACACGCATAAAAATCGGATGAAAAACAAAGTGTGCATAACTATCATTAAAGTAGGCCACGACTTATAGGCCACGATCGTGACCAAAGGTATAACAGATGATGCATAAGTGAGTTCTTCGCTGATGTACATATGAACTAACAAGTTAAAAACACACTCAAGTGAGAGTATAAGGGGTCTAGAAGTGTTCTGGAGTTAGTGAGAAGTGGTCTTGAGTCTTGTTCATGCAATTTATGTAATTGTTACATGAATCAAATTGCATGCAACATAATCTTGATCTATCTCTTCATTTGAGCATCTACTTGAACTCATCTTGTTTGGTGCTCTGGCCACCCTTACACACTACTTTTTCTTCTTCTTTGCTTATTCTTGAGTGATCAAGGAAGGAGGAGCATCATCAAAGATAAATGAGTTGAAATTTCATGTCTTATAATCTGTGTATGCATGCATCTAAGATTCTGGATTTTTGAGAATGTGGTGGGGTTGGAATTTAGATTTTGATACTTCCACTACCTTGTTGTGCATGTGATGCATGAATCCATGGCTCCCTAACAAGTGGAACATTATATGATGAAATGATTGCATTATAAGAAAAAATCATGCACAGAAAGGTTAGTCAAAACTACTTTGACATTCCTAAATATGTAGATAGTCATGATGTTTTGCTAGATGTCAATCTTAGTTTATGAATATAAATTGTTTAATTAGAGCATTAAAGATAAATTAAAATATTTTAATTTATATAATCCTAAATATGATTTAGGGTTATAATTTGTATCCATTGCCAACAAATTTGGGAACTCAATGGGTCATACATAAAGAATGGGTTGAAGAGAGTAAAGATATTTTAATCAAGTTGAACTTGATTGTAAAGTTTGAGAAACTTTTTGATTAAATATGAGATATTTAATAAATAAGGATCAATATGAAATATTAGATCATAGTTGGTCATAATTAATATTTAATTATAATTATTTGTAACTCTTATTAAAGTTTAATTAAAATTAGAATTTAATTTCAATTAAAATATTAAAATGTTCAAAACTTATTATAAATAGATTTAAGTTTTAATGGAAGTAGTACTCCTTGCCTAACTCTCTTTGTAAAAATTGCAGAGTTTTTTCAACTCGTTCTGTGAATTTCGTTAAAGGTTGAATACTTATGCGGCCATGGTCATTGAGATGGACTAGTTTCAGAAACGGTTCGAGGGATATGATAAGAATATAATCAAACTTCAGAATAAGGTATGAATTAAGAATCATGCTTTATGCGTTAATAATTTTATAGAATTTTAGTGATCTTTTAGAAAATAAAACAAAAAAGTTTCATAATTATTCCGCTACACGCATAATTAGATTTCGGCCCGATTTTTCAACAGTAGTATCAGAGCCAACTTTAATTTGATTAAATTGTTTGATTATTGTTGATCTTTAATTAAGGAACTAAAATCACAAATTTTAAATATCATATTAGATCTGATTAATTTTAATATGAAAAGTTTAGATCGAAAATTTTAAACCTTACAAGTCAACTTGGAATTGAATTGAAATTGTTTAACTGTTAAACAATATATGAAACAATTTCATTGAACATTAGACACTTGTAAACAATAATAAGCCCAAAATTTATGGAAAACACGTTCTTTGTGGCTGCTGGAAAACATGACAAACTAGTGGAGACTGGTTGTGGTTTTGAAATTTTTGGAAAACATTGGTCGGTCGGATGGAGTTCCTAAAATGTCACCAGCTCCAAAAATGTCATCGTGACTGGTGGCTGTTGCAGGAGTAGTGATGCAAAGTGTTTGGCGATGGTAGTTGTGATGTCAGCGGCGACTGGAGACTCCCATATAAGAAAATCTAGGCAGTTACTGCGACTGTACAAGACACAAAATGCAGAAAACCAAGCTGAAAAAATGATGGGACAAGTGTAAACATAGCTTCTGGGGGCAAATACTGTTGTCGCGTGTACTGTACGTGCATCACTAAAAATTTGTTGTGTACGCGCAAGGCAATTCTGAATTCCCTCTTTTTTAATTTAATTAATTTAATTGGGATTAAATAGGTTTAACTTCATAACAAATTTGGAAAAGTGTTTTCTAATTTGTTAGAATTTTTTAAAGGGTTGATTTTATTAGGAATGTTTTTGTAATTTATTTTAATATTTCAAAGAGTTGAATTATTAAATTAAATTAATTATCAAAAATTAATTAAAATCAAGCAAATATTTAAGAGTTACGTTTCCTAATTAAATTGTGTTATATAATTAATATAATGAGATTATATTAACTAAGATGAGATTTTAATTTTTAAAATTAAAGAAATTATCTTTTAAGCTTGATTAAGATTAGTAATTATGTTGATTCCTAATTAATTTTGGAAAAAATAGTTTTTAAAATTAGAATTAATTAGATTCCTTAAAATTAAGAAAATTGTTTTATTAAGTAATTAAAAAAGGTGTTTCTTAATTTTATTTATTTATTTCAATATGGTTGAGATAAACTAAATTTATGATTTCATTTGTTTAGAGAATTATAATTCTATTTATTTAGAAATTATTTCTGTATTTATAGATAATAAGTTTTTTTATTTATTAGAAAAAGGTCTTTTTCTTGGTTAAATTTTGAAAAAAAATTCATTTATTAATTAAAAAACCAGCTTTATTAATATTTTAAAAAACAATTTTCTAATTTATTAAAGAAAGATTTTTAGTTAATTAAGAAATTAATCTCTACATAAATAATGTAAAAGACTTTCTTAATTAAATTTAAAAGTTTTTTATTTTGAAAATAGTTTCCTTTTAATATTAGAAAATAGTTTTCTAATTAAATAATAATATTTTCTAATTAGATTAGAGATACTTTTTAAAATTGATTAGAATTTCTTATTTGTTAAATTTTTAAAAGGAGTTTTTCTAAATTATAATGAGTAAGAAGAATAATTTATTGAATATTATTTTAATTAATTTTGTTAAAGGAGTCAATATAATTGAAAATAGTTTCCAATTGGATTTGAAAATTGTTTTCAAATCAAATTAAATTTCTATTTGGAATATAAATTTAATATATTTAGTAATCAATGTGTTTAATTTAATTTAATTTTTCCAAGAAGTTGAAAATATTATTTTAGATTATGAAGATCAACAACTACAATCAGATAAAGCTTGATATTTTATGTATATAATTTGATTATCAGTGCATAAGTTGTATCCTTTATTTATATGTTTGATGTATAAATTGAGTGTATGTTAAATTGCATGTTTTATGTATGTGATATTATTACATGTAATTTTCTGTTTGATGAGACGAACAAAATTAAATTCCTTGTTAAAAATATTAAATACATGTTTGAACATGATTATTATCTTCTATTGTTATAAGAATAAACTAGAGTTCTGTTTATTATTATGCTTGTCAAGCAAACTCAAGGCTGCTTTAACCCAAATATGTTTAGTCATATGACAATGGGTTCTACTTAAATAAATTTGTGTATTTATATGAGCAAACTCATGATCACATGAATTTAGAGGTAGAGTTAGGAATAATATGTTAAGATATATTCTGGCAAGAGTTATCACCCAACGGATCTAGGAGTCACATGACATATGATTGAAAAAGTTATTATCTACTTAATTTAAGTTTAATTGGTTTATTGAACAAATTTAAGATCAATTATATTTGAATGAAATCCCAAACCCCTAGAAAGATTAGAGTAATCTTTTTCGAGTAGTAGTAAGGGTTATTATTTCAAATAAAATGGTAAGAGTAGCTAAATACATGACTAAAGCCCTAATCTTATTTGGTAGTCATGACATATTATTCAATTAATTGTTTTTCATACATTTATATTTTTGTTCTAAGTAGAATTTATTTTGTTTAGTATAGTTGATACTAAGAGTTAGTGAACAAAATTTCTTAAACATAGGATAATGTTTTAGAAGAGTTCTCAAAGTTAGAAAAGAAAATTGTATGCTTATTATGTAATTTTGCTATAATTTATGTTAAGGATTTGGTGACAAAGTTTTAGAGATGTGTCAAAATCATATAAATGACAAAACGTATTGACATTTTGAGTTGACTAATGTCTCATAAACTTTGATGACAACATGTAAGATATATGTCAACACTATGATAGCAAGATGTAAGAGGCTACATTGAGTAGAGTTGAAAGGTATAGTATCTTGATGGAATTGTTCTATTTGATTTAGCTTACTAAAAGCATAAACATGTACATTAAGTAAAGGCTTTACCATATCCAATTATCCAATTAGAACTAGTGCTTTTATTGATAAATTTGATGTATAGTTGAGAGGCTATGAAATATTGAAAGAATCACTTTTATGATGAATTCAAAGAGTTTGTTTTGGAGATGATTGTGAATTTATCATGTCTATATGAAGGTTAGTGGAGTACAGTTGTTTACTTCAGTGGGAGTATGTAGAGATTGCTCATAGAGAACAATAATTCTAATTTCAATTGTTGAAAATATAATTGTCCAAGAACAACTCTTGTTGGATTTGAAAGTTAACAACTTAATTCCAGGAATTAGATCTATAAATATAGATTGGAAGTTGCTTACCTATTCTAAGCTCAAGTACATAGATAATGTAACAAAGATGTTTAGTATTTTAGTATTTGATACTTGTGAAGTATTAAAGATATCCATTATTCTATATATGAGTTGATATTTGAGTTCAAGGTTATATGGATATTAACTTTAGAAGTAAATCCTAATAAATATATGTTTTACTTAGAACAATATCATTCAAGATTTGAAGGGTTCCGATGTGACAATTGTTGCTAATTAAGCCATAATAAAGTTTTCATTTAGTGGAAATGATTAATTGGATCAATAAGTTCTTTGATGAACTTGATATACAACGAATGTTCAAGAAAGTGATGTATTGTGAAACATTAGAGTCATTAAACATGTAAAAGGAGCTAAGATCTTATCAAAGATCTAAGGATGTATTTAGGCAATTTTTCTTAATTATGATGATAATTAAGATGAAAGTTGTAAGATTTAAGCAAATCCTCACTGTAGGGAATTTTATAGAATTTTCTCATTAGGCTATTGTCCCAGTAGTAGCATGATCATCATATGATGATATGGTATATGATACTTGAACGATCAGCTTAGTGCAAGTGAGAGATTGTTGGCCTATGACCTAGAGCTAATCGGTTGAATGTAGTTTAGTGACAAAATAATATAAAAACATTCTTTATCTTATACATATTTAAATGCATATGATAAAATTCAAGAAATAATTATACATTGCAAATGAAATGATGAGATTTATATTACATTTATATATTATCCCTAAATTGTTACTAATCATTGTTATGTTAAGATGTTTTTTATTATGAAGGAAGTATTAGAACTCATAGGCTAAAGTATATATATATTTAAACAAATATGTGGGTGCTTATTAGAGAACAAGTTTATTGAACTGATCCTATATGAGAAATCTATTTGAAAAATTACTTGTATGTTTATGGAAATTCTCATTGTGATGATTGTATAAATGATCTTTTGAATTGAGGTCTCCAAAATTATCTTATATAGCGATTGCTATATTTTGATACCATTTATGACTTATTCTAATTATTGGTAGTTCATTCGATAGTTATTGGATGTAACATGAACTATACGGAGGCAGTTGAGTGATCAAGATATGATTTATCACCCTAAAGTAATTAGTGAGAATGTTTCATTGTTTTCGATTATTATTGATTCAAAAAATCCTTGGACAAGTTAGAATGACGTTTTGTAGATAATTTACAAATGTTATTAATTGAACTAATAACTAGTAATGGAGAACTAATATGATTGAACTCAAAATAGAGTATACATTAATTTCATGCTCTATGAGTAAGGGAAACATTGTATCATGAAAGAATTAAATTATACAGAAATATCATGTATGAAAAGGTTAGGAAAAATCACTTTAACATTTCTAAATATGTAGGTATTCATGATGTATTGATGGTGCCAATCTTGATTTATGAATATAAATTATTTAATTAGATAATTAAAGATAAATTAAATGAATTTAATTTATCTAATCTTAAATATGATTAGGGTTATAATTTGTATCAATTGCCAACATATTTGAGAACGCAATGAGTCATATATAAAGAACGAGTTGAAGACACCAAAGATATTTTAATTAAGTTGAACTTAATTGTAAAGTTTGAGAAACTTTATGATTAAATATGAGATATTTAATAAATAAATATAAACCTTATTTGGGCATAATTGGTATTTAATTAGAATTATTTGTAATTATATTTAAAATTAGAATTTAAATTCAATTAATTACTAAAATATTCAGATTTTATTATAAATAAACTTAAGCTGTAACAAAGCTAGCATTCCTTGCCTAACCCTCTTTGCAACAATTGCAGAGTTCTCTTAACATATTCTATGGATATCGTTAGAGGTCAGACACTTGTGCGACTATGATAATTGTGATAGATTAATTAGTTTCGAAAATGATTTAAGGGATACGATAAGAATATATATAATCAAGTTTCGAAATATTCGGAATAAGATATGAATTAAGATCTATATTTTATTATAATTTATGCATTAAATCATTTTATAAAATTTTAATAATTTTAACTTTTAAAAATTCGAACAAAAAAGTTTTATAATTTTTTTGCTATCCGCAGGTCCCAACCTAATTTTCCAACATTATGAACTATCGGACCACCGATATTATGTAGAGCCAAAAAATTGATTATGTAAGGAAATAAAAAGATGAGGTGTGAGTAGTATCGGTCTCTTCCTTCCTCTCCTTTGAAAAGAAAGAAAAACTGGAGTGACATTACTGGGTAAATGAGACATGTGGCAGTGGCAGTGGCAGGTCAGGGATCTCTTATTTCACAACAGAAATAGAAATTGCTGCAATGCAAGATTATCAGGAACACAGCACATGGACATTTGTCACTCTCTCTCTCTACAGTCCACAATTATCATACTAAATTTCTACACGCAACTTCTCACACCGAAATGGCACGCAAAACTACGGTCTCCACTGTCACGCCAGGTCCAAAACCCATGAGGACACCCCACTCAAGCCCTTCACCTGTCGTCTCCTTCCCTTCCTTCTTCGATCTCCTCCTCATTTCATCCAATATGAACAGCACTGTCGCGCTTGACATGTTCCCATATTCACTCAGGACATGCTTTGTTGCTCTCAGTTTCTCTGGTTTCAACCCCAGTTTCGCTTCTATCTCTGCCAATATTGCTGGCCCTCCTGGATGTGGTATCCAGAATATTGAGTTCCAATCCTTTATACCAATTGGGCTAAACGCTTTATCCAAGCATTGCTCAATGTTGCTTGCCACCAGTGTAGGCACCATTTTGTCGACGTAAAACGTGAGCCCCATTTCGAGAACACGTCCATGAATTGCCTTGCTTGTGTTAGGAACCAATGTTTGAGAAGCTGAGTAGATCTCGAAGATGGGTCGTTCGATGGATAGGTCAGGGTCAGCACCGATAATCACGGCAGCTGCACCGTCACCAAAAATTGCCATACGTATAAGATTAGCTAAGTCATTCTCTGAGGGTCCACGAAACGTCATGACAGTGAGCTCAGTGCACACAACAAGAACACGAGAACCAACGTTGTTTTCTGCTAAGTCCTTGGCGATGCGAAGCACAGTACCACCAGCGTGACAGCCAAGAGTGTAGAGCATCACGCGGTTGACCGACAGTGGAAGACCAAGTAGGTGTACGAGGTGACAGTCAACGCCAGGCTTGTCTATCCCAGAAGTTGAACAGAAGATGAGATGGGTGATCTTGCTTTTGGGTTGTCCCCATTCTTCGATGGCTATTGAGGCTGCTCTTGCTGCAAGCTTAGGGACCTCTGCAACTTCGATCTCTTGACGTGCGTCTAGGGATGGTGCATTGTAGGTTGCTATGCTTGGATACTCCTGCAGAATTTCCTCTGTCAAGTGCAAGTATCGCTTCCTCACTGTTGACCTTTCGCCTGCAAGTCGATGGGACATCGGTTAATTCACATTATGTTTAAAATAACTAACGAATAGAAATTTTATTTTTAAAAAATTAATAATTAATATCTAAAATTAAAAAGAGATTAATCAATAATTCAACACTTTTTATTACCTATTCTAAGTGGACCAATAAATTATTTTCATGGTTTTTCCAGCAATTTATAGAACTTGTTTCGTAGAAATATAAGCCCGAGTTTTCTTAATGTTTTATAGCCCAAGTAAAAAAAAAAAATTCCTATTTTGTCTCTTTTAATTCTGTATAAGTGTTAAAAGTGGGCGTTTATAAAAAAAATAAAATAAAATAGAGGTACAACAAGAGTGAACCCTGAGTAGGTGTCCAATTTGCACTTGCTTGGCTAATGTAAGCGTCTCTTGCGTGATTTTATATTTCATAATTTCAACTTCAGAACACTACTCGAGCAATCTCTGAGAAGAGTTGCATTCCTGCCTTCCTTCTTTAGTTGAGCAATGCTTGTAATGCACAAGTTCCTTTCATTTTTCTTGTAACAAAGTGACGTGTATTTTAAGAAGAGTATTTTCATTAATCTATTTTCTTAGGCTAATCACCACTTCTTCAAATTAACATACATACATTTATCAAAATTTTGGTAAAAACATAAAATGTAAAATTGGAATATACTAAAAATGTTAGATGAAACTGTACACCTAATATTATCATTAAGACATAGTTTCTACTTTACAAAAACATCAGTTGAAAAATAGTACTCTTTTCACTTTGCACATATTTTCATGAAACAATAGTACATGCAGGTTGAAGTTATGGACCGTGACAAGCAAAAAAGGATAGAGATACTAAAGTCTGTATTAAATGGTTGTTTATTTACTAGTTTTGACATAAGTTGCTTGGCAATTGCTAACCATATCGTCCTGCTCATGTAAAAAACTATAGGTTAACATCCATTATTAATGGAAATATCATAGAAATATAAACAAACCGATCGACCTGTCTGAACATTTTGTACGTGAACTTGTTCTAAACGAATAAACATGCCAGAAACAGTTAACCTGTAGCTTAGAATCAAATAAATAACCCAAGTAGATGAGCAGAAACACTAGTGAAAAACATATGGTGAAGATAGAGAAAAACATATGGTGAAGAAGGAAAGTAGAGCATACAAACAACAGGGGTAATATATATGATGCTCACATATGCGCTTGAACTTCTCTTTGAGGCCTGTCAAGTGCTCTGACTTGGTGACTCGGAAGCTATAATCAGGAAACTCGTCTTGGTTGAAACAGTTTTCTGGGTTTGCTGTGCCAATCGCCAGAACTGAGGCCAGACCATGAGGTCTTCGAGCTCCATTCATTTTCTTAGCCGTTCCGTTCATTTTGTTTGCCAAAATATATAGATTTAGAGCACTAACTAGCTACTTAACCCACAAGCACTAACCTAGTTAGTGTGGGAGTTGAAGCAGGAAGAGGGGAGATAAGAGTAGTGTTTGGTCTCCAAACTGAGCAACTTACGCCTTAGCTTTTATAGCCACAAAGGGATATGAATAAAGGAGGGCTAAATACTATTACCATGACCAACGTCACATAAGAGTAAGACCATAACAAGTTTTCTGAACTTGAGATTATTGCTGTTGACTGCAATTAAAGATCCAGGCAACCCCCTGATTTTCTGTAAAACAGATTATGTTTAATCATGTAGTGTTATGTCCTTTGAATTAGCCTAATCAGAAGTATGTGCTTCGTTTTGTCAAATATTTGTTTGATTTTGACCTTAGAATCCAAATGTTAATGTCTACCTTGAGCGGTAACTTGTAGAGGGCAATGATATCAAGGAAGGGGGCTACATGAATTTAACATGTGGAGCGTATTGAATAGGAATATTTCCTATCCGGCCTCTCTACCCATGATAGTTTGGGTCCACAAATTAACCCTAAAAGGCAAGTAGATGACGACAATATTATACACGAATGTTCGATTATGTAGAAATTGCAAAGAAGACATCCACAAAAGTAGCGTTAAATTTACATCACAACTTGGTGCACAAGAACCAAATTCACTAAATACATGTAATGGTGCAAGGAGGGAAGTGTGGTATTAAGAAAATGTTATTTCAATATGAATTCCAATTTTATATATATTTACTTTTTTTTTTATAATGGAAGATTTATAGTCATCATATTGACTAAAATTTTACTTTATTTATAGAAAACAAAGAGGTAGAAGCATGAAAAGAAGGAAACAACAACACTATAAGATAACATTTATAGATATATACTATATTTTATTTAAAATTTAATAAAAATCATGAATATGAAAACAAGAACATGAAACGTTCTTTTAGCATTTGAAATGGGTTTTCAATATGAAATCTTTAAAAAACGTGAAATGAATAAAATTCAGTATTTCCATGGAATCCATGTATCCATAGCTGAGAATCATTTACAAGTAGCGCGAGAAGGCCATGACCTCTACAAATATTAAGTTAGAAGTATAGTATTACCTAACCCTGAGCAAAGCTGAAAGGAAAAACATATGCGATCTAAAGCCATTTAGACCGGTTAATTTCTTGTTAAATAAATAGACCCGCCAAAGGTTAAGGTAATAGAGTAGAAAAGGTTACCTTACTAAAGAGCTTCGAACATGCTGCACAAAGACATATACATTCATTTCCTAACTTCGTCTCTAGAAGCCAACAGAGCAAACTTGCAGAGATTTGTCTCTCTACCAATACCTTGAGCAAAGAGAAATATACTTGGGCAGGTAGATGAGTAACACCTACAGACAAAAGACATTTTAACACACAGAGACAAAACCACATGAACGTTGAGCGCTGGAATTTCCTTTCTTTCTTACAAGCCAAGAACTCAATAGTGGTGAATATGGACCAGCTGACATGAAAATTTCACTCTAATGAGAAAAAAAAATTATAATAGAAGAAAGTACACACCTGCTTTTCTTATCAATCATCCAAGCTCACTGAAAATAGCTAGCTTGTATAATCTAGATAGCTTCAGGATATTGATATAGACTTCTATATATTCCTAAAACCTTCTCAATTTTGCTTCATTAATTGGACATAGGCACCGAATGCTGATACATTCATTAACATGATATCGTGCTTAAGCTCTAACAAATTAATTATATATTGATCGCTAGAGAAACTGCTAACAAGTACGTCCATGTACATCAAACCTCCAACTTAAGTTTCATTTAGCTTCATATATGGACGAGTATGTGGGGTTGATCCGAATTGCTCATGTGTGACTTCATTCTGCGTGTTATTGATACTGTTTGGTCCTAATTATTTATGTGGTCGGAGTAAATTTAGAGGAAAAGCAAGAAGAATAATTGTTTGGCATAGACACGCCCAAGAAGATTGGCCTCTCCGTCACCGCTCGTCTGCCTCAAAGGTTGGTGTTGAGAAACCAAGACAAGAGGGCTTTTAATTTCTGTCCTGTTACATGTTCAGGATAGCCAAAACTTCGTGTCTTCTGTCTTAAGGCAATAATTCATTACAAGACAATATGGTCACGGACATATCTATCCAACATCAGGACCACATATACAAACACCATAATGCAATAATATGTATTGACCTTGTTATGTATATACGGACCATTATCAATTAAACAACAACAATGAGTAAAATTTTGGTCGACGCAAGATTTAAGAAGGTCATCTATACGCAACCTTCCTCTTAGTTAGTAGAAAGATAATTTATGAAATTTTAGCTGATGGATTCTTTTTCGAGGCAAATCATTACTGGATTCATGAAATTCCAATGATTTTTATATGTCCAATACAACTTTGTTTATAGCTCACGTGCTACACTGGTTGTATTTGGGAGTGTTACGGATAAACACGGTTTGGCATGTAAGTATGTGATAAAAGTGTATTTTTCTCCAAATTTATAAAGCAAAACATGAACATGTTTGAGGGTATAAAAATTAAAGAACATGTTTGAATGGTGAAGAAGTTAAAGAAACGTACACAACTTAAAATAGGGACATACACAATTTAAACATAAATGTATTTGTACCTTTGTTCCTCGTTATAAAGTAGTGATGAATTACACGAATTGAATGACATGCGGTATTAATGCTTTTATTCCTCGATAAAAAGAAATAACTGAGATCACAACATAAGATCAAACACAATTTACTCTTTTTCTGAACTAGTTTGGCTATACATCGAAGTCAACAACAAAATAAAGAAGAAAGAAGGTTACAGAAATGATTGATCTTATATGCAATAAAAAGATACTATCTTTTAAATCCCACGTGCCAAAATAGGTATCTAAAGGAATACAAGATTGAGATTTGAGAAGAATCCATGGAAAGAATTAGGCTTAGTTTGTGAGAGCGGTGGTGGTTGATAACCTGCTGAAATCAACCTGCTGAAATGATAAGTACTTATTTTTAATAAGTACTTATGTATTTGAGATTGCTGTTTTGGTAACTGCTGAAACGTGAAAATAGGTATTTGGCAAGTGCGGTTGCGATTGCTGAAAAGAGATAAAATGACTAAAACGTCCATTGATTTAATAAACTATTAATTGTTGTATAAATAATTAAAAAATATATTATTAGTCATATAAAATTAAAATT
>JANQAP020000086.1:4441237-4452723 GCA_026874005.2 Erythroxylum coriaceum
TTTATAAAAATTTTAAAAAGTTAATAATTAAATTAAAAATTTTAAAAATTAGCATTAAAATAAAAAACATTTAAAAAGGCAAGGACTATTATGAAATACATATTTATATTAAAGAAAATGGTGATAAATCTTATGGATTATTTAACATTGTAAATCCAAATCCAACTCCACACGCATATCCCAAATCTTCCTAACTCTATTTCGGAATCACCAAACTTTATTAAAATGAAAACCCATTTTTTACTACTCAACACAAAATTAATTGCCAGTACTTAAAGTTAAAGAAACAATTGTCCTTTTGAATTATTGAGATTTTCGTTTCTTTTTTGTTGGGTTAAAAGATGCATATCAGATTTTCCACAGTACTATTTCAACTTCACCAACTTCCTGTCCTCACCATGACATCTTCATGGACTTACCTGCACCAGATTTTACTTCCCCTTCTCCGATGAGATTCTGCTATCGATTTTCTTAAGGATTCCAACATTTATTTCAATTTTAAGCCTTCGTTGCAACTATCGGAGCTACCTCATCTATGGGTGGCAGAGAGACTTGAAGCTTGGGTCTTGTGAAAATTTGACGGAAGTTGTGTTAGGTATGGAGGTATACTAAAGACGATAATAGAGATAGACAATAGGGATATGTTATTTTCCTGTCCAAGAAAACGTGTTGGCAAAATTTAGAGAAACGATATTTTCTTGTTTCTGTAAAATCGTTGTGGCTTTTTTATTTTCAGAAACAAAAAATTGCAACAGGGATGGACAAAACGTTTTGCTTAATTGTTTCTCTTTTTACAAAAATAACAACAAAAAAACGGGAAAAAAAGAAACAAACAGATATATTCTTTAAAAATTTTATTATACTAATTTATAAAAATAACTTATTGATTAATAAATTGAGTTTTTTTATAATATTAATCAGATAAGAAATTAAAAACTGAAAAAATTAAATAATTCTAAATTTTTACAGATAAATGGACAAAACGGTAATTCTTTTAGTCAGTGTTTTTAGTACGGTATATTATACTTTTATTTCCACGATTTTACAAATTTGTCTTTAATATTATCCGTCTACTTTGATAAATATCCTTTCCTCTTCACCAGTCCATCGCCGTTACTAAACTCACTCACTTCAGCCTCTTGCTCACTGCGATTTTTTTCTTCTTTTCTTCTTTCCACTCTGTCTGAATTATCCTGAAGTAGGAGTCTTTGCTCACGCCGCTTGACATGGGTTTGTGGCCTATCAACCACCTTTTCGTCCTTCCTGCGTCGAGCATGTGGTGATAGATCCCTTGAAAAGCTTACGATATGGGGGATTCGTCACGGGAGTGAATTTTTGTTGCTAAGAAGATAAAGGGCTATTCTGTACCCGTAATTTGCGTGAAAACGGATAGGAGAAGCGAATTTAGGTAGTTTTAGTTCAGTCCCAGATAGGTTTTAGCTTGTTCTTTGGGTATGGAGGGGATTAGTAGAATGAACGGACACATGGTTATACCTTGTTTCGAAGGGAACCGGAATTATACTTGCAGTTATAGCTGGGAATCATTTGTTTCCTGTGGGATTTTGAGTTCTTGGCGCCCTCACCTGTTGACTATGAGGAGGGAGAAAAAGAGCAATCATTTTGGTTTAAGAGTTAAGGCATTGATAAGTGGAGAGTCTGATGATAGGATGTTTGGTGTGCCAATTCTTGAGAAAGAGTTGGAATTTAAGACATCTTTTGATGAGTATTTGAAGACTTTAGAGTATATCAAAACTGTTAGAGAAAATAGGCAAGCACATAAATCTAACTTGGATGAGTCACAGGATAGTGGAAGTAGCAGAAAATCGAGGAGGGTTAAGGGATCGAAGGAGCAAGGGAAGATGTCCAAATCTATGGAACATTATGAGTTGGTTGAGAATGGTGAGGGAACTGCTGGAAGAAAACGGGTGGTCGAGGATGAACTTCATTACAGAAAGGAGGAAATGAAAGAGTTGAACTTGGTTAGCCAAGAGAGTCTCAGAAATGTACATGCAAGTAGGAAACAGGGAAATGCTGCAAGAGATGGAAAATCGAGGAAGTTTAAGGGATGGAAGGAGCAAGAGAAGATGTCCACATCTATGGAACATTACGAGTTGGTTGAGAGTGGTGAGGGAACTGCTGGAAGAAAACGTGTGGTAGACGATCAACTTCACTACAGAAATGTGGAAACGAAAGAGTTGAACTTGGTTAGCCAAGAAAGTCGTAGAAATGTACATTTAAATGGAAAACAGGGAAATGCTGCAAGAGATGTGAAGAGGCTTAACAATCAAACAAGTAGCATGAATTCAGAGTGGAAGGACTTAAATGCAGGTAAGCAGAGTAGAAAAGTTCAAAAGATATCTCTTTTACCCAAGAAAGATGAATTTACTGGTGGCAACATTATTAGCTCAAAAGAAAAGTGGAGTCATGTAAAGGATTTCTCAGAAACGTTGGAGGGCAAAGAGATGACCTTTGAATATCCCAGCAGTAACGTTCAAGACAATAAAAGTAATTACATGGAAATTGAGCAGAAAGAGGCATTGATAAGAAGTAATAAATTTGACCTTGAAGGGGCTGATAACGGGGGTTTGCATATTGAAAGAGCTGCCTTCAAACATTTGGAGGAGTCCAATGATATAACTGGGAAGGTGAGAGTTCCACGGGCTGAGATGGAAGAGAGAATTCAGCAACTAGCAAAGTGGTATGTGGTCCATGCCCTTAATATTTATATTGACTTCATTCTTTTCTCTTTGTAATTTCCTTGCGTTTAAGTTTGGCATTACTTTCATTGCAACTAAGGAAGTGCTAATTTGCAATTTAGATCTATTATAAATGGCAGAAAGGAAACGATATGAAGCTATTTTTGTGTTTTAGTTTGCCTTTATGTGTTTACTGTATCACAAATTATTCAATCAAATCTCCTCTTGACCTGATTCAATTGAAAATAGCTTCTCTTGACAGTTTGAATGGTGCGGATATTAACATGCCTGAGTGGATGTTCTCAAAGATGATGCACAATGCAAAAATCAAATATACAGATCATGCTATATTGAGGATTATACAGATACTGGGTAAGTTTGGGAATTGGAGGCGTGTTCTGCAAGTCATTGAGTGGCTTCATTTCCGGGAACGTTTTAAAGCACATAAGTTAAGGTGCTGCCTTCCATCCACTTCTATGAGACTTTTCGCATGCTTGCTGCCGCTGCAATTTATTGTTTATTCTGTGTCCAAATATCTCCTCTCTGGGTTATGATTTTGTATAGCTTTTGCATATGGTCTCTTGGAGTTGGAGAATACATCTCTTAGCTTTGAAGAACAAGAATCTTTAGAAACATTATTGTTCTTTTGGAATATTATCATTCTTTTTATTCATTTGGAAGAATTGTTATCGAGTCAGTTAGAGGTCAGATTAGCAATAGAGCACATGGGTGGAATAGGTTTTTTTGGCCTTTCTGTTTATGATCCATTTGGCATTAGCATGAGAAATGGAAATGTCATAATTTTAGGTGCACATAGATTTACGTGGAACAAACATGAAGAATGTTTGACCGTTGGTATGTCACATTTTTGAACATAATAGAACTAGATTACTGAGAAATGCCATGGTAATGAATTAGATAAGGAATTTGATGTGTCTACTTCTCACCAGATATGTTCTCTATGACAGATACGTTTATACAACTGCACTAAATGTCCTCGGGAAGGCAAGGCGACCTGTGGAGGCTCTCAATGTATTTGATGCAATGCAGGTAATGCATAGTTCTCATTAATTGCTTATTTATTTACTGAATAGCATAAAATGAAATTTCCACCAAGTCATTTGATCTCTTTCCTGGGCTCTACAGCAACAAATATCATCATATCCTGACATGGTAGCTTATCATAGTATTGCTGTGACACTTGGACAAGCTGGGTATATCAAGGAGCTCTTTGATGTGATTGATACCATGCGGTCTCCTCCAAAAAAGAAGTTCAAGGCAACGACTCTTGGGACATGGGACCCAAGGCTGGAACCAGATATTGTTGTTTACAATGCGGTGAGTAATGTTTGAAGTTTGTGATGAAATGGTCTTTACATGAGAAGGCAATCCATAAATTTTCAATTGAAATTCAAACGGTGACAAGGCCAAAATTAAACTGGAGAAATGGAAACAATGGAAGAATTGACTGCTTGAAAAGTACAAGCATGAATGGAGTATATTGAAACGAGAAATGAAAGCTCATTCACATGTTCATATATTTGATTGATGATAAATAGTCAGGAGAGACTGAATGCCACAAATATGAGTCCTGATTTGTTGTGGAGATTACCCATGGGTTATCTTCTTAGGCCCATCAGGTGGCATTAGTTATGCGTCAGCAGCAGTTTGGTGGCAGCTGGTGCCCTTTATATCATAATTTAAGGCATACACAAAATCTGTACAGACAATATTAATCGTTGTATTGGCATTTTGAGACTTTTGTCCCATGTAGGTGCTAAATGCTTGTGTTCGGAGAAAACAATGGGAAGGTGCATTTTGGGTTTTGCAGCAGTTGAAGCAACAAGGTCAACAACCCTCTACTGCAACATATGGACTTATCATGGAGGTATATAGTTGTATCTTGAAAATGCCTGACATTTAGATTTTTTGCAAGTGACAAGTACACCACTTAAATGGCCTTTTGAAAATTAATGGCACAATTCTTCACCTTATGAGCTTGCTGGAATTGGGATCAATTTTGAGCAACTGTCAGTATGTTGTGCTCATAATGTATGTTATTTGCACAATAATGGGGAAAAGGCAAATTCATACTTCGAAGTTGTTTCTCTTTGAGCAGGTCATGTTTGTTTGTGGCAAGTACAACTTGGTCCATGAATTTTTCAGGAAATTGCAGAAATCTTCTATTCCAAATGCTCTGGCATATAGAGGTACTTTACTGATTTTTGTTTTTGCTGCAACATGATTTGACTTCAGCATCAAAACAAGTTCTTGTCATGTGCAGTTATTGTTAATACTCTTTGGAGAGAAGGTAAGACAGAAGAGGCTGTATTGGCTGTTGAAGACATGGAAAGACGGGGCATTGTGGGCTCTGCTGCTCTTTATTATGATCTTGCTCGTTGTCTCTGCGGCGCTGAAAGGTGCCAAGAAGCACTAATCCAGGTAATCTTATTGTTACTAATCCAGGTAATCTTATTGTTCTTAATTTGTGACACTTTTTTGGTTTCTTCGTCCCTAAACATGGACTGTTGAGATGTTCTCATCTAGTAGTTTAGTTCAGGGAAAGTTGAGTTTTCTAAGATCCATGGAAATACTGACTGAACAGAACTCTTTGATTGAGACTACTTTTATATTATATTTATGTAATCTTTTTTTGATCCGGATATTTATTCACATAGCTGAGCACTATAAAGTTAAGCTTGTTGCAACATGAGAAGTTTTTGCACTTCTTTTGGTCTGAAGTTGGTCTTTATCTTTTCTTAGTTCATGTCAATACTGAACAATTGCTGAGTAGGCCCCATCAGATGAAGTGTTGTTCTAATGATCATTTACTTACACAAACATCAATGCAATATTTTTGGTCACAGATAGAGAAAATATGTAAGGTTGCTACTAAGCCCCTTGTAGTAACCTACACCGGCTTAATTCAAGCTTGTCTGGACTCGGGGCACATTCAAAATGCAACATACATCTTTCATGAAATGAAGCACTTTTGCTCCCCAAATCTTGTTACTTGCAACATAATGTTGAAAGCTTATCTGCAACATGGATTGTTTGAAGAAGCAAAGAAGCTTTTCCACAAGATGCTAGATGATGCTAATCATATCAGTACACAATCAGATTATAAGGTACTAGTATCCCCAGATATATATACTTTCAACACCATGCTGGAAGCATGCACGGAAGAAAAAAGGTGGGATGATTTGGAGTTTGTATATAAACGAATGTTGCACCACGGATACCACTTCAATGCAAGACGTCATCTTCGACTGGTATTGGATGCTTCAAGAGCTGGAAAGGTATGCTCTCAGATCAAAATATTGCTGCTATTAGTCCTTGTTTGAACGTCCTCTGAAGTGAGAGGCTAAATTTTTGTAGCATCTTCCCTCAAGTGTGGTGAAGCTGAAAGGCCTTTTGTTGGGTTTATGTCTCTGAACCTACTACAGCACAGTCGTGTTACATACTCTTGAAATATACAGAAAGCAATGCATTTTCTCATCCTTTGAAGAAATATGTTCCCTTTATCTCTTTCTATCCCATTTTTGGGAAAAGTAATTTTATGGGCATTAGCCCGCTTAAAGCAAGGTTCTAATGTGAAGTTAATTGCCTTTGCAGAAAGAACTACTGGAAATAACGTGGAAACATTTGGCTCGGGCCGATAGAAATCTTCCATCTCCTCTCATCAAAGAAAGGTTTTGCATGATGCTTGAAAAAGATGCCTGTCAGTCTGCTCTTGAATGTATTACCACCAGTAGTCCTGATGCGGATCTGCAATCATTTTCTACAACCGCCTGGTTCAACTTGATCAAGGAAAATGCTCATAGATTTAAAAAGGAAACTCTTGTTCGGCTAATGCACAAGGCAAGTGCAGCTGTTGACAGCGGCCGTGAACCAAACCCCGTTTTGCATAACTTGTTAGCATCTGGGAATGATTTCCTTAGTACTTGTCAAACTTGCTGAATCAATATGAGACAATTTCCAGTTCTGAAGCAGTCTCATCAACCTTGGCTTAATGAATGCATTCGTTATGTGCTCTGATTGAACGTTTACATAAGAACGTTTCTTATACTGTTATTTAGTACCCATATGTGATAGATGTTGATATAGATGTCTATAAGTTATCTTTCGGTAGGGACATACTGAGATCTAAATGAAAATCGTGATAAAGGAGCAGACTTTTTTAATCGATCCAACTGTGAGCAAATGACTTTTCTTCCGTCTTTATAACACTTAAGATAAGCACCAAAATACATTTATCTATCTTGACAAGCCGAAGAGGTTGCATTTTTTCTACTGACAATGCAAACTCTGTTTCTCTAATTCTAGTTCTAATTCTAATTTACAAGCTTTTGCAGAAAATGGGGGAGTTTGATCAGGAAAACCTGGTTTTTGACTCTCCTCTTCAGCCAACAACTGATGATCAACACGGACATGAAAAGGTTATCCTACTACGTATCTTCATTGTTACGCACCAAAAGAATAACAACCAGTGTCTTAACAATGCTTAACCAGACATTTTTGTCCTATCCATCACTTATCACTAATTTATTGTACACTTCATTTGGACAGGAGCTATCTATCACTAACTTATATATCTCTATCACTAATAATATATCAAAAGATAAAATTGCCATGACGTACGTCTCTCTCAAAATAATTATAAATATTCCACAGTGACAAAGTTATAAATATATAGCAGTAGCTTAATTGTAAATACCAAATATAAATATAATTATAAATACTTCATCTTCAACCTCTAGATTGGTTCATATATATCTTGGTGTTGAAGTTGTCTTTGACGATTTTAGAGGGTTTTACTCAACTTCGAAAATCTGACATCAATTTGGGGGAAAACCACCCAAAGAAAAGATGGAAGAATAAGAAATTTTGGTCATGGATGTAGCAGTATTAGTGACGTCAGAAGCAACAAGGAATTCAGTTGGCGAATGATCATGATCTGTTACGAATCCACTCTGCCTTATCATGGTCAATTATTTAACTAACCTGAGAAAAATAACAAAGGGACTGATGAATTGATTCCATCCAATACTTTCTTGCTGTTGACTATTTTTCTTTTTGGATAGTTTTCTCACAAGCACTATTATAAGTTGGTTTTTGGGTCAATGGATATAAAATTATTGTAGGTTGGGAATGACCTAATTAAGCTCTCAAAGAAAAATGTTTATATTTTTTAAAGTAACCATTTTCTAATTTTTTAATTATTTCATTGAATGAAGAAGTTAGTTTGAACAAGTTTCTTTAATATCAATCTTATAAATGACAAATGTCACACGCACGTGATTAAGATATTAGTTGTCATAATATATATTATATAGTAGAGTCCACATTAATTAATCCAACATATATCCTCCCACATAGATTACATAATTATACTATCTAATACTTTGGCAAAAAATATACATAAATAAACTAATCGTACACGACCAACACACTGAGCTCTATATTTTTTAAAGTAACCATTTTCTATTTTTTTATTATTTCATTGAATGAAGAAGTTAATTTGAACAAGTTTCTTTATTTTATGATTAAATATTGCACACTTGTTTGTTTTTTTTTTTTCTATAGATAGTAAATTTAGATTAAGTAATATATCCATTTTCTCAGAAGACCGCTGTTAAGTTCAAAGAAGACTGCCACGAAGATACTGTTCGTAGTCTATATTTGTACAAAAAATACAGCATCGTCTACAGTTGAATGCAAAATTTCCTTATTTTACAAGATTTAAATAAGGTAGGAAACTTCCAACCACTTGAAAATTATGTATTGCACTTAAAGACAATTGCCTAATACGTTTGCTTTTTCAATAAATAATGAATTCATATTACCTAGTATCCATTTCATTTGTATAAGTTACAAATTTATTACACTGTCCGTGAAATATCTTACGAATATAAAAGTTATAATAAAAATAATATTTTTCGATTCATATAATTTAATAATACATGAAGTCAGGTCAAATCACGTGGAGGTCTGACCAAAAATCCTATGGTCGGCCAATATGACCATTTCGTACTTGGACTGGAAAATTAATAATAGAGTTTATGATGTTGACTTGGTACTTTAAACGGCCTTTTTTGAATGTTGGGATTTTGTTTTACAACAGCAATAAAATTACAACATTATCGTAGTGTTCGGCGATGGACAACGCTTTGCAGATCCTTTCGGACAAAATCCGTGATTGCTGGTCGCAGCTCCTATAGAACATACAGTCTTGGATTTATGTGAAAAGCTATTTTTGCCAAAGTTATCTGCCCTCTGATTTCTTTCCTTATGAACGTGCTGAAGTTGAACGTACCAATCGTTTCGCAATAACGTACGAATATCCTGAATAAAAACAAAATAGACTCAGTCAAAAATAGGGTGGAAGAAGAAAGAATGTTGACGGGACCTTTAAAAACAGCGTACGTGTGTTTTTCTCCCTCGACTGTAACAACAAAACCAAACGAAAATAACAAACAATTCGCGTCTAATTTGGTGAGCTTATGAACTGGGCCCACTCTCATTTGGAAATGGTTTAATTCAATACACACGTATAAACAATACTTTAAAAGTCATCAAAAATTAAACCGTTAAAATAAGAAAATTCAAGTTAAATAATTTAATTAATATTAAACCGATTAAATTTTAAATAAAATCAAAATTTTAAAAATTTAATTTTAAAAATTTAATTAGTATTAAACTATTATAAATTAATTAAAGATTAAATAAAATTAAAAAATTTAAAATATAATTGAAAGAAATTATTTGAAGTGTGAGTAAAAATATTATTAAATAAAATAATTAATTAATTTTAGTTTCTACCAACTTATTAATTTGTAAAAATTAACTAATAAATTAATAAACTTATCAGTTTTAACTATAAAAATTATTTTTAAAAAAATCGAAAAGTTAAAAATAAAACTAAAAATTTTAAAAGTTCAAAAAGTTTACGATTAATCGTGTCGAACTAGTTAGATTTTTTAATAATATATAAGAACTTGACTGGATTTGCTTTTTTTTAATACTACATTCATAACGGGAAATCACAAGATAAGATCCTTTGTTTAATTTTATGATGTCTTATTCTGTTCCCTGAATCTCAGTCATTTATTTATATAAATTTTGTGTAAATCCCGTATAAATAAATACAGAACTTACATAAATTAATGGTTAAAATTTATTGGACAAAATAAAACATCGTCAAATTGAAAAGAGGATCCTCATGTCCGGAATCACCGTCTTAGATTTACTTTCACACCCTATTTGCACACTTTACGATAGTATTTGCTTGATTATCTTGACAAGCTGGCATTGTGGAAAGTGTGTATTTTTTTATTGGAAGAATCTATCAAAATTCAAAATCCATTTTTCATCATCATCACCTAATGTACATATTTTTAAGATTTATTTATTTATTATTTAATAAAGGTCAATCCTTTTTGTATATTTAAATCATTTTTAATCACTAGTTCCGCCTCCAGCTGATACTTCCTGGAAATTTCAACTGGCTTTTATAAGTAGCAATATTTTGTACAAGATACTGCACATTTTCATCCATATCAATCTCCCTCTCCCCTCGGCACACAGTAGTTAGTCAGTACCATGAGCATGTCTGTAAACATGTTGCTTGCACACAGAATCACCCCCAACCTTCACAAAGAACATAAACAAGCAGGAAGGAGTGTTCCACCATCAGGTCGTTTTTATTATTCCTCGTTTACACCAGTTTTTCGCTTGTGTTCCTTTTTCTATAGCCTTCTAGCTTATATTTCTTACCTTATATCCTGCTGTAATACTTCCTTCATAAACGTGGGCAGTTATATGTCTTGCTCTAATCAGCAAAAGTGCACCACAGCCAACTTTTTAAGGTTTACAGAGAAGAGAAGCATATCACTTAAGTTATAATATATGATTCTTCAATAGTAATTATTACCATATCACTTAAGTTATAATGATTCTTCAATATTAATCATTTGTTCTAATTCTTTGGAAGAAGCCCGTGGGATGCTTAATATCTCCTTTTGCAAACAAATTTTGCAATTTTCTTTCTTTTAGATTAAACCATGTTTGGTTTTGGAATATCCAGCAGATGTACGTTCTCAGATGCAGCTAAAGCCGAGAGTTCTTGGTGAAGTCGCTGAGGTAATAACTCCCCACCCGCTCATTACGCCTAGCCAATAACCCAAATGGGTAATTATTTTGATAAGCCTTCTTTTACAGAAGGGTGACAAGTACAGTATGAAAACGACAAGAATCTCTGAAATGTTCGCAAAAGTCGATAAGCCGTCGATGTCGTCGTCATATGACACGGCATGGCTGGCTATGGTACCATCTAAGGGTTGTAAGGACAAGCCGTTGTTTCCAGAATGTGTGGAGTGGATAATGGAGAACCAACGTCCTGATGGTTCATGGTCTGTGGATCCATATCATCCATTGTTACTTAAGGACTCGCTATCTTCTACACTCGCATGTCTGCTAGCTCTTCATAAATGGAGGGTCGGTCAAGATATGGTGAAGAGAGGTACCTATTGCAGTTGTTGACTTTCTAGTCCCTATGCATGGCCAAAGGCTTCTTCTCCTTCTTCCTCTGTTGTTTAAAAGATATCTTTACTTTTAATATCGGCAGTAACATAACTCTTTATGAACATTGTCGTCCGTAACAAGCTTGTACACAATAAAAATCAATATTTTTTATCACACTAAATTGTTTTTTATTTTTTGGTAGGTCTAAAATTTATCGAACAGAATTCTTGGGCTGCCAATGATGAGAGGCAGCTTACACCTATAGGG
>JANQAP020000086.1:5002859-5017845 GCA_026874005.2 Erythroxylum coriaceum
TTTGATGAGCACGTGTGTGAGAACGAAGCTGGAGAGGAGTTAGAAGGAGACTCTAGTGATGAACTAACTAGTCCTACAAATCTTAACTTAGTGAGACGTATACTTACAACCCCTAAAGTAGAAGAATAAGAAGAATGGCTTCATACGGCTATTTTCTTTACTCAAGTTAGATGCGGAGATAAACTATGCATGTTTATCATTGATGGAGGAAGTAGTATGAACGTGGTATCGGAGAACATAGTGAAACGATTGAATATACGAGATTACTTGGGTAAATGATAGTACTATACTAATTGCTTAAAGGTGTTTGGTTTCTTTCAAATTAGGAATATACGAGGACTCTGGTGTGATGTCATTCCTATGAAAGTATCCCATATGTCGCTTGGGCGACCATGGCTTTATGATCGAGATGTGTAGCACTTTAGAAAAGCTAACACCTATCATTTTATATTTCGTGGAAAGAAGATAGTTTTGAAGCCTATGAAGGGAGACAAGGTAGAAAAACATAACAAAGTGGATTATTTGGGAAACCTTAAAGTTGAAATAATTGAACAATAAGTTCAAACTCTTAAACAACAAGCTGAAATGCCTGAACTAGAGGTTGAAACACCTGAACAACAGGTTGAAACCCTTGAACAACAAATCAAAACACAAGGACAACAGGTTGAAACATCCAAGCAGCAAGCTAAAAGAATCGGACAACAAGCTAATATAACAAAACAAGGGGCTGAAAAGATTAATCAGCAACTACTTAACGTTCCAAAGCTTGATAATTTGAAACTTGTTGATGTCATTGGTGTTGTTGATGAAGATTATATTGTCATGGATAATGAAGGAGAAGTAGATTTGAATGAAGATACAAAATGAACACAATATAGGAATAAAGGAAAAGTTATGAGTGCACTTACAAAGTCCAACAATGACAAAAAATTAAAGGATCTGACTACAAGAAGCAGTAATAGGTATGTTCTTGATCACTATGTTGTAGAGAAGTTATATGGTTTAGTTATGAAACCATTTGCAAATATGCTGGTCAAGACTTATGATGTTGTCCATATTGCTAAAAGAGATTGTACGTCTCCATGGATTACCTTTAACCATTGTTTCTAATCGTGACGTCAAGTTTATAAGCTATTTTTGGAGAACTTTATGAAAAGCATTGAACATTAAACTTCAATTTTCAAGTTTGTTCCATCCCCAAACCGATGGACAAACAGAGGTAGTGAATAGAAGCTTGGGAGACTTGTTAAGTTGTTTAGTTAAATTGGGACCTAATTCTTCCTATGGCAGAATTTGCATACGATAGTTCTATTAATAGGTCTACTGGTAAGAGCCCTTTTGAGATAGTTTCATGAGTTCAACCAAGGAAGCCTACTGATATGGTTACTTTACCACAGACAACATAGGTTAGTGTTAAAGCTGAAGGTTTTGCGCAACACATGAGGGACATCTTTGATGAGATATGATGAAACATAACAACCAGTAACTTGTCTTATAAAGAACATGCTGATCAACATTGTCAATTGATGCAATTCAATGAAAGGTATATGGTGACAGTTAGGATTCATCCAAAGCGTTTTCAAAAAGGGAAGTATAAGAAACTTCATTCACGAAATGCGAGACCTTATAAGATCATGAAGAAGATAAGTGCTAATGCTTATGTTTTGGAGTTACCAAGTGACATAGGAATAAGTCCTATCTTTAATGTTGAGGATTTAACTATTTATCATGGGCAAGATGATAAGCAATCCCCTACTACAGCTATAAGAATTCCAACCATTCCCCATCTTAAAGAGGAGATAGAAGATGTTCTAGATGAACAAATTCAGAGTTTGAATTTCAGAAGTTGAATCCAGATTTATATGATCAATATTTATCACATTTAACGTCGATGATGACTTCCGACAAGCCAAGAAGAATTGATGCAAAAAAACGTAAAGTCTATAAGAGAAATGAAAGAGGAAAGATTAATCAATCACAAGCTTTAATTTGGTGAGATGAAGATTAAAAATTGAATTGAAATTGAAAATAAGGGCTAAAATTCATATAGCATTAGGATTCCTTATTAGATAGAAAGTTGTAGTATTATACACAAGCTTTAATTTAATGAGATGAAGATTAAGAATTGAATTGACATTGAATATAAGGGCTGAAATTCAAATTGCATTAGGATGCCTTATTAGATAGGAAGTAGTAGTATTATATTATTTTATTTTAGATATATTATCTTATAGAATTTCTATTATATTAGGATTTAAATTAGAAATCTTTTTTCTTACTAGAATAAGGACTTTAAGAACACTATATATATGTACTTAGCCTTTCACTAATAAGAAGCAATATGAAAATTTTCTATAACTTGGGAGTTTTCAATTAGAAGGTGTGGTGCTTTCTTCTAGGAGTGATTCTTAGATTCTAAGAGTAACTCGTAATTTTCTAATATCTATTCTTTGTGTTCTTCACCAAATTCCAACAACCTTAACCTAAATTCTAGCCATATTAAACACAAAAATCCTAAAGCTAAAATTCCGGCAGCCAAACCGTAAATTTTCAACTTTACAAAATATAAAAATTCTGCATTCCTAGCCAAAATAAAACCTTGAAACTTAATATTCCAGCAGTCTCGTATCATCCATACTTCCTAATTTTGTGCTTTTAACTACTAGTTCATAATTCTCCTATTTGTCCATGATCCAACTCCAAACCATGTTTGCCATAGTTAGAAAAAGCCCAGCTCTTCACTCGCAAGTATGAGAGTCTCTTTTCCAGGAAATAAAGACCAACTAAAACAGATTTCCATTTGCTTGCGCCAAAGTTTAGTACCTCACACAGATTTATTATTTAACCATCATTACTATTCAAGTTCACTCGTTTAAGTTACCATAGTGAACCCTATTGTATGCTTTAAATTTTGTATTTGACTGCGAGTTGCGTCCAATTTAATTTCTCACCCTAAGATGCTTAAACCATGCAAATTCGAATGAATCACATACGAGTAATCCTTTATTATCCCAAAAGTGGACGCAATAACATTGGTATTTTTCTTCGTATATTTATTGATATCTCAAGATACAACACTCTTGATAAATCAATGCTACAGTTGTACTCTTATTGGCACAATGAACATGAACCGTTTGTCAAGAACATGAATTAGACTCATTTGTAGGATTCAATCACGGCCGAATGACCATGAATAATACAAGATAGACGGAATTTCGAGAAACCAGCAGCTACGGTCAAGGCTTCATATTCCTTTAAAGTTCTCTCTTTTCCCCCTGGCAAAGCAAACATGATGATATCCATTCTCGACGCATGCTGAGAGGCCTTGCCAGTCTCTGGTACTTCCGGCAATATGTAAGTTATTAGTATCAACTTCCCACCTTTGGGTCGGGCTTCGTAAATGTTCAGCATTAGTTTTATTACACTTTCGTCGTCCCAGTTGTGACATATGTTCTGCAAAGTAAGACATTGTGTATGAACTTAGAGATACTTTTGTTGGTTTGGTTTCTATAACAATTTTCGGCAAGAATAATCTAATCTACTTTTTGCGATAGAGAATATGGAACGGACAAAATTAAGGGGGAAAGAGAGAGAGCTTATACTTAATCTTACCTTCAGAATTATGGCATCACCTTTTGGAATGCTACTGAACATATCTCCTCCCACATGTTCGATACCTGCAAAACAAGCAATAGTCCACCACCTTTAACTTTCCGAATCCTTTTTGCAGTGCTGAAGCACGTCTATATACACATATGACCGAGGCTAAGAGAGTCCAGTAGTATTAATGCTGATTCTGATGCGAACTGTATAAACCTTGGTGATCAAGTTTCATAAATTGAAATTACCTGGATAGTTTTAAGCGCTCCTAATCACATATTCTCTATCACAATTCTAAAGAAGAGAGATTATAAAGAGAAAAAAATTTCGCGCACATACCAAATATCCGCATATGCCGGTTGACGGGTCAAGTTTATTAAAGAAGTGAAATTTCCATCTTCTTTTGTACCAAGAAAGAACCTAGAAGCCGGAGTGAGACCATAAAGATGCTCACAACCACCTGTGTCTAGACTTCGCGTAGAATGAGAGAGGAGGGAGTGGCCGGCAAAGAGACGAAGCATGCGTTCAAGCATGGGCCAGAGGGTTTTCTGTGGCAAGCTGACATGCAATCTCCGAAGCAGATAGATGAGCACCAGGGCCCTGCTTCCGCTATGATCCCAAATAAGTTGAGATCAACGGCTGCTTGGATAATCCTAGGAACTAAGAAAGAGCTTGCAAACATTAATGCAACCAAACATGCTTCTTCGTCTTCTTTACTAGAATCCATGTAGATACGCCGTTCTCTGTTTGTTTTTTGGATTAATTGCTTCTCCCTGGCTCAGTGCTATCTATATATATATATATGTGTGTGTGTATATTTGTCTGTAAATGATTTGGTTTACGTTTAGCTTTTCTTACCGAACAATATGCTTTTAGCGAAATAGCCTAGACGTTTTTTCTTTTTTCGAAACAATGAGAAGTTGACGTTTCAAATACATTTAAGTTACCTAGACTTCTACAAAAACGGATTTCTATAAAAATTATCTACGGATTTTTCTTTTTATTTGTTTCTTCCAAAGCAACCACATAAATACGGGACTGGAATAAAAGCATTATACATGTCTTCTACATGAAATTGCAGCTGCCAAAGGGTATTCTAAATTGGAGACGACATCTGTTCATGGCCACTCATAGCCCACCAAAAGAATCACGGGCCACAAACCAATTTCCTTGTAAATTTTGGATTAGGTAAAAAAATTCGCATCGCGTACTGTAAGAAAGCAATATTTCTAAACGGGTTGCAAATCGAAAGAAGATACGAAACATGTATGTTGTTTTTTTCATTATTTTTGTGAAAAGCTCGCAATCCTTAATATACAAGTGAAAACAGAAGATTTACGGGGACTATAATACAGCTAATAAGCATATTTAATCTTATTTGTAAAGATTAAATTGTTGAGATATATTTATCAAATATTATCAGCTCCCCTCAAGCTCTTGATGGTTTTTAATTGTTAGATTGTGATGAAGATGTTGGACTGCTGAAGAAGATAAAGGTTTGGTCATAATATTAGCAATTTGAAGAACAAATGAAATTTGTCTGATGAAGAGTGCTTTGTTAGCTGCCAAGTTATAAACAAAATGTAATCAAGTTTAATGTGCTTAGTAAGAGCATGAGTGATCTGATCAAAAGCAAAGAATGTAGCACTAAGATTATCACATCAGAGGGTAAGAGTAATATGAGATAAACTAATTTCTCCTATAAGAGAAGTGATCTAACAAAGTTTCGCAGTAGCGAGAGCAATGCTTTGATATCCAACTTCAATTCTAGATTTGACAATAATAGGTTGTTTTTTGGCAATCCAAGACATCAAATTGGGCTTATGATAAATGCAATATCAAGATGTAGAATGGCAGATTATCTGGGCAACTAGCCCAATTAGCATCACAATAGGCATGTAATGTAAGTGAGGATGATCTGAGAAAATGAATTCAGTGAATTGATGTGGAACAAAAATAACAGAGAATTCGTTGAACTACAGTTCAATGCATATTGGTAGGGCAATGTAAAAATTGTGAGACTTTATTCATAGCAATAGTAAGACAGAAATACTGAAAAGCACCAATAGTGCTTCGGCACTTAGAGTGATAAGAAAGTGGTGTGCAATGATTTTCGGATAGAGGGAGAGACCGAGTAATCAGAATGTGAATAAATTTTGAATTATCAAGACCTATCTAATAAAGTAGGACATGAAGACTTATCTATGAAGATGACCATAAAGGAAGGTGTTATTAACATCAAGTTGGCAGACTAACCAAATTTTGGAAAGAGCAAGGGTAAGGGTGAGATAAATAATAGTGGGTTTAACAATAAGACTAAAAGTGTCAGTATAGTCAATACCAAAAGCTTGGTGAAAACTTTTAGCAACCAGATGAGCTTTACACTGTTGAATAGTGCCATTAGGATTTTGTTTGGTGTGAAAAACCCATTTACAACTAACAATATTGGCATTTGGGAGAGGAGGAACAAGAGTCTTAAGTGTTGTTGCAATAGAGAGCAGTGAACTTATCAAGCATAGCCTGACGACAGTGAAGAAATTTATTGGCTTGGTAAAGGACATAGGGTTAAGAGAAAATGTGGTAAGCATAAGGTAGGTGTTGTATTCAGAAAATAAGTGAGGAGTATATGTTTGATCACAAGTCCATAGGACCATAGGATGGGAAAATTGCAGTAGGTGAGGTGGGGATGGAGAAGTTACAGAGGAGAGCGGCAAAGGAGATTAAGGGAGTGGGTTAAAAGGTAAGGGAAGTAAGGGAAGTGTGGAGGTGGAGGATGTAAATGGTATTGGTGGAGAATAAGCATAAAGAAAGTCATGTTAAAAAAAACGAACATAACAAGAAGTATAAAGTTTGGAGGTTTGAGGATCAAAGTATTGATATTCTTTATACTGAGAACAGTAGCCAAAGAAGACACATGAAGTAAATTTGGGTGTTAATTTATCAGGGCGAATGGAGCCAAGAAAAGGAAAACAAGTACATCCAAAGACTCATAATTAGAGATATTTGTTAGGATAGTGAACAGGAATTCATAAGGGGATTTATTATTGAGGACAGGAGATTGATGAGAAAGACAATACTAGAAAAGGATTCAAATTGGAAGACTTTAGGACGAGACGCATAAAGAAGAAAGGTAAGGTTTGTTTTAGTGATATGACAAATTTTAAGTTCAGCAAGATCAAGTGGGAGTGTTGGACAACCATGGGGGTCGGGGTTAGAGAGAAGGAGGAGAAAATAGGCCATAAATAAGTGATGTTAGTGGAAGGAATCAACTCTTCAATACAAAATACAAGATTCAATACATCCAGATCCGCAGGTACATAAAAAAAATGAATATGATGTATTAAAAATAATTAATATCTTTAATGAAAAAGGGAATACTATCTCCCTGACCCAATACAAACTATGATAGTAATCTATTTATCCAATACCACAAATATGTATAAAAACACTGTAATTCATAGTAAATAACTCTTACACATTTAAAAGAGAATAAAATGAGTGATTAGAAGGAATACTATGCCTTAATACAAAATATTTCAAGACTCAATACATCAAATACCATAACTAATTTACAAAAATTACCATGACATATTTATAATAAGGAACAAATTCGATTAAAAATGGGAGTACCATCTTTGAGGACAAATGATGCCCTGGCCTAAGACAACTTATACTAGTAATCTATTTATCCAATACTAAGAATATATATATAAAATACCATCATTCATTATATATGAGTAACTCATACATATTTAAAAAGGAATATAATAATTCAGTGGAAGGAATACCATGCCTCAATACAAAACATACCAAGGCTCAGTACATCCAATACCATGATTATGTAAAAAATTACTATCAAGTATTTAAACTAAGTAACATATTTAGTAAAAAAATTAGAATACCATCTTTGAGAACAAACCACACTGTGCCATAATACAAACTATGCTAGTAATCTATTTATCCAATACAACACATGTGTATAAAAAATTTAATATCATTAATTACAAATTACTAACTCTTATATATTTAAAACATAATATAGTGAGTGAGTGGAAGGAATACCATGCATTAATACAAAATATACTAAAAATTAATATATCCAATACTACAACTATATACAAAAATTTCCATACCCTGACTAAGTAAAAGCTATGTTAGTAATATATATATATTTATAACCGCCCATATATATAAAAACACCATCATTATTACAAATAAGTAACTCATATACATTTAAAATGGAATATAATGTGTAAATGGAAGGAATACCATGCCTCAATACAAAATATTCAACATTCAACACATCTAATACCACAGCTATATACAAAAACTTTGGTCAAAAATGAAAATACAATCTTTGAGTAGAAATTGTACCCTAACCTAATACAGACGATTCTAGTAATCTTTTTATCCAATACCAGATATAGGATTAAAAAATACCTTCTTTTATTATAGATTAGTAACTACTACCTATTTTAAATGGAATATAATAAGTGAGTGGAAGGAATACTATGCATTAATATAAATTATATTAAGACCCATTACATCTAGTACCATACCTATAAACAAAAATTACCATGACATATTTAAAATAACTAATAGCTTCAGTGAAAAATGGAAATACCATCTCTTAGTAAAATTCATACTCGACCTCAATACAAACTATACTAGTAATCTTTTTATCTAATAACATGCAAAATACCATCATTTATTATAGATAAGTAACAACTTCACTTTAATATAGGAATAAAATGATTGCATGGAAAGAATATCATACCTCTATATAATTTATACTAGGACTGAGTACATCCCACACCACCTTATGTTCAAAAATTTACATGATGCATTGAGACAAATAAGCAATAATAAAAAGAGGGGATACCATGACTGAGTAAAAGTTAATAAAATGCATTAATATGAAGGAAACATATTGCTAAGCTCATGCACCAAAATATGCCCATTAAAGGTTTTGTTTATCAATGTTAACTACGTAATTGTGCTTAAGTATTGTCTTATTACAATTTTATAAGGAAAATGTGAAGGAAAAATATTAATTCACACCCATATACCAAATTGTGTCCATTAAAGGTTTTATTTAACATGGTTAACTAGATAGTTATGGTGATCAATGTTCTTATCAGAAATTTAAGAGGTACAACATGAAGGACATATATTAGTACATGATGATGTACAAAACTTGTTTATTAGATGATGTTAACTGTACGTTTATGTATAAAATCATGTTTATTATTGATATTTTTGGAAACATTTAACTACATGAAATTGAAGTGACTCATTTTTGTGTTAGAATTTTTGAAGGAGAAATATGTTAATCAACCTAAATAAAATGTCAATATTTTGATGATTAGGCTTCCTTATTCCCTTGTACTAGCGTCGTCATTATTTTGTTGAATATTTATTAAAGGTTGAAAATGAATGTGGACTTTCAATATATAATAACGTGTAGTAATTGTTTATGTAATTTCCCACTTTTCTCATTTATCAACTATTGTTTTGTTATTTACCAAAAAGCATATAAGTATGGTATTAAGCAACAATTCCAATGTCATTTGTGGCATAAAACAACAATATCTACACCTTTTATAGTATCAAGCAACCAATTTTCAGAGTTACATATAAATATTTCCTTACCATCTGTGGGATTAACTAACCATTTCCCAATTGGAGTATTGTGGTTAGAGTAAGGTATATTATCTAGTTTTCTTATAGTTGCATTAATATGTATGATATTTTAAACTAGTAATGTTACTATGAGAAATGAGAAGCACATGTTTAGAGGGATTTGTTTTAAAATATATATTAAATGCAAAAGAAAATTTTCTAATCAACAAGTTTTGAAGTTCGTTGGAATGTATTTATAGTGAAAGACGTCATTGTGAGGACAGAAGAAAAGTTTAAAAGAAGAACAAGGAAGAAGATGATTCTTGTTTAAGCACTGAACTATTTTGGCACATGTCCATTTCGTATATATTATATATTGGTGTGTGCTTGTGACCATTTAATATATGTTGCTATTTGTTCTATCATAAAATGGTACATTTTATATAAGTCTATATTTTAAATATTGTTATGGTATTTGTGGTATAACGTAGGTGGTGTAGTAAAGATGGGAAATGAGATAGATAATGAGACAAGTTGTTCAAATTTGATGACCTCATATAATGGGGGAATGACATATAAATTAGAGGTGCTACTTGAAGTGGTAACGAAGTTTCTAAAAAAATGATTTTTTTGAACTAAAATTATGCAAGATGCCACATATTTTTATTTACAATAAGAGGTGGAAAGAAAGATGAGAAAGGAGACTTTAATATCAGAGCATTTATGTATCATAGAGGTTAATCACATAAGCCATGAGAACTGAATATAATGAAATCTAAAAGTAATGGAAGAATTAGATGTAAAGCTCAAGCTTATTGTCAATTGGATGAATATGTTTGAAGTGTAAGCAAGTTTGAACATATGGACAATCATGAACTAAATCTAAGAAACATGAGGCTTATGAGGCAACGTTAGGTTAATTGTTAGTTATATTAGATATAGATTGGAAATGAATGATAGTTGTGGGATTAGGTCATTCACAAAAGTACAAACCATTATTGTAACTTTTGATTAGACAAAAAAGTGGTTTATAATATATTTATTCAAATGAACAAGAAGTAAATTATTTTCTTAAACAAAATTAGCTATCATAACGAAGGTCTAGGAATTTTTTAGACCGATGCAAGGTGTCAGGCAATATATGTTGAATTTTGTGATGTGGTAATGTTTGATAAGACATACCTTATTAGTAAATACCAAGTTTTGTTTTCCTTAATTATCAGTATAAACTATCATGATCAATCTATTTTTCTTGGTTATGTACCATTAGGATGTGAAATCACTAATAGTTATTGTTATCTCCGTACATGGTTATGTTATATGAACAATCTAGTAAAGAAGAAGAGATTGGATGTCCTCGTCATCTTTTATGAGCATCATAACTTCAATGGACTGTAGGATTTTCATATCTTTTTTTGGACTTTTTTGGGCACCATTTTGCATAATGACCTAGTTGTCCATAAAAATAACACCAATATAGCATTTTGGTTTTAGAAGCATGGTGCTTGAAGAATCTTGTTATGTTTTTCTTCCTTTTATTGAAAAGATAAATTCTTAACGATTTTCTTCTGAAATGTTTTCCTTATTTGTGTTGCATGCACATTTTCCTATATCTTTGCATTTGATCTTTAAGTACAACTTCTTGTACGCTCATTTGAGTTAAGGTCTACCTTTTAGTATAACTTTGAATAACTTATGTTGTTTGTATAATTTTTCCAGCATCACCAAACTTAATTGTTCGATTTCTCCGAGAGTGATTTCAAACATATCTCTAAAAAAATTGATCGTTCTTTGTAATTCAGGCTACAACTCATCAGGAAGGGAAGCAATGAATGTATACCGAAGATTGACATCATTGAAGCTGTTGAACATATAATTTTTTAGGAAATTCTTGGAAAATGCTTATATAAATCTTTCTTGTTCATAGGGCAGCACTTCATGTCAAAGTATTCATATCTGCTTTATTGATCAATAAGATGGAAATCTTTAACTAATTCTTTATAGATCATTCTTAACAAGGAATTGTCTTCTGAAAATTGTAAGACTTGCATTCGCTTATATTCACCAAGGCTTTGGAAGCATTCTCTTAAATTTTTTGTCATTCTGGAGACAAATTCTATCAAGATATCTTAAAAAGGCATATCTGGCCTTGTCATTTGGAAATCTATCCAGGAACTGAATTTATGCAGTCAATCTCTCCTTTTTGTTAGTAAGACATTATCAAAAGTGAACCATAGACTCAAATTAGGTTTGTAGATATAAGGTACTTGTGGTCTAACTGGTCTAGTCATTAACTCAACATCGTCAATCTCTGGTTCAACTTCTATGTATGGTTGAGAAGAGAGTAGAGCAATCATTATGATTTAAGATATCTGAGTGAGATATGCAGGCTATTCTGAGCTTGTTGAGTTTTCTATAAAAGTATCATAGTCTTGGCTATTAGTGTGATTGTTAGAGCTATCCAACATTATATGAATTTCAAACCTATCTTGAATTGATTGACGGGTAACTATGAATTCTTGATTAGGCATGAGTTCTTTTGTTGTGTCTAGGGAAGGTCTTTCTTTTGGTGGAGAAGATGGTTATGTATTGATATGTAAAGGTTTAAAAGTGGATGGAATATCTTTTGCTAGCAGGTTTGGCTTGGAAGCTTTGGATAGTTTCGCAAAGGTTTGTCAGAATAATGGCTAAGACATTTTGAAGACTTTTCCTTAGTCAACAACATTAAGATAGGATGGAGCGTTATAATTAAGTTGTACGACTAGAAATGTCTAAGGGTATCTTCATATATAGCTCTGGATTATTCTTTATCCATATTTGAATTGATTCTTTTGATCTCTTCTCGAACTTTTTGAAATTATTTTTCTTTCTTAGAGAACTCTAGTGCAAATATTACTAATCAATATATCTTCTCAGGTCCGAAACAAGTTGGGTAGCTTGATTGAGTAGTCATTGATGTAATTGTTACAGTTGGAGAGATACAACATCAACCTTTGTATTTAGTCATTGTGTTTGTTAGGATAGACCATCAAGCTTTGAATCAATTTTACGAAGGACATTGTTTTGTGCTACAACATTTTGTGTTTGTGCTACAACATTTTGTGTCTATCAATTTAGTACTTCTTCTGCTGGAGAAATAGATACATTATTGTCGTGTGGATAGATAGATGTGGATTTTAAGTATGGCCATTACTCCAGTGGTTTTATTATTTTGGGCTTCTAAAGGTGGAAAATCTTCTTTATGTGATCTCATCATCATACAAGGTTATGGTTTGGGGATCTCTTTAGGGATTGAAGAAATTATTGGCATAAAGCATTTTGATTAGATCAATTGTTCTTTTCCAATTGCTCTCAATAGTTCAGAGAGATCCTTTGATCTACACTTAGGATTCCTATGACCAATCTAAAGTCTCGAGTCATCATCTTCATCATGTTTAGGTTGAATCTTCTGTTGTGGTTGGCATTTAAATTTTGACTTTTTGATGGACTCTTCTTTCCATCGATGGACATAAACTTTATTATTATTATCAGAATCATCATCCATCCAGCATTCATTGTCTAACTTGCATATAAATGGATCTATATACCAGAAGAAATGACCATTGACATAGCTGACATATGCGCTATGTCCATCGGGGTGGAAGAATGGATTGAAAGACCACTAACACTTTTTTTATGAGAAAAGGTTGGACTAATCATCATTATTAGGCCAAAAGAAGCTCTGGATGATTCTGATGTTCTTCTCTAAGCTTGCTAAAAACATATTTTACTATTCCATCCTTCAAACTTCTCAATATTGGAGGAATGATGGTATGAATGGAGCATCAATGAGGAGTATGAAATTCTTTTTCATAATCTGTGATCCAATCCATAGGCATTAACTTTGCCAATTGTTGTGATGACAATTGTCATGGAACCTGAATGATTGTGGTCTCATTCTGAGACCTGTCTGCCATCATATAAAGGGAATCTCATGTAGAGTTTAAAAAGTTAGACCTGGAGCATGGTTCTGCAATCTATAAATGATCGATGATAGAGTGTGTTCATGATAACAGTAGGATCTTGATCATCTCCAACAATTTGAGTATAGACTTTTAATCTTGTGAATAGAGTCAGATCATCAAGCTTGATGTTGAAGTCTGGAGCTATATTCATAATGACACTTCTATTGTTGAAAGTGGTCATGAGGGGGTCAATCAAGGCATTATGGTAAAATGTGTATGCATTAAGGTGAGAAATTCTAGTTGTTTTTAGAATTCCTTTTCTTTCGTGTAATGTTAATACCATCCGAATAGTTCCTATATGGAGATGCATGTAACCCTGATCTAACCATAACCATATTAGCTCAGAGGGAAAGTCTAGAGTTACGTAATGTTCTGTAGAAGTGTATTTTATGCCACATTGTTCTTGAGGTCTATATGTGGAGATTAAGGAGCAAATACTCCTTGTAAAAGATCTAGATCTATGATATTAAACTATATAGGCTTAATAAAGGTAGTTGGGTGTCATGAATTTTAGTGTCTTTAGGTAAATGGGTGATTTCTAAAAGGCTTCCTAGTTTATTGGAGAGAGTTTTCTTAGGATAAGAGGGAAATTGTCCTAAAGAAAGAGCTAAAGAGAAATGAACTGGGGTTGATCACTCATGTTTATCTAGGTCTCTCCTTACTTCTAGGCATAGATTGTGTTTTTGGAACATACTTAAAAATTACCTTAAAATTTGGTTCCTATAACAATTATAAAAAGTTGGAAAATATTTTTATAGATGTTGTCTATGAAGAAAAGAAAAATAAAGAATTAGAAAGAAAATGAGATAAAATGGTTATAAAGTTTAACTTGGGAGATAATTCGTAGGTTAAATCTCTTTTTAATAGTAGTAAGAGGTGGGCTTCACAATTAGTTCAAGGTAATTTTTGGGTGGGAATGTTGAAACAAAGAAGTGAGGGAATGAATTCTTACTTTGATGACCATATGCATGCCTATAGCATATTGAAATAATTTGTTAAGTAATATAAGCAAGTAGTCAGGAAAAAGATTGAGCAGGAAATGGAGTTTGGTCAATTTCATTGTTGATGCAATATAATGTTGAGAAGGAATTTTAGAAGGTGTACATCAATTCCCTATTTTGTATTTTATAAGAAGAACTAACATGTATGATGTACTATAAGGTAAGCAAAAGTTTGAGTAAAGGAAATAGCAATATTTACGAGGAAAAGGGGATGGGTAAAGGTTGCAATGCGATCAGAGTATACTACGATTAGTGAGTCAACTCTATTAGACAATTGTAGTTATATATTGTTTGAATTTAAAAGGATCGTGTATTGTCACTTGTTTAAGTTTTTAACTAGATTAGAAATCAAACAATTTCCATCAATTTTGTTTATTATGAAATGACAGCAAGATGTTGCTCAGTTGAATACAAAAATAAAGGTTGATAACATTCATGAAGATAATGATATCATTGTTATCATGATACTTAAATAGTAAGCAACTTTCTATACGTCCTTTGATTATATTGGTGATAATGCATCGAATTTCGAGTACCTATATAATTTATTAGACCAAGATAATAAAAAATTGTTGACTAGGAATACAATCGAGTTCGTGGATAGTGGTGACTGTTATAGATGTATTGAATCCATTAAGTCTCTAGGCCATGTTGTAGGCCTATAGAAAAAAAGGTTGAAATCTTGAGCAAAGGAGGTGCAAAGGAAAAAACATAAAAGGAAAGAAGGTTAGTTATTGAAGAATTTGTACTGATAGAACT
>JANQAP020000086.1:5082632-5094453 GCA_026874005.2 Erythroxylum coriaceum
TTACCTAAACAGAAACCAAAACCACCTGCAACAACATCAAGAAACACAATTGAAACTATTAAAAGGAATCCAACACAGCATTGCTTGTGAACATAAAAGGGAATATCCAATTGAATTCCACATGATAAATTAGTTTTTATGGCTATGTTAAGCACAGAAACATGAGAAGGAACTTGTCAAGTCCATCATACACCAAAATAAATATGTTTATTACTGCTTGCGTAAGCATTGAAACGTGAGAAGTGCTAATATAAGAGCTGCAATCAAATTTAGTTGCAAGCTTGGCTCTATCCACTATGTCATATTAAAACAATGAACTATTGCTACTTGAAAGAATTAAATACGCAGAGGTATAACTTAATGTTTCTTCAAAATCATCCTTACTTAAGAGGGATTCAGGTGCAAAGGCATGAGAAATCACCTACAAAGCTATATAATCAACAAATCATAACAATTTTACCCGTTTTCTTTTCATCACATCTTTGTGATAGAACAGAAGCACCAAATAAAGAATTTGACAAGCAGAAAAACAAAGTAAATATATGACTGCATTACCTCTATCTATTCTACAAAGTAAGCGGAATATAAGACGAGATCCAGTTCTGATCCTCGTGCATTCAACAAAAAATACATCTGCTTCAGAAGTCCATCAATTTGATAATTGACAACAGATATTAACTGGCTTCATCCCCGAAGTTTTGTGTTAAGAATTCGTCAAGCTTTCCCCAGTTAGAAATACCAGATTTATCTGAGTTCTCAGAAGGCAACGATCTAATGCATCCAAGAATGTGTTTAACATCTCGATACAGTCTGATCCCAAAAATAAGAGGAAAACTGCTTAGTGTTCGAAAATAAATTGTAAAAACAGTATCCAAATACAAAAAATCATTGCTTCTGAACGATAATAACACAAAGAATCCAGTAGCTGAATCAATATGCACACCCACAATGTAAAAAAATAAAACTACCTGCTCTTTGCTTGTGGAGTAGCAATCTCTAACTGTGAAAATGCCTCAGAAATTTGTGAATGGAAGATTAATACCACTTGCCTGTGATGAAGAGACGATTTCCCGAAGTGTTAGTCACTTAGTACCTTGACAGTAAGGAAAACAGACACTAAAATGACAGCAGCAAAAGATAATTCACCATGCTCAAATCGAGACACACCTAAAAATTGCTTGAACATCTGCCTCATGCAAGTTTCGAGATAATACACGTTGGAGGAAGCCAACCTCCTGGAAACAATTTGAACTACAAATTAGGACAAAATGTTAAGAAAATGATTACACAACTTCAAAGAGAACATATATGCCGCTTGAACACTGTTGTTGTACCGCTCAACACACTTCTACATGGTACATATTGCAAATCCATCTCAATTCTTGACATAAAATTTAGATGAGAAAAAACTTTACTTTAGGTTTCTATCAGATCAAAGACTACCTTGACAACCAAGTCCCCGCACTTACTCATGATTATGTGATAATATGAAGGATATGCTACATGACAGAACCAAAATTTGGTCCTCGATATATATTCGTAGATGTGCATATACAATATATATGTGTGTGTGTGTGTGTGTGTGTGTGTGTAACAACTGCTGAAGCTATAAGCTTGAGACAAACCAAACCACTTCATCAATTGATCTTCAAATAGCATGGAATCTACAACTTCAACCAATATAACAGACCTAGGAATGCTTTCCAGTGCAAGTTTAGAACTGACTAGCAGCACCCACTTTCTGTTTTCATTTCCTTTTTTAACTGTCAATTAAGAAAGTGCAAGTTGACTTATTTGTTTTACAACAATACCATGCCCTACAGACTGTCTAAACATTTAAAAGTGTCTTTGGGCTGAATGAGAATGCCCAACAGGACATCAACTTCTGCCTCGAGCCAAACTACAGGATGGGGCCAAAATATCATGGTTAAATAGTCCTGTTGCATCTTTACCCACACTAAATCATGCCCAGTCTCATGTCCACATGCAAGCATGCACAGCATTAAGGACATACAACCGTTAACTCGTCTACCAAGAATAAACGTCCAGCGAAATTAAATACCTTTGTAAGGGATCGTGCAAACTGGCTGGGCTGTGAGTCAGGATCCTCAGGTCTGTTCCAGCCCTCAACAATTTGAGGCAAACCCCGTAAATGAAATAACAACCTTTCCCTCATTATTTGGACAAGCTTTGTGTGTATCTCATCCCTGTGAACCTTGTAATCCTAGATCATATGACTAGCATCACGTAAGTAACAATATTGATATCCTGAAACTACAAACACCTCCAACATCAAAACTAGTTTCTGCTACAATATTGAAGTTACGCATGAATTGAAGTTCATATGAGATTCACAACTCCTGATGACTATGTGGTTTCATTACAAATTCTAGCTAATAGCTGTCTCAATTCAGCAATGCACTCAACCCCACCAGCGTTTATGCCAGGGACTATTCGTTTTAGAAGTAAATATTAAGCAACCAAAAAAAAAAAAAAAGCACTACCAACCTGTGCCACTCGATCAATTTCTAACAAAAGTAAGGCCTTCCTTGTCTCTGGCACTTTAAGGAAAAGGATGCGTCTGATTTCTTATTCCAGATACAACGCAAAAGAAAATAAATTCAGTAACTTTGAGCACGTAACTATTTCTCCAATCCCAAAGCCCAAAAGGAAAGAATACATTGGTAATCACAGACAGGGAAAAGTTTACATAAACAAGAAATTTCTCAAACTTAAATTAAAAGATTGATGCAAATGACAATGACAAAGAATAGAGGAGTTATAAGCATGAAAATTGCAATGTGCATTTTCTATGAAGGTACATATTATTATTCCAAGAGAAAGGTGTTTTATGTTGCCATAGATAGGGTGATATATTGCTACCATTCTTCCAAGGGTCCCTGTAGATAGGATTGTTTAAACTCTTATTCAACAAATTAATTCGATGCATTAGTAAATTGCAATCTGAATTTTACATAGTGAAAGCAAGATGGTCATTTGGTTCCATTTCTGGTTTTTTATTTTCGTTTAATGATTTTCGTTTCTATTTATTTTGAAACAAAAACAACAATATATTTGATTATTAATATCAAAGTAATAATACTTTTATCAATGATAATAATTAGATGTTACATAAAAGTTAGACAAAAATTAATTTTATAAATCTCTTATATGATATTTATGAATAAATATTAATAATAAATTCATTATATTTTATTAAAATAATTATGTAAAAAAAATTTAAATTTTTTAAATAATATTTATTTGTTAATATATATTTTAATTGTTAAAACCAATGTTATTACTTAGATTAAATATTTAATATTTAAATTTTATATTCATACATAAGTATTTTGTATATTTTAAGGATATTTTAAATATATTTATTAAATAATTATCAAATTTTCAAAAAATAAAATTAATTTTTATTTTAAATTTTAACTTAATTATAACAATATAGTTTTTATTGGTAATTAATATTAAACAATAAAATAATATATTTTTATTTAATAATAAATTAGTTCATGAAAACAAAAACCAAAATTAATTTTTTTTGTTTAAAGAAGTTATGAAATAGGAAAAAATCAAAATCAAAACCAAAATCACAAATTGAAACTGAAACTGAAACTGAACCAAACAAGTCTTTTTTTAATGTGAAAACGAAAATCAAAATTAAAAAATAAAAGTGGATCCAACACAGTTTTAGATAAAATATTATTCTTTTTTCTTTTGCTTTGATAGTTAGTAGACGTACAAAATCCAATTTTCCATAATAGAGAAGAAGAAATAGATGCTGACGATGTATGGAACAACTAAGATCAGCACAGATGGAAAACAACCAATAAAATTGATGACGAAGTGATTATAAAGTTTCATGCTAAATTCTCATTTATCTGAACAATTAAATCTTCAGGAAAGTAAAAGGTTTAGTTAAAATTCAGTGAAGTGACAAACGTACCGGGAATAATAGCATAGGTAAAACTGATGACTTGACTTGCAAGAGCCAAGTGCTTAGAGGTAATAGACTTCAATCCAGAGACCTGCAATTCAATGTAACCCAAGATTCTGAGATGAACTAATCACCAATTTTTTTCAAAAATTTGACATTAAAGAAAGTAAATATATTGTAATACAAAACCAACACAACAAAAAAGAAAAAATGAGACACCCCAAGACTTAGCATTCTGCACTTATCGGTAAAAGATTAAAAGATAGCAAATACTAGCAGAAAGAACATCACTTGGATATCCTTTTTGAAAAAAAAAAAAGACAAAACCAACACAACAGAAAAGAAAAAATAAGACACCCCAAGACTTAGCATTCTGCACTTATCGGCAAAAGATTAAAAGATAGCAAACACTAGTGGAAAGAACATCACGTGTACATCCTTTTTCAAGAAAAAACACTAACAACCTTGTCATCCTGATGTTTTTCACAAAGCTTAGGGTTAAGAATATAGATAGACCATTGGGTTTGTAGCTCAATTGAAGCGGACATTAGAATAGAAGAATTAAAATCCTGGTAAAGTTCCATGCTTTCCAATGAACCCAAAACAAAAAAATCCAGCTTTACAACACAATTCCATTTGGACTGACATATAATACTTGTCAGATATATTGTGTCACACAGAATTTCCCTGTACTCTCTCCCGAACGGGAGTATCCTCTATTTCCTCAAAACAGCCTGTAAATCATCAAACTCCATATGGTAAACAATTAAAGAAAGAGATTCATTAGCCAATATTTATTGTATGATTTTGGAGACCTACAAGTATAACATCACAATTATCATAATTCCTTATAGAAAGTCAACTTTGTTTCACCAAAACTAATCAAATTAGTGCTTAATTATTGACAGAAAATGGAATTAGAACTAACATGAAAATTACACAACAAATGCTTTTATAAAATAAACCAGCAAGTAGAGATCTCACCGTATTTAACTTTTTTTTAACTTACAGGTCATCTTATTACGCAGAATAACATTTGCGCTATACATTTTGTAAAGTATAGTAATACTTAACATTAATCGTTAAAAGCTTTTACCTGCATAGCACCAGCTCCAAGAACAAGTTGACAAGTCCTCGTGTTAAAGAACTTTAGTATTTCTACAACACGATGAACAACTTCTGATGATAGTGCGGGTAGAGAGTTATTCATATCAATGTATTCTGATAGCATCTTCAACAATATCAAACCACTGGAATTTTAGAAACAAAAGGATAAGATCAAATGGTACCATGTAGCAAAACTTAGAAAAGTCATTTAAGACCAAAAATAACTAAATAACCAAGTCAAGTTCCTGGCTGATAGCAAAGTAAAAATTGAAAATACTGCCATGATTAGGCTAAGAACTTTAAATAAAAAATGCTTCAAGGCTACATCTAGTATGGCATACAAACGTTTGGAAGAGTAAAAGGCAAAAGGTTTTACAGAGACAAATCTGCCAATGGTGAAAATATGTAGAACAAGATAACTAACCAGTTTACCATGTGATAGCCAACACCTCCACAAAAAAGGGTTTGGGAGGTAGATTTTCCTCGCTCCTTCGCGTGATCGTGATTACTTTGAGCAGACGCTATAGAAACATCAGCTTTATTGTCTTCAGATGTCTCAATAGAACTGGACTTGACTTGCATAGCAGGATACGAGGACATGTCACTAGAATCCATTCTTGCCAGTGGCTCTTGAGTTCTTTCTGATTTGGTCTGTGCCACAACTGAGCCATCATTGCTTGCAACTGCTTCATTGTAGCTTGTCATATGACTTTCAGAACTATCCACATATCCACCTAACAATGCTTCTGAAGAAAACAATGAAGTGACAATGGCCTGAAATTCGTCAGGAACATCTACTTCGACCCATGTTTCTTGGTCAAGAACTGCCTTTATTTTGTTCATCTACAACAACCAATGAACAATTTATTTCTAAAAACGGATTTGCAGGGTATTGCAAAAATTATACAACTCTGTCTGTATTAAGCTGGACAGAAACTAACCCGTGATTCATGCTGGAAATCAACGAAAGCTTTAGCCTGTGACTGCAGTGTTCCACGAATACTGTACCCCAACCTTCCCCCAATCTGCGTATAAGAATTACAAAAGCATCAGAAAAACAATCAAATCAGCTCTTTCTTTCTAAATGCCAAATTGAAAGAATAAGTACCTTCTCAGTGGCACTTATAAACTCCTGGGTAATATTGTATATGCTTAAGAATTCCTGCAATCTCAACTTAGGATGAAGAAGACAACGGACACCAAGAAGCTTTGCCCATCTTCCATGAGCAGCATCACATGCTGCAAAAACAGCTTCAGCATTCTCGCGCAGGACATCAGCCCTATCAAAAATCAGAACTTTAAAAACATTATATGAAGTGGTCAAACTACAAACTGATAGTTAGAAGAGAATCAAAACTGATGCTTTGCAGAAGGAATACGAAAACCACAAAAAAGGGGTTGAACATCTCATCTCCTGCAAATGTCAATTTTGCAGGTATTGCTGCTTTTGTTACTTAAAGAACTGACTTGTGGGACCAAATAGTCTATAGGATTTTTCTTGTTTGTATTTTTACAGTCTTTCTATTTTGATGTCAATCAGGCCTAGTGCCATCCTTCACAAATCATGGCTAGAACATACATTAAAAAAAAGAGAGAGAACTCACTCCTAGTGATTGTACTCCAAAGATTTTCTTTTGTTCTAAATATTCAATCACCTCAACACCCACAAGACCATATAACCTCTGACATTGGAATGGCAGTCTTCCTTCCTACAAAGGATATACCTATCATGTCTTTGAAAGGGCATTTAATGATCCCTTCACTTGGTTCAATACAACACAAATTCATAGTTAATTTTCCTTAAAATTACTGATCTGGAAAGTAAGACCTCCATAACCCAAACCTTGCAAGCAAACCTTAAATTGCTGCCGTGCACAAAGCTGTGAGTGATCCTTTACCTCAACAGAAGAAAGGCTACTGAAAGTTTATAGAGAAAGGTCCAAGATGCACAGCATGCTGCAAAACTATAAATCTAAAATAACAACAAACAGAAAGTACAAACGGAAAGGAGTATACCTGAAATTTTTTGATATATTTGAGGACCCCACTGAATCACTTTCTTTACCCTGAGATGAAGGAACCTTGGTAGAATTTCGCTGACCCAAGGATGAAAGGGGAGAACCACTTTGACCATCACTCTCTTGAAGTGTTTCAGCGGCTGCAGCACCAAGAGCAATAGCAGCAGCAACAGAATCAGCAGCGTAGTGTCCATTGAGGTTGCTCATAATCCACTCAATTGCCTTTTTCACTTCAGCAGCCCTCATTAAATGTGCCTGCATTCACTAAAAGAAAATACATCACATTACATCTTCTTTAAAACGTGCTTAATCATAAATCTCTAGTGCCGAAGTCAAGGAAGCAATGAACATCATATATCATCCAAAAGTTTAATTCAAAGGACCTATCAAATTTAAAAGACATCTTAGACATATCAAGTTTTTCCAATAAAGGGTTAACAATACATTTGAAAAATACTTGACAGAACTACACATTCGCAATTACTTTTCACAGAAATAAGAATCAATTCAAGACCAAAAGTTGTGAGAACTGCATTAACCATATTTAACTAATTGATGTACCTGATTTTATGAAAATATTTAGAAACGAATCAAAAGGTGTGAATAAAACAAGTAAATAGTTTTCAAAGTTTCTTATCAAATTATTCAGTTACAATGGATTACATTCTCCACTAATCATGCTGCCTGTAAAGCATTGAAGAGATGGAGCAAAACGCCATGAAATAGGTTACCATCACTTCTCCAAACTTTGCCTGCTTGATCCAAGAAACTTTACTTTCTTTCTCACTTCCACTCTCTCTCTCTTTCACTAATTTATTTTCCTGTTGCTAAATCCTTTGTTTAATTGTCAAATCAAGCACTCATGCTAGAATTTTATTAAGCATATATCCTATGCAAAATTATACAAATTTCAGGTCTTCAAAGTGTACTAGGAAGCAGACATTACCCGTACAATCTTGAAAATAGCAGTTAAAAGTTGAACAAAACTCTCAGTTGACAAGCTCCTCAACTTGCTTGCAAGCGATGAACCGCCACCTGGGTGATTAACAAACATCAAAAAGTTGGAAGCAATCAAACACATAACTTGTTGGCCATGGAATTAAAGTAGACAATGAACTACTTAGAATAATGGCTTTCAGAAAGACATTAAAATCCTATTTTTGTATGAACTTGCCATCGGCATCGACCGCTCGCTCTCCAGGATTAAAATCTATATCCAATGGCTGGGATACAAGAATCGGAAGCAGCTCTGCCACTGCAGTCTTAATAGCATTTTTCATATCACCAGTCAGATTGTCCTGATACACTCTCAAAACAGCTGGTAGTTTAGCCTGAAATATTTTCATCAAAATACTCAACATTTGCACCAGGCTGAAGCACAAATTTTAAGAATAAAAACTACATAGACTACTCACTATTCTAAGCAAGCCAACAACAAGAGGCAGAAGACGATCCCGAAAACTAGAGGCATCTTCATCATCCAACTTCACCTGTTAGCATGATCATGCCAATATAACAATTCAGAAACAAGTCAATGTTAAAATAAATACCAACTCGTATTCCCTAAATCCTGGCACGCATATAACCAATGCATAAATGAAAGAATTAGAAAATCTAATTACTATATCCTGGAATCTTCAGTTATCAAATGCAGGGAAAGAAATTTAGAAAAACATATCCCGAAAGAAATTTTTTATTCAATCATATCCAACTCTAGTACATCCTTCAAACTTAAATTCAAGGGCCTCATTTGAACGCAAAATAAACATAAACATACAGATATACAGGAAATATGTGTCAGCGATGATCCCTAATGTTATCCAGTTCGCTCCAATCAGAATACATGCAAAACTTTTGGGGCTTATAAATAAATTACTAAAGGAAATTAAGCAAAATCAAAGGATTGCTGCATCCAAGAATAAATGCAAATAAAGGAATCAAACTCACATTATCATCTTTTCCATTGGTGGAGATGGAGGCCCTTGCTTTAGCATTGGTCAGAATAATTACATCCCTGTCTCCAGCTTCATGTATTGAAGCATGTAAAAATTCCGTGGACAGAATGCTACAAAACAAACATCAAGCATTAAAATAATCTGCACAAGTTAGGTCTTATGACCATGCTCCCAATATGAGGAAATAGGAAAAAAAGATCTTATGACCATGCTCCCAATATGAGGAAATAGAAAAAAAAAATTGTATACTCTTCAACATTTAACTGATGAGATGCATGTTCCAGTAGTTAATATTTGGAATAATATTATCTGTACCATTAGCTTAATTGTAAAGGATTCCTTTAGTTATCTTGTCCATATGTGACACATAAGAGGCCATTTTGACTAAACTTCAGGATATTGAACAATTAAGTCTTAATTGTTTCGAATCAACTACAAAAAGATTTTCCCAAATGCTCCCATCAGATCTTTAAGAATCAATGCTGGCAAGCTTCCCTCCTATTTTCCCGCCTGGATTTGATATGTGTTCCAAAATGGTAAGTCTAGAACTATTTAAATGTAGAGAACAATCTCACAAAATCCTTCTTTAAAATATCTGCAATAGGTGCTCCCTTTCCCATTTAAAAAACCACCCGTTTCCTTTCCAATCCCCTTTTGCTATCCCACTCATGTGCCTTGCAACCAATGCAAATGGACTTGCAGTTTGTGCAATAACTGCTAAAAACAAGTATTAATTAAAAAAGGGGTACCTGCTTATGGACTCTATTGAAGCTGTTACATGATCCCGAAGGTGACGGAAGCAATGCAATCCAGTCAACTCATCTCCATCCTATCAAAGACAGATAAGAGTAATTTTTAAAGGAAATTATAGGTCACATAGAAGTATTCTCCACATTCAACCAATATGACTAATCATTCAAAAAAGATCAAGCAGCTACTGAAGGATAAAAGGTAGAAAAAATAGAAGAATTATAATTAGTTAGAATTAGTAAATTTTGTTTATAAACATATTCAATAAAGTCCTACACCCAAGAGAATCAATTAGTTGAATGGTAAAATTCATATACTAAGGCTCACCAACAAATGCTGCAAATCATCAGTGACATCCAAAGCTCCAGCGCAATCTGAAGATGCAACAAGCTGCAAAAATTCAAAAACAATATACAGCATCAGTGAAAAACCCCCCAAAAGAACCTTCTACTTCCGGTCATACTCACACATAGGGCAAATGCAAAGAAGTAAAACATCAACCACACAACAAAAACAAGCATCCAAAATATCAGATGATACACAGATTTTATCAGAACTAAGAAAATCTCAAAACACAAATAATGGGCAGTTAGGGCGACAACCATGTTAATCTGGAACCAGCATTCTGATACCAAGTTCTATGCTTTTCGAAATAAGAGCAAGAATGAGACAATAAGAAAAACTCACCAATTTAAGGGTTGACAGAGCTTGATTTACATTCAAAATAAGGCCCAACTTGTGTTGTAAAGCCAAAAGATTACTCCTCGTAGCATTCAACTCCTGAATTCGCCTAGCGGACTCCACCAAATCCTTATCCAGAAGCCTAATAGTCTCCTTCAACTCCCGAATCCTCCCACACCCTTCCACAATCTTTCCATTAAGATCCTGCAACTGCCCCTGCGCCTCAAAGAACGAATTCGATCGCAAAGAAATCTCCTTCACCAAATGCAACTCCACCACATCCAAATACTGTGATAGCTTCTCCTGAAGCCCCAAATTCTCGGAAAAATTCGAGAAAGAGTAATCTTCCTTGAAGTAGGACGCAGGAACTTCCCGCAAACAGGCTACGAGCGCCTCGCCTTGGCCGCCGATTGACTCCTTGCTCTCTTCTACGGCGGCATGCTTTCTTATGTCCTCGAATCGGTGGTAGGGCTCGGAGACGGAGGCCAAGTATGTGTGGAAATCAGATCTGGAGAGCTCCGACGAAGCTTTGTTTGAGATGAGAGGAGAGAACTCCGGGAGGGCGACGGCGGAGGAGGACCACCACCAGGTGGCCCAAGAGCCGTCGGATTTGCCGACGTGAGGATTGTTGAGAATGGAGGAGAGGCTTTGGCTGCCGGCGTCGGATACGGTCTTGCCCAAGGTGGAGGATGAGGAAAATGTACGGTGGGGACTGGTGGTTGTTGGGGAGTCAACAGATGACCTTCCCCATGATTGGGAAGGCTGTGAATCCATTTTGGTGCTTAAAGGATCTCGGGATTCACCATGAATGAAAAGCTTTTGGTCTGATTATAACTCCCTAAAATAAATTGGTGAATAAGGAAAAAACAGATCTTATTGTAGAGGAAGAGATCTAGAATGGATTGGAAATAGAAGCACAAGCACTAGACTGGATTTTAGTTACTTTTTTCTTTTAATTTTTAATTACAAAGCTTTTGCCTATTGCCTATTGCCGTGGACGCCACTAGTGATGGAGAGGGAAGAAGAAGCAAAATGTTAAATGATCATTAGCTTACCAAAACACAATTAACAATAATTAGGAATTAAACATAAACTCTCTCTTCTTTATTAAGTATATATATTAAGGACGAACGGGATGAACGACCACATAATTCATCTCCTTCGTTCGTTTAATCTGACGGTCATTATTACCCCCCCCCGGTCTATATGTGTCGTATATATTTAACTTTTTCTTCTTCTGTTTCTCTCTGTCTCATTTCTTTCTTTTTTCTCTCTCTCTATATCTCAGACCGAGTTTCATATGTCATATGTTTGCTTCTTATAGTTTCTTCATCAATCAGCCTAGGAGGTTGTTGTTGAGG
>JANQAP020000086.1:5094553-5105866 GCA_026874005.2 Erythroxylum coriaceum
AAATGAATGATTGAGATGAGTGATTGGATTATTTGAGATGACTACATGAAATGGATGTCTTCATAATGTGTTGGTTGGAATGTGAGATACATATATCGTGAATTGATATCCAAACTAAATGATGTGATAAATGGAAATTGGTTTTGAAGAATGTGAATCATATGATATATTTGAGAATTTGGATTATATGTTTATGACGTTGTGTCCTGACTTGAGTGAACATATAGATGATACTGAATTCATAAACTCACTAAAAATGTAGCTTTGATTTTCAGGTATTGGGGTGACTTAACTTTTAAAACAATCTAGTTGCAGCCTAGTATTGTCCGTTTTGGAACCAAGAATGACTCAAAGGTCTGGTCAGCCAATTCTGAAGCATCTAGTTAGATTATGTTGGTCCAGTACCCAGTTTTATGTTGTACACATTGTATAAAGCTGTGAACGTTCACATTTTATGTATTGTGTAAACATGAATTATAAGTGTAATGAATGTAATGACGATGTAAGCTTATGGTTATGAATGATATGAGGAAACGTAGTTCTTCGAAATGTTTATGTTCTATATGATGCCATGATAAGTTGATGTGACTGCTCTAACATGTCGCTTTTGTGGAGTATGTATTCGGATATTCTCTGAAATGTCGATATATGCTCTATGGTAGTGGGATGTCACAACATAAGACATATTGCTTAGGATAAGATGGGAATTTTAATGTTGTCATCATACTGAGTTTATTCAAAATGGCTAATCAAAGCAGAAAGCTAGCATTTGGTTTGAGGGTTTTGCTCCAGACCAGCTTACTCCATCCTATAATTGTGTTTGTTCCATATATTACTTCTTTTGATTTCCTATTGGTTATTTCCCAAACCAATATACCATTCCATAGATAAGTATCCTCACCACCATTATGCCTGTATTGTGGGATTGACAGAGCTCCAGTCTCCTCTAGGGATAGCGATCAGTTGTCATTTGCAATTATCTCCTGAACCTTGGCCTTTTTTGAGAACCTATCTAGGATATCTCTATGTATCAGATTATATATTAGTGCCCCTTTACCTGTCCAGTTGTCATACCATAGTGAGATTTTATCTCCTGCCCCTATTCTGCATGTAATCTATTCTTGAATCTCTTCCCTTAATCTAAAGGTTTGGTTGAAGAACCAAGAATGACTGTCTTTAGGTGTAGGTGCCCACAAACTACCACCCCTAAGTATGTAGCTGTTTATCCATTTAATCCACAGTGATTCTTTTTTACTTCAAATTCTCCATGATCTTTTCAACATTAGGCATCTATTGCTTTTGCTGATAGGCTCCAATCTTAATCCTCTAGTTTCTTTTGGTTGACAGATGTAAGTCCAACTCACTTTAGTTATTCCCTTTTCTCCTTTCCCTTTACTCTATAAGAATTGTTTCATCATTTTCTCCACAGTTTTAGCCAACCTTTAGATAAAAAATATGAGAACACCAGTAGGTATGCATGGACATTATGACATATTTCAAATTTTGAAGTTTACCACCATACGAGAAAGTTCTATTTGTCTGAGATCCCAATCTTTTTTATATCTTCTCAATAAAGGGAAGACATTCTTTAAAGCGTTTTTATTAGTTACAAACATATACAATTTCATGTTATATGATTTTGCAAATATGCCCTTTTGTCTCAAAACCAAATGTTACATTTTTTATTAGAAATTATAAATTCATTAGTTATATGTAAAACCGAGATTCTTAAGAAATTATTCTTACCATATATTAGAAGTTGTTTGGCTCTATTTATATTTTCTAGTTATGGTTCTTAGTTTTTTTGGTTAAAAAATAAAGAATTGTTTAATTGATATTTGTAGTAAAAATTAAAAAAAATAAAAACATGTTTAGTTTCATCATTTTTATTTTTGTTACTAAAATATTAAATGTAATTTAATTCATTTTTTAGCATATTAAATTTTATTTTTAAATTAATTAGTTATCATAATTATTAAAAATAAAAAAGGTGTGAATGTTAAATATAATTAAATAAATTTATAAGTCGGTTTTATATAATAAGAGTCAAACATAAAATATAAAATTATATCATTTCACTAAAATTAAATAATTAAAAATATTCTTCACATTACAATGTTTAGAATATAAATGTAGCTTCATATCATTTACATAAAGAAATATCAATCAATTATAACTTTCATTAATATAATCATCTAACATTTGAAGTAATATTATGCATAACAATTTCATCATGTTTTCGTGACATATTTGGAAGATATGTTGGAGTAATATTATGTTTCACTTGAGAATATGTATCTTTATTTTCATTTTGACAATTTGTTCTTTATTTTGAGCATAACCACAAAAAATTCATCACTTTATCTATAAACTCTAATAAAATTATTGTGGAATTAAGCTATAATCACTAGTCAATCTAGGCTTTTTTTTTTTCAATAGAGAAAGTTTTCTTAGATAGAGAGATTACATTCTAAAAATAAAAAATATATATCTATATTTTAGTGATATTAACATAAACATTCAATTTTATGTAAAAAGCAATTTGATCATCTTAATAATCCGAAAGTATTATAACAAATTTTCAAACTCAATCTAATATGCTCTTCCTGATTTTTTGCCTGTAATACTTCCCCTCAAGTTAGTTGGTACAAATCGACTAACTATAACTTGTCAATCAATATATCAAATTGTTGTCTAGATAGTCCTTTATGTTGTGTTATAGGTACATATATCATGCAATTAAGCCCCCTTTTCAATTTTTTTTCTTATAAGATACTTATAAACCTCTACATGCTTTATTATATCATAATGGACTAGATTATTAGGCAATATTAATAGTTACTTTATTATCACTATATAGAAGCAACGAGAAGTAATATACTACATCACTTCTATCTGCTTCTACATTACTTCTTGCTATAACGATTGCTTCTTGCTACTCTAAATGATTAAGTTGCCCTACACCATATTAAAAAAATATGGGGCTTGACTTCTTATCATCAACTAAACTAAACCAATATACATCTATGTATGCTTATATACATTTTTCATTTATTATTACAAAGTAGAGACTCTTACCAATAGTTGTTTTTAAATATTTTATAATATAATAAACTATATCAAAATGTTCATCATAATGGCAAAGCTGGAAAGTTTCCTTTTTTACTAGCTTCACATTTTCTTCATCAGGTGTATATGTTGGCCTATAACCAAACAACCCAGTTTCCCTCAGTAAATCTAAGATGTATTTTCTTTTTTGAGACTTTTTTGAGAAATTGTGATTCCTTTCTTGTTTTGTGCTACCTCGGTTCCTAAAAAACTATCTTAGTTGATCAAGGTCTTTTATCTCAAATTTCGTCCCCAACACCTTTTTTAAATTCTCCAATTCTCTCATATCATCTCTAGTTAGTATAATATCATCAACATACACAATTAAAACGACTACCTTACTATCTAATGAATGTTTATGAAAGAGTGTATGATCCTCCTGCCCTTGAGTATACCCATACTTTTTAAATAGTCCTAGTGAATCGGTCAAACTACGTTCTATATGATTGCTTTAACCCTCAATATGATTTCTTCAATATGCATATATTATTCTTCCTATATCTTTCTTCATATTGACTTTTTTTCAAGGCTCTCATTTATTTTAGAATTGTCACTTCCCATTTTGAATCTTGTATTGCTTCGATGATGCTAGTTGGTATTTGACCATTGATAATCTTAATATTTAGAGCATGAAACATTGGTGAAAACTTTTCATAAGACAAATGGCTAGTAATTTGATGCATGATACATGTTCTTCTCCCTTTTCTAAAAGCAATTGGTAAATCTGAGTTATTAATAGCTCCATGTTGATCTTTTGTAGTATTGATCAAATATGTAGAAAGAGTTTCAACCGTAGTGGGATTTTTTCAAGTTCGATTTCTTACCAGTGCTATTAGAGTGTGATATTCTATTAATCTTAACTTTTGCAATTTCTCTTTAAATAAACATGTAGATTAACATTTTTATTTATCTCAAGTGAATCTCTACCTATTTCTAATTCCTCATATGATGGCTTAATAGTATTGTGATTTTGAGTGATATTTTGGATGATATTAGAGGAGAAATTAATGAGAACAAGAATAATAGAAGTTCTGTAGTCTTAGCCCTGAATATTAGTCTTTGGGTACTATAGTCTATCTTTAAAGAAAGTCACATCAAAAATGTTAAACATTTTTTTTATACTTACAATAGCATTTATAATCTTTTTGACTTTGTAAATATCCTAGAAAGATGCATTTATATGATTAGGGATCAAATTTGCTAAGATTGGTTGTATAAACAAATGTAGTACACTTGAAAACCTTCATAGGTAAGGAGTTAAACAATTATGTTTGAGAGTGACTTTTTGAAGGATATGTATATTGAAGTTTAGGAATTTAACACTTTGGAAGGGACTATATTAATAAGATATAATGTTATGCTTATAGCTTCTCCCTAAAAAAATTTGGAACATTATTAGTAAACATGGTATTTTTTAAAACTTCTAAGAAATGTCTATTTTTACATTCTTTAATCTCATTTTGTTAAGGAGTATCGACACATGAATTAGGATGAATAATCCCATTTTCTTTTAAATATTGTCTAATGATTGAGATGAAGTATTTAAGATGATTGTTAGTGTGAAGGATTTTAATATGAGCTTAAAACAAGGTTTGTATCATTTAATGGAATACTTTGAAAATATACGTTTTTCATATTTTTATTTTAATAAGAAAATCCAACCTAATCTTGTATGATTATTCATAAACATTATGAACCATATAATTAATATTGACTACTCTTGATGGACCCCAAAATCACTATGTATGAGTGAAAAAATAGAAAATTTTTGTGTTATGGTAAGAGACACATTTTTATTTGGCCATTTAACAAATTTTAGAATAAGAAAATATGGTATCTTTACTTAAAAAATAGTAAAAAAAGTTTCTTACGAAAAAGAAAATAAAAAGGAAAAAGATTCACAACAAAGAGTATGAGCTTGTTTGTTTACTAAATTATCTTGATTATTGAAGTCGTATAATCCATCACATTCTTTAGCACTGCCAACCATCTCTCCTAAGAGCAAACCTTAAAACTCACATTAAAAAGAGTATAATTTAACCATGCAATTAATATCCTTAGTTAATTTGTTAACTAAAACTAAGTTGGATTTAATATTTGGGACATGTAAAACAAATTGTAATGTAATATTTTTTTAATAAAGAGATAGATCTTTTACCATCAACTACAGATAAATATCCATCAACAATTCAAAATTTAAATATTCCTAAATATAGAGGATGGTTTTTAAACAAATGGTGGCTATCAATCATATGATTTTAAGTTTTAAAGTCATAATACATGGGTTTTTGTGAATTAGTTGTTTTATTACTAGGGCTCTTTGAAAATTACCTTATAAGGAGAAAGTGCACTTATGTTTATAAGTGAAACTATGTTGATCCAATTGAGTTTTTTTTTTTTTTGTGACTAGAAAAACATATTTTCAAGTTCAGTAATATGTTCATTGTTGGAAGGTAGATCGTATTATAGAATAGATTTCCACTATAGTTAAATATCCTTATGCCTTTCTTTGCCTCCACAATTTTCAATATACTAGTTTTTTGTTTAATTTTCTGTAAGTTTTGCAACTATGGTTTGATCTTTGACAATAATCATACCATAACTTTTTCTTAGGTTAACATTACTCGTAACCATTATTTCTTTAATTAAAACATGGATTTTGTTCTCCTGAATTTTTTTATGGCTGCAAGCTAGAGTTTTGAATTTAAATTAAAATGATATCTTTTGATCTCATCTTGGCTTTTTTCTACTTCCTTCCTTCTATACTTCTGTAAAATCTCTCTAATTATTAAAAGTTGTTTACTGTGAAGATTTTAAGCTTTTACCTTATCAAGTTTCTTATTCAATATATTTAAAGAAAACCAAACACCCTTTTTTTTTCAACCTTTGGTTGGTATTTTTGCTACATGCTAAACATTCTCACATTGTTTCTTTAATCATATATAATTCTTTCCATAAAATGGTTAGCATGTTATAGTATTATGTCACCACAGAATCACTTTGTTTTTCTCTTTCAAGGTTGAATTTAGTTCAAATAATTAGGAAGAGTTTTCCACATCTGAATACACATCTTGCACCATCTCCCATTTTGTCCTTGGGTGATTTTAAAGGAAAAATAATTATGTCCAATTCTTTTGATTCATAGAATTTACCAATCATAGCATTATAGTTGTATTTTCAACTTCCAGAATTGACTATTAGGCTTTAGTTTTGGTAGGGGCCTTGATTGTCCCCGATGAGATACTTTTAAGAACTCACAACGTATCCTAGTGTACAAGGCTCCCTACTTTGCAAGGGTTAGGAAAGGTCATTAATGTACGCAACCTTACCTTTGCACTTTTTATAAAAAGATTATTAATTTCCGCAACTCAAATCTATGACCTTTTGGTCACAAAAGTGTAACCATACTAATTGCCACAAGGCTTACCCGATGAGATAGTCAATCTTCCATTTTCCTTTAATCACCATTAAAGCAGATTGTTTTTAACTGAAATGACTGGTTTTATTAAGGTTTGTGTTAAATTATTTGGACTAAATGATTATCTGTAATGGGCAAAATAGGAGGACTTATGCTAATTTGAGCATGTGACTATTTTGGAAGAAGAGTTATTAGAAAAACTAGTATAAACCTAACCAACCATTTAAGAAAGGGGAAGAATTAAGTTAAACCTTAGCTATGGTACCATATAGAATTAGGCTATAATTAGTAGCCAATCTATGTTATTTTTATTCAACAAAAAAAGTTCTCTTAAATAAAGAGGTTGCATCTTAAAAATTAGGAAGCTAGATGTCTATATTTTAGAGATATTAACAACAATATTCAAATTTAACTAAAAGCAACTCACTCTTCCTAATTATCTGAAAGTACTGGAACAAATTTTTAAACTCAATCCAGTTTACTCTTCCTAATTTTCTTCATGAATGTTTGCCTTTTTTTATAATATTTATGTATCATGCAACAAAAGAAAGCAGAATATTTTTGTTTCTTCATATCATAATTTGTCATATTCGAAAGCATAAGAAATCTTAATTTTAGAACATCAAAGCATCTTTCGATAAAATTTCTCAATGAAGAATGTCTGTAGTTAAACTATTCATGTGGATAATTTGAGGTCTTTCTTTTCTTCTATAATCTCGTAAACGATATTTCTTACTTCAGTATGATGAAAGAAATTCATGCATATAAGTGTAGTATGATTCAACAAAATAGAAGTTATCCAAACATTTAAAAGATATAGTATTAAAAAAAGTTGATAAAAATTAACTTTTTTACCATATATATTAAAAACAGTGCAGTACCTTGTAAAAGTATAGGAAATTGTTTCGCTAGATTTGTTACTATTTCTAAAAGAAACTAGAGATCCATTTGCATTATCTTTTCATGTAGCATTATGAATGTGAAACTCATGTCAAATAAGCAACAACACATAATATTTTGTGTTAAATAAATTCTTTTATCCCTTATATGGTAGTTTTTTTCATTAGTTTAAACTTATGCTTCAATATATGTACCATTTATCACTAGTATTAAATTATATAAATGAAATTACATTATTAAATTGGTTAACTAAATATAAAGGTATAATAAAAAATATTAACAAAGTTCATGAATATACTTGAAAATACGAAAAATTATTTAGAATTATGCTAAATCTCATAAGGTTTCTTAGTAAAGAATAATGGAGTAATAACTCTTTTTACGATACGATTAGCTATATATAAGACATTGTTAAAATACTTTAAAATTGTCTAAGTTAATTGTCAAAAGCACTTAGTATTAACTCTAGTCATCTCGTTATAATATACAGTGATTAAGAAAATTACAACTTGCTCCTCCATAATTAAAAGACTAGTTAGCTTTAAGCGTCCTAAAGTTTTTAGCTTATCACTAAGTTTTAAAAAATTTTGCCTTACTCATTGTTACAAGTCTTTATAAGATTCCCATTCAAAATTTTCGATATCTAATCATGACATGATAGACTAGAAAGTTTATATGAGTGCATGTGTAAATTAAAAGTTAATGTCAAATATTTAGTCAAAAGATTTAGTAAAATATATAGTTAAGATGTTCAAACCATATCATAGTTTTCAATATAAAACCATATCAAGCTGACACGAGTTTCTCAGCTTTTTCTTTCACATCGAAAAATGTCAAACTATTGCTAAATTTCTAATCTTGAAACAGTCCAAACTTAACCACCTACCTTAGTATTCCGGTTGAAATTTAAACCTTCGAGAGTTGAAAACAACATTGCTTCTAAAGCCTTAGCAAACTCCATTTGTCATGTGCCATTGCAAGACTTTAATAAATGCCCTAGTAGACTTGTAGCCAACCATTTAGAATCAAAAGCCGAAAGTTCATGGGCACGTTGTTAGAATCTTCAAACATGGATCAACTTGTATAGTAATCCAATGCTTTTCACGATTTATAAACATGTCATACAATTGGTCAAAGTAAATGGTACAGTTTGCCTTTTAATCCATGCACGATACAATTGGAAAATCGTAGTCAAAGAAAATCGTAGCTAAAAAAAGTTAGCCCGAAGGCTACTTTGTCGTAGTGAATATTCATTATAAGATGCTTTTAGCCTATTAGGTGACCATATGTTAAATTTCCTGAAGGAACTGTATTGGTCCAGATATTGTGATTAAAATGCATATGTAAGTATCACTTTCCTGTGGGTTGAAAGTAGGATTATACCAACATTTGCAAGAATCCAAAAACTAGGTAAAACCATTTGTTTCAACTTTGTAAAATATCACTGTCGATTAAGTTTTTATTTATTTTTTTAGTGTTTTATTTCTGTTTTCAATTTAGTAAAATAATCTGTTTATTTAAGTTTTTTATTTTTATGTTTAGTTTTGGTGTCTTTCGGTTTTCAAAATTTATGAAATCTTAAAAAGTATTTTGTTTTTGATTTTTATAATATGATTTAATATCAAATAAATATATATTATTTAATTATTCAATACATTAATAGGAATTGTGAATAATTTAATATTATATTTAATTAAGTTGATTTATGAATAATTTAACTTAGTTTTTTAATTAAATTTAATAAAATCAATGTAATAGTTATTAATAAATAGAATTAAATTTAAAATATTTTCAAAATATATGATTTTCAAATTGATTTAATAATAAATTAGTTTTTATTGATAATTTATTGTAAGAGATTAAAATAGTTTATCTTTAAGTTTTATTTAATATATATAGGATTAGTATCAGTAATAAAAATATAACCTTTTGACATTAATAACCAAACAAATTTTTGAATATGAAAAATTAGGAACTATACATTTACAATAACCCAACTACAATTTATTTATTGTAAAAAATGAATTCACTAATCAAGTAGCTAAACTATTTAGGCTGTGCACGTGGCTTCTATATGCTTCATTACTCCCCCTCAAGCTGAAGAAGGAAAGGATTCTTGATTCCCAACTTGTCCATCAGACTAAGTTGTTGCTCCTATCCAAGTGCCTTTATAAGTATGTTTGCTGGCTGAAGGTGGGAAGGCACATAACCTTTCTATGCTTGATGAGCCAGAATCTTGTCTCTAACGAGGTGACAATCAACATCAATGTGCTTCGTGCGCTTGTGGAATATAGGATTTGATGCAATGTACATAGCTGCCATGTTATCATAATAAAGAGTGACAGTTGTAAGGTGATGAACATGTAAATCTACCAAAAGCTAAATGAGCCAGGTGATTTCTCTGCATGCAGCAAACATGGAGCGATACTTAGCTTTTCTGATGAATGTGCAACCACTGTATGTTCCTTGGCTTTCCATGAGACAAGTGAATGGCCCAACATTGCACAATAACCAGAAATAGATCGACAAGTAGTTGGGCAACCTGCCCAATCTGAATCACAATAAACTTTGAGCTCAAGAGGAGAGGTACTGCTAAGAAAAATGCTATGAATAGGAGTGCCTTTTAATTATCTGAATAAATGCATTGCAGCTTGAAAATAGACTGTGGTTGAATTACTCATGAACTAGCTCAAAACGTGAACATTAAAGCTGATATTAGGTCGAGTGATGGTCAAATATATGAGCCTACCTACCAGTCTTCTGTAAGAGTTAGGATTGTCCAAGAGTTCACTATCAGTAAGTTTAAGTTTTAAGTTTAAGTTTAGTGTGCTAATCCATAGGTAGCTTAAGTGGCTTGCATCCCAGTATTCCTATTTCTTGGAGTAAATCCAAAACATATTTTTCTTTGTGTAAGCAAATGCCAGTTAAGTTATGAATGATCTTAATACCTAAAAAATACTTTAGGGAACCCAAGTCCTTGATAGAGAACTTGGATTGTAGAAAGGATTTAAGAACTTGAATCTTTTTTGCACTTGTTATACAATTTCTCGTATGGAATTTTGAAATTCAGTGTAGACAGTGGAGTCCTATTAATGAGATATGTTGTTGTTAGTATTCATTTTCCCCATAAGTGAATTGGCAAATTTGTTTGAAACTTAAGAGCCCATGCAACTTCCAAAATGTGCCTATGTTTCCTTTCTTCAACCCCATTTTGCTGAGGGGTGAAAGGACAAGATGTTTGATGAGAAATTCCTTGGCTTCTGTAATAATCTACAACTTAGTTCTTAAAACCTTTACAAATGTTTGAAACTGATTATACACCATTCTAGCAACTCCTTAATAAGCTGCAAACTTTAGGATTTATGCTACATAAGAAATGTCCATGTAGCCTTGCTATAATCATCAACAACTGTTAGAAAGTACCTATAGCCAAAGACAGTAATTGAATTATAGGGACCCTAGACATCACAATGTAAAAGCTCAAATGCTTTGTCAGTTTTATTAATACTCAAAGGAAAGACTAACTTTGTTTGTTTAGCTACAGGATATATAATGCAAGAGCAAGAATCACAATTAGCCAAAATGGAGCTAAATTTGGTACATGCTTAAGCACATGATAAGGAGAATGAACTAGTCTTAATTGCAATACCTTGAAACCATCAAAGGTAGACGGCTTATTAGGTAAGAAAGTCGACAGCAATAGCACTGTTGGACTAATAGTTAGCTGATACAATCCAATAGTTAGCTTACCAATCCCAATCTTCTTTTTGGTTGGTAAATCCTAAATGTGGCAGGAACTATGTTGAAACAACACAAAACGATTCAAATCTTCAGTTAATTTACTAATAGACACTAGATTAAACTTAAAGGAAGGCACACACAACACA
>JANQAP020000086.1:5255501-5267829 GCA_026874005.2 Erythroxylum coriaceum
CTGATAGAATCAGCTAACAGCTAATGCAATCAGCTGATTGCCAAACAGGGCCAATTTGTCTTATTAATTACTGAAACAGAGATGAGATAAGCGTGCCCTAGTCAAGAGTACTGGAAGCCCATTAAGAAATTATGCATATTCCTGAGCTGGCAATCACCGCCCCTGGTTGGATCAAGCTTAACACTGATGATGCTTATCAACGGTCTTCTTTAATGGCCACTACAGGTGGCGTTCTTAGAGATAGTGCAGGCCATTGGCCAGGAGGGTTCTCACATCATATTGGATGGTGCTCTCCGTTGAATGCAGAACTCTGGGGGGTGTTTACTGGGCTCACACTGGCATGAGATCTCGGCTATCGCCGAATCGAGCTCGAGGTCGATTCCAAGGCAGTGTTCGATCTTCTGTCCTCTACAAATAGTCGTTCCAGGACACTCAACCCAATCGTTCGAAGTATCCATGAGTTGTTCACTAGAAACTGGACTATTGCTCATCGGCACATCTATCAAGAGAGCAACAGATGCGCAGACTGATTAGCCAAATATGCCTGCAATTTTGACATTGGTGTCCATCATTTTAACACAACACCCGTTAGGTGCCACTTGATCCTTTTACAGGATCTATCGAGAATTTGTTTCCCCAGAATTAGCGTGTAATGTTTGTCGTTTGCTTCCCTTTAAAACCAAAAAAAAAAATTATGCATATTCTCAGGATTTTCTAGTGATTATTTAATTTAATTAACATCTAATCCAAGTCTTTAACTAGGAAGTGACACCTGCAATTTGTACTCTAACCATGCCCAAACTTGTAGATTGATATAATTTAAATGTGAAAATGACAATATAGAGACTTTGAAAGGTAAGGAACATATGGAAGTAAAGCGTGAACTAAGTGGCTATGGTTGATTACTGATAATGAACGTGAAATCTCCCCAAAATAAGAACAGGAATCGACTGACTTAAAAAGGTTTGGTACAAGGTGGTCTGAGATAGAACAAAGGCAATGGTAAGACACAACAGAAGGGTGTTAACATTTGACAGGATGGAGTGGTACAACCTCAGAAAGAAAATTGATACAACCAACAAAATGTTAGAAAGCAACAAGGTTGATAAAATATGTACAGGAAGGAGAAAGAAAAGAAACAAATGTGCTCAGCATTTAACGACAAGGTTTCAACACTCTGAGAAGAAAGGCACACCAAATACTGAAGGAATAGTTTTATTCATCTCACCCTACATGGTGCAGGACCACCTCCTGGCGAGCAATTTGGATTAGGGGACCGACAACTTGAACCGGGACCAACATTGTTGACAAATCTATGATGCATCCGGTAATTGGGGATTCCCCCCATTGAAAATGCACCTGCACCACTTCTTAACGTTGGGCCAAATGAAGCTAAAGAAACTTCACCAGAGCCGTCAGTACTACATTGAAGAGGTTCCAAAGTTTCGACTACATCACTCATCAGGGGCCTTGCTTTCGGATTCTGGCTCAAACAATAGTAGGCCAAACTGCATGCCTTCTGTGCTGCTCTTGCTGAATACTGGTTCTCCAATCTTGGATCTATTATTTGCAGAAACTTTCTCTTGTCATTCAACTTTGGACGGGCCCAATCCACTAAGCTCTGCTCCCTACTGGGTCTGGTCTTGTCAACAGATTTCCTTCCAGTTAATAGCTCCAAAAGAACAACTCCAAAGCTGTACACATCACTTCTTGCAGTCAGGTGACCTGCGTTCACAGATCTAGTTCAGCATTGGGAGTTCGTGATCGTGAATCTTGTGTGAAAACTGCTAGTCTATATAGTAAAAAGGAAAAAATAGATACTTTTAAGCCATAGATATGGTTCTGAATCATACCGGTCATTACATATTCAGGAGCAGCATAACCATATGTACCCATTACTCTAGTTGATACATGAGTCTCATCACCTTGTGGTCCAGCTTTGGCTAGTCCAAAATCAGAAAGCTTGGCTGTATAATCCTGGAGAAACACACACAATAGCATCAGTAAAAAAATAAAGCAAAATACTTGTGTCTAAAGGAGAATACAAAAAATATCTATCAATCAAACTTAACAAGAAACACGTACAGAGTCCAACAAAATATTGGAGGTTTTGAAGTCTCTATATATAACTGGCCTTTCAGCATTATGAAGGAAAGCAAGCCCTTTAGCAGCTCCAAGGGCAATCATCATTCTTCTGGCCCAAGATAATGGAACAGTAGCCTCTGTATATCCCAGGAAAGATAAAATCAAGTCAACAGAAATTATTATGGCATGCCTTACATAGTTTTACATTCGCCACTAACAATCTGATGACATCAAAAGATGCAAAATTTCAGATTGCAGAAGGTAACGATTGAAACGATTGTTTTTATCAAACTTTAGGAACCGTTGGCTGCTCAACTTCTTTAGTGATTATTTTCAAACATAGTACCATTTTGCAGTGTCAATAATAAAAAAAGGATTTACTGTGAAGTAGGAAAATATGCCAGTAACGCAAGTCAGAACTGAAACAGTAGTGACTAATTAAATAATCAAAAGGAGTGGGCTCAAGGTTAGCATACTATTTCTATACAGAGAACAGGACCTTGATAACAGAGATCTCCATATCTGAATGAAGAACAGAATTTTTCGGAATCATCTTAGGCGTGCTAGATAACTATATCAGAGAATGAAATATCATCACAAAGTAGCCTGATTGAGAAGTTAAAGTCCAACTTAACCTGCGCATCATTTTCAATAGTATTTCCGTTTGTATACATTTATTCCAATATAATGGTGGAGCACAAAAGGAAATATGTGTATTGTATAATTGACAGATAGTTAAACCTAAAAAGAATTAATCTGTTCGAAAGAAGTTGATTGTGATATAGATTCAATAGTATCTTGTACACCATAGAAAAAGCATGCCATAGTCTACAGGATAAATGTTTGTATAACGGTTTGAATTTCCCTTGCAACCATCGCATAACCAAGCACAGTTGAAGAACAAGGTTCTTTGCATCAAGATATTTTCACTTAAGTCAAGAAGTTACGTCAAGACAAACCCATAAAACTCTGTGTACAAACATAAAAAAAGGAAAGCAGAAAACATCTCTGGATCTTTTCCAGTAAGAAAGGATTGGTTTCTTCAAAATAAGGAAAGCGGAGATAAATAGCATCAAAGGCTTTTACTGGTAATGAATATAATCATGAAAAAGGATAGAAAGCAGGAAAGTATTTACTCCGGAAGAGGTGATTCTCAAGGCTCCCTCGAAACATGAACTCATAAACAAGTAATCTGTGATCATCCTCGCAACAATATCCAATCAATTTGACCAGATTGGGATGCCTAAGTTGCCCGAGAAAATTGACCTCTGTCTGTCAACATATTAAAAGCAATAAAATAAAAAAGAGAGGGCATTAAAGATGAAAAATGGAAAGGTATCATAAGATATAAGAAAGAGATCAAGATAGCATCATACAAGCCATTCACGATGACCCTGAAGGCCCTCCTTGTTCAGGACCTTGACAGCAACAGGAAGAGATTTTAGGCCAACTCTAACATTCTCATCGATGTAACCTTTGTAAACAGTTCCAAATCCACCTTCACCTAGAATGTAGTCAGAGCGGAAGCTCTTGGTGATAGTCTCAAGTTCATACAAGGTGAATGCAATAACATGGGTGTAAAGGATGGCATTCTTCCGAGAATCCTCAAAGTTGCGTGGAGTGGAAGAAGGATCACTCAAATCTGATATTGTACGATTGTGTTTCTTCTCAGAGGCGCCATTTTTAACTTCCACAGATGCTGAAGATAACATGCGGAGATGTTGCTGAACTGTGCTCCAAGCATTTTCAAAAATCAAATTTTCATACAAAGCAAAATTGACCAAAATTCATTCTTGAAAGTTTGGGTAACTATGTAGTTAATTCAGTTTTGCCAAACTATTATGCAATTAACCAGATCGAATAAGAGGTAAAGATGATTTCAAAATTGAGTGAATTCTTAACAACTACCAGAATTAGGCCACTTGATATTGTGGACTAGAATCCATATATTTTCCATGAACTATTTCAGAAACGTCAAAAGAACTGAGTAAGAAAAAAAACCTTGCGCATTCGTAACAACAGCAGACTCCTCTCTGGTGCCACAGTTACCCATCTTAGTTGTTGCAGCAACTACTCAATGCCAAACTTATTACTCGCACTAATAGATATACTACCAGTGCAGTAGTTCAGCTAGTAGTTGTAAATCCCAAGTCAAACAAGAACTCCCACTTGCTTTCTGACGACAATGCACTCCTTTCCTATTTTGTAAACTCAGCCTTTCTTGACAACCTTATCTTTTTCTTCATTGCAAAGGAACCTCTAAAAGCACAAAATAGTTAATGCAAGAAACGCGTAAATCAATTAATGCAGAAATGTGAATTGTTTCTGCGAAGTCTAATTCTAGACCCAAAAGGAAGCAGTATCTTCAGATTTGCATCCAAAACACATTACAAACAAAAACCAACGCAACACACAAACAACACATCATGAATCTCACTAAACGCACAAAGAAAGCAAACCTCTTTGCATACCCTTTAACCTTCAATGTGAAGGTACCTAAACCCACCTCCCCCGAAGAGATTAAGTGAAAAAAAATCAAGAAAATAAGCAAACTAGGAAATGAGTGTTCAGTGAAACCAAAAAAAAAACTTTTCAGTAAGCATACCTAAATTTCCAACACCAGAGAGATAGAACCAAATTAGAATAACTAAGATCCCACCCTTCTCCAAGCAATTTCAAGATTCAGAGACCTTGTTAGCAAAACCCATTTGCTAATTAGAGCCAAAACACACCCAAGAAGGATAGATCACATTCAGCTCTAACCATTAACCACCACATTTGCTCGGAACACCCAAGAGAACAGAGAAAAGTCCCCTCACCCAAGGATTACACAGTAAAAGCAATGGAGGTTCTTGGTTGAGCTGTGAAAGCTGCAATTAGATAAAGAAGTTAGGGTTCTCTCGAACAATGAGAAGTTACAGAAGTAGTTAGTAGATAGAAGAAGAAGAGACAATCAAGCGAAGACAGACCGTTACAGACACTGAGGCTGTCCTTTTAAGTTAGAAACAACCTATGACTGCAACCCCAAAAAAAAAAAGCCAAATAAAGAAAAAGAAAAGTAAAAAGGATTTTTTTTAGTCGCTTTCAATGACCAAATAATTTCATACTGCAAGAAGCTTTGTCATTTCTCCATTTAAATTGCTTTTAGGTCTCCGTATTTTGGGTTTATATTTGTATTTGTTTGAGGTTTCCTCAAACCCAATTAAAAATTAAATTAATAAATAAAATTTAAAAAATTAATATTCAAAAATTAAATCTATAAGATAAAAAGTTTAAATTTTAAAAAGTTCAATAAAATCGGTTAAAAATTAAAAAGTTTTAAAAATAATTTAAGAATCTATCAAAATTTTAAAATTTTCTTTAAAAAAACTATTAAATAAAAATTAATCAATTTATTCTAATTTATAAAAATTGATGAGTTTATAAAAATTGACCGTTCAATTAATAAATTGCTTAATTATTAATAATAAAAATTAGTAAACTAAATCGAATAAACAAATAAAACAATTCATAATTTTTACTATAAAATTAACTGAACCAATTTAATTTTTAAAATAATGAAAAATTTTGAGATTACAAATTAAATCAAATCTTACGGCTGTTGTTGTTGTGTCAACTTCATGTGTCTTAATTGCGAAATGAATTATATACGCATACATTCTGCTGAGCTCTTATCTTAGTCCCATCAATTAATAATGAATGGTTGGTTGAAATATCTTATTGAGCTTATCCGAGTCAGTAACATTCACAGTATGGCCCATTCTTCTTTCTTTCTTTTTCCTCTCTTTACTTTGATTAGTTAATTATAGCTGGAAATGCAATTTAGATACACAAACGGAAAGTATATAGAGTTACAAATACACATATATAACGTTTTAAGGTTCCTATAAATTAGTTTCTTCTTGATTTAATTAAATAAAAATTAATTAATTTATTATAATTTATAAAAATTGATCAATCAATTTTTAATAATAACAATTATTAAAATAAATCTAACTAAAAAACTAAAAACCGAACTAAAAATAAAAAATTTAAAAATTTTACGATTAAATTAAATAAACTAGTTAAATTTTTTAATCATTAATTACAACAATACTTTGCGATCATAGCTTTGAAAGTTATAAGGCACTGATGACATTAAATGAAAATTTGATTTATCAACTGAAGGCGATCTCATATTTGATAGTAATGTCTTCACAGAAATACAAAAACAATGTACCTAAACTTAAAATCACAAACTCAAACGGCAGACTTTTGTACAAAATTTTATCTCAAATTTCACAAGTACAACTTAAAAATTGAAGAAGAAAAGAACTTCCCTGCTACAAGTGAAGCTTAAGCCAGGTGATCCATTTGCGTTCATTATACGTAAAGGCAATCTCCATGTTGTTGTTACAAGAGCAAGAAAAGAGGCAATCCTCGTACAAATCAAGTATACAAAGACACCCATACAATTACAGATCAGACAGTAGGCTTAGGGAAACCTCTTACCTTTAAGAGTGTAACTCTAGTCTTAATTAGCCGGCAACTCACAAGCTATCTACTCACTTCTTTGTCAACCTCTATAACATCTTTGGTAGGGCTGGTACTTGTAGTGCTACTAGGAGAATCACCAGCCCTTTTGGTTGCTTCTGCACTTACCTCGGATCTCAAGGTGCTCAAATTTGGTGCAATGGAACCAGAGACATGCTCTGCGGATTGTTTGGGCTGGTTTAGGGCACGACAGTGTGGGCAGTAATAAGTGATGTATGGGTAGTCCTCCTTCCTTGCAAGCCCTAAGAGGTATTAAAAGACAATGGTAATGAAAACTGAGAAAGAGGGACTGAGGGGGTTTGAATATACTCGGCATAGAATACAATGAGTTGTACAATCAATAAATATGAATGCCCACAAGCAAGTTAACAAATGTTGGTTACATTAACATGCATTAATAATGAACTTATAAAGAAGAGTGCAAAAGTACACTCACCATTGTGCATTTGGCAATTTCCACAAATCAATGCATAAGACTGTGTTGGATCCTCGCCAACAAGTAAAGCAGCTATTCGTGCAATCCATCCTCCATCTTGTGCAGCATATGCCTGAGGATCATGATGTTGAACAACAAGCTGACTTTGCTCGGAGGTTTGAGGGAATCCGCTTTCTGCAGAATGTGCAATCTCTGTCTCAGATTGATGTGTCACAGTGCTTCCAGGGCTATTGGATCTAGTCTGCACTTGCTTTCTATTCCGAAGTCCACTAGATTGCACAACCTCAACATCATTACTCTTTCCTGTTGGAGAATTATTGTTTGATTCCTCTCCAACAAATACTTTCAAGCCAGAATCTGCCCCCAACTTTGATGCCAATACAGTTGCAGCAGCTGCCTTTGCTGCAGGATCAGGATCATATCTCTGCACATGCAAGCATCCCAGGTATCATTTCTCACATTTATAAATGCTCCATGAAGCTCAGGTGATAACATGCCATCAATCACCCACCACCCAGTTAGACCCTTCCCCTCCACCCGAGTGTATAACAAATTTAGAAAGGAAAAGAAAGCACAGGAGAGTATAATTTGAACACCCATTCCCCCACCACCAACAAAAAAAAAGGGGAAGAATAGCTCCAAGTTACCTGAATTAGCTGTTGTGTTGTATAATAATTTGTTTTCTCCTTAAGTTCATCAATTTTTGCTTGCCTTTCAGCTCTGAGTCTTTCAAGAGTTTTATGGTCCTTGCGATCACCTACGCCATCATAACTCACTCAATATCTCAATCTTTGTTTAAATTTAAAACATAAATCAAATGAGCCAACAGGATCGGATTAAGGGATACAGTAGCAAACCACAAACTACAATGTTTGACAGAACCATTAATAGGGTAATGTTAGGAGTTTCTGGAGCTTTACTAAGAAAGAATGGTTTTTATTTTTCAGGGGGAACTTCATCTGTTTAAATGAAAGGGCCGTGGTTCCCAACAAAGTTACATCAAATACATCAGTTTCCAGTTTTACCATATCTTGCACACATAATGTTATGAAGTAATCATTGGTTAGGAAAGGTGAGAGTTTATATCAATAAACAAAATTGCAATGTATAGTTACTATTGAAATAAAACAAACAGAGTTAACTTTTCCCATCTAATAAACTTTCCTTTTAATATGCTGCACTTTAACCATTCAATTTTCAAGCTTCTCCCCTTTGCGTTTTTTTCGCCCCCAACTCATTTTGCTTCAGTTTAAAAAGAATAAAGAAGGAGAAGAGGACATGGAAGATCTCAGATGCTACGATTCTGATGATCAATAATGGCACATCATGTTTTATGTGAAGGAGGTGGAATCAGTTAAACCCACAAAATTTAGGCCATTTCTGTTTTCAACTTTATGCAGGAACTAAATTGTGAATAGTTCCTTACACCTAATACCTTTTTTTCCCTCATCCTACAGTGACACCATAAAGGAGTTACAGACTCTCTAGACTGATTTATTACACAAGCGATTACGTTAAAACACTCCTTGAAAAAAGCCCTACAAAAGAAAATCAATGTCCACAGACTACAGGATAGAATCAAACAACGAAAGCACGCACAACCATTTTGAATGAAAAAAAAATGTTCCAAAGTTCGAGAAACTTACACATTTTAGTGAAGCTTACAAACCCTGAATAAGTGGCAGAGAATACAACAGGTACAAGAAAAATAGGCAGCACCCGGAATGCCCTCATCTTCCAGTTTAAATCAACCGATCTTGTGGTCATGATTGCGTAACCTACCGCAAGAACCTGGACGAATGACAGAATTCAAGATAATCATGAACAACAGGATACAAGAGTTGTAACAAAAGAATTCCAAGTTCAATAGCTTCCGACAAAGTACAACCTACCCTATGTAATCTAACAAAAAAAGGGTAATAAATAAGCAAAAGGGGCCCAAAAAAGACCTCAAAAATAACAGAGAAAACAATGAGATGCCTAGTCATCTTCCTCCAAGTAAGAGATCTTCTTTTGATTCGAGATAGAACAGCAGCTTCTTCCTTGGAAATGTGCTGCAATCTCTTCTCAAAATCATCACCGTGAAGCCTGAAAATACCATTCCAAATACGAGAAATAAGACCCTTACGCTTCTTCTTAACCACTGAATCCGGTTCCTTCTTCTCACTCTCCGCAATTCCAGTTTTCTCCTCCGCCATTTCCCCTTAAACCACTCCTACAAGTGAAATTCAGAACAATAAATACACGTCTACTGCTACACTAAACCACGTCGGCATCAACACCGAAGACGCTCCAACATGGATCAAAAAGAAGAAACAAAACTAAAGGAAAAAAGCAAGATCCAAATCGGAGGATTGAGATCGAGAAGTACCTTTCGAGAAGAAGGCGATGAATATGATGAATTGGAGAGTCGGAACGAGCGACCTCGGAGCACAATAAAGCGAGTGCGGTGTGTGTTGAAGAAACCGAAGCAATTCTGAAAAAGACGCCTCTCTCCTTTCCCTTCCCTTCCCTTCTAGTAGAGGACTTCCATTTCTTCGGTTTTATTTTTTTTTTCTTTTTGGTTGCCGTTACCTTTAAAATATAAATAAAATCTAATCTTGAAGTTGACAATAAAAGTTATTTAATCTGACTAACGCTTTATTGTTATACATTTAATAAAATAATATTTGCAGCCAAAATAAGGCACTTCATGGAAAAGAATTACTCATTGCAAGATTTTGATATAAATTATCAAAATTCATGTATTACAATAAATTACAAGTAAAAAATTAGGAATGACAATAAGTCGAGCCTAAGTGCCAATTTTGCTAACTTTTTAAAAATCAAATATGTAAAATAATGTTTTTTAATTGAATGCATGCCTTAATTATTCAGACCTGCCCGAGATTTACTCTTCTAGGTAAAACATTGTTGTTTTACTTAAAAAAATTAGGACTTGAATCGGTATTGGCCTAATTTGACTCACGAATTGATCTATTAAAAACACCAAAATATAATACGATTGGGTGAACAGTGAACATTATTTGATATTCACGTGATGAGTCAATCTATATGTCAATCTCACTAATTTTTTAAAATTAAATGTGTTAAATAACTTTTTTAATTAAATTCAGACCTGAATTATCTAAACTCAGACTTGCCCGAGACTTACTCGGGTCTTGAATCAATTATGAGCCTATTTTGACTCATAAATTTAATCTATCAAAAATACCTAAATTTAAATCTATGTGTCAATTTATTGTTATACCTATAAAAAATTATATATTATAGTTGAGTGAACAGTAAACATTAATTAATATTCACGTGATGGGCACGTGAAAGTAATATGAAGATATAAATAAGTTTTTTTACAAAATTCTTTTAAATTTTAGTTTCTAATATAATTATATAAATAACATTTAATTTGTATAAATGTAACTTTTATTTTATATATATTTTATCGTTACGTTTTATCCGAAACGTAAGAGAATTTTTTTAAAATTAAAATAAAATTTTTAGTAATTAAAATTTTCTTAAACTTGCTTAATGTTATTTACTTTATTATAAAGCACCTTCACTTAGCCAAGATGATGGAGTTCGTTGAACTGGGAAGGACCATTTTGAACACTTTACATTCTTTCATCTTCGCTTTACATTCTTTCATCTTCAACTTAATCCTTTATTAACAGATCATCGTGTATTTTTGTGCATAAATATAATTAAAATTTTTAAAATGAGATTAAAAAAATTATTTTTACTTATCAACAAATTTAAAAATTATTTAAAATATATTAAATAAAAATAATTAATTTTAATTTACAAAAAAAATTTTAATTTACAAACATTAATTAATAATTAAAAATTTTAAAATGAGATTAAAAAATTATCTTTACTTATCAAAAATTTAAAAATTATTTAAAAATATATTAATTTACAAAAATTAATTAATTTTTAACAAGAGTTATTAAAATAAATCTTAGACAATTTAAAAAATTTTCGAATAAATTTACTTTTCTAATCATTAATTATTTTTATGCATAATAATGAAATGGAGATTAATATAAAAGCTCAACGAGTTTGTTAACTAATTAATGGAATGGTCTCATACAACAAGATTTTTGTTTGGATACAATATTTCTTCATTTTTGATTGTACAATTACATCATGTATTTGCTCTGAGTGCTGCTTAAGAAGATGCTCAAGTTCTTAAATTCTTTTCACTCTTTCGTGTGAAATATAATATCAATACTAGAGACCCACCCAATACGAACGGCCTTTGCTGTTGTGAACAGCGGTCTGCGATGGAGATGTCACACACCACTCATACCAAACCTGCATCAGAAACAATACATAAATCCAAACATAACATTCTCTTATAGTTGACAAACAAACTTCTTTACCTTGGAGGAGCCGCAACAACGCCAGAAATGAACCTCTAAAGGTGAACCTGGTCTTATGCACACAGGTGTTCTTAGTGGGAAGAATATCGAAAACCTGCATACATTATCAAGGTGAATGGAGCTGTTTCTTATTTGACCAAACCAGAATGAGTGGTTGGTCTCATGTAAAGGGCCAGAAAACCAGATTTTCCAACAAGAACTGTGAAAGAATCACTGCGATTCCTAATGTCGTTAATGATATGTTAGATGCAAAGTATACCGAACTTCATACCAGCTAAACATGTTAGGCGTTGCTGTCGATGGCTCGATACCAAGATGCACATCTTTGTAGAGTACCGCATCAAAGTAGCCAGCAAACCCTACATAAGAAAAGGAAGAAAATTTCCCCTTTTAGAACAAACCATTATCACAACAAATGTCTAAAATTCTCCCGTTATGCAAAATACAACCCAAAGGTTTTCCAATAGAAGTTAAATCAAGCCAATCAGAAGAATAAATGTATTCAGCCTCCTACATCATCAATATCCCAAAGGAAAATGATCCATCACTGAACATTCTTTTCTGCAATAGATATAAATGTCAATAACCATATTTCTAAAGTATCCTAAAGAGACATGCAGCCACGCACATATCCTTGCTTTGGCAGTATTTTCCATTGAAAAAGTATGACATAGCCTTAATGCCAACCCAGAGAATAAGAATAATTGAAGCACGGCTTTGCTTAAAATAAATTGAGAAGGAATTTAAAGGGAAAAAAAACCAACGTGTTTCCTTAAAAATTTCCAACCTTTTTGGCCTTTCAAGATTCAGGCCCAGAGGTGCAACATTACCAAGAGCAGAAGTCAAACTTCAAGAAGCAGAACTAATTAAATTACCAACTTGAATAATATAG
>JANQAP020000086.1:5277194-5289055 GCA_026874005.2 Erythroxylum coriaceum
GATTGTACTTGTTTCTTAACTATTTAATCTTAAAGGCAACATGGGGATCGACATTTTTATCAAAATTAGGAATCTTGCTCAGCAACATCTTGTGCACTTGAACCATGTAATTGTTCTTAAATCCCCCATCTAATTTCTATAAAGAATTGCAAGCTAGTTCCTGCAAAACGTCGACCAAAGCCTCAACCTCATCATCCTTCCAATACTGGTTATTCTATCCCCTCCCACGGGCAGCCATAGCCATTCCTAATAAAAGTACAACAATGTAAGAGTTATCAAAGAAATAACATATAACAAAAATAACTTTGCTGAAAAATCTAAATACAACGATGTAATCTAGTAACTCACGAACACATAGTCAACCAAACAGAGATGTTCACATGGATGCATTTCAAAAGTAATCCAATAACTCTTAGTTATATATTACTAATAGTAAACAAACAGATATGTTCAACATTCGGGTACATTAATCAAAATCAAAACATTTCAACAATCTAGTATGCATATGAAACAAACATATCTAAAATTATTAATCTACATCATTGTCATTAGATCTAGTTGTCCATATGTTATATATGTTGGTTGCCATATTATTCCTGAATGTCAACTACTCATCAGATGGACTAATTTGTGTAATGTATTCCATTTCATCATCTTCATCACTCTCATCTTCCTCACTCTCCTCTTCATCTTCAGTGAATGACTCTTGTGGATCACTTACAAATCAGGTTGTGTAGAAGGGAACAAGCCATTATAATGCGAACTTGGGTTTGAATTGAGAAAAATGAAGGGGAAGCAAGGATATTCCATCTTCCTTTCAACAATACAAAACATCTCTCAATAACATTCCTTGCTTTGGAATGTTTCATATTAAAGTATTCCTCTGCCCTCTCCAGTCAATGGCAATCGAATTCTTTGAGATGATAGCATTGCCATCGCTACGGAGCAAGAAATCCATTTGCATTACAATAACCACATTCAACCAAGTAATAACATCCTTCATAATTAAACAATAAGTTATGATTGAGCAACATAACTTAAAGAGAAATAAAATTCGATATTTTAATAGAAATTTATCTTGAGGGACTCGTAAACCATGAGGCCTTGAGATCGCATCTCGAAGCACACGAACATTGTGTATAGAGCCCTCCCAACCAGGCAATACATTTATAAATTGCATGTTTAGGCAATAAACACCTAAAATATTTGTTGAAATACATCATTTTCTTATGTGATATCGGGTCGTATCTTCATTAGGGGGTGTAACTTTAATTAGTGTCCCATCTAAAGCTCCTAAGCAACCCACAAATTAAAACTAAAAGGTGATTTAACACATAAAAGTTATGATATTAATGTTATAGGTTAATTCTAATGTTCAATTATTTGAAAACATTTCCATCTCTCATTTTGACAATTTTGAGTAATAGGCTCCGACTTCTTGAGAAAAATATGATGCAATCTTATAATTGCATAAAGAACTTGATGGAATTGTTGACTTACAGTTTCTTTACTACGGAGAAAAAGTAGGCTTATTGTCCTACTCTTTTTATGGTGAGCTAAGGTGTATATGAACATTGCTACAACCCCTTCTATAGATGTGTTCCTAGTGTCTTTTAAACCTCTGACATCTCTTACCATATCACACAATATCCTAAAGGTTGCTCTATCCATACGAAGTTCACTAATGCAGGCATAATCACAATCCATGGTCAATCTAAACATCCATCTCATTCTATCAATCCTTTTCTTTGTTTTAATTTCACGAACCTTATCTTAAAGGTACAAACAATAGATAACATAATGGATAGCAAATAAGAAAACCGTCATATTATTTGTTGTTTGTTTAAGTATCAAAAGTTGCTTTAGTTTGTGTTGTCGTTCGCTAATAGGGGGTAAGCCATGTTGATCTACATTAAAAAATTCAGAAAATAATTGTCCAACATATAGACAGGACATGTTGAAAAGCTAGGTAACAGTAGTGGAAAAGAGATAAAACAATAAGCTAGGTAAACCCCCGACATCTTTTACCATATCACACAATATTCTAAAGGTTACTCTATCCATACGGAGTTCACTAATGCAAGCATCATCACAATCCATGGTCAATCTAAGTATCCATCACATTCTATCAATCCTTTTTTCTTCCTTTGTTTTAATTTCATGGACCTTATCTCAAAGGTACAAACAAATGATAACATAATGGATGGCGAATAAGAAAATCATCATATTATTTGTTGTTTGTTGAAGTATCAAAAGTTGCTTTAGTTTATCTCGTCATTCACTAATAGGAGGTAAGCCATTTTAATCTACATTAAAAAAATCTAAAAAGTAAATGTCCAACATATCGAATTTCTCATAAATGTAAAACATATCAAATTTCTCACAAATGTAAACTTGAATGATGCAGTGATGACTTGGGACATAGCTAAACTAAAAACAGTTGATAGATTAAATAGCAACCAGTGCTGAGTTATTCACTTTTTCCATGCATTCTTCTAAGACTAGCTAAGTACCTTCTCATTTGCACAAGTTCAAATTCCAAAAGTAGTAATTTTCCCTTCATGTACACTAAAAAAACCAAAAGATTGCTGTGTACTAAACTACACTTGCATTTACAAGATAAAATGGAGGATCTCATTCTTCTCCATTTCTTTTCCGTGTTCATCAGTACCAAGACAAGACTTAAACCAGAAACTCAAGAGACATAATGAATCATCAGTACCAAGACAAGACTTAAACTAGAAACTCAAGAGACATAATGAAAGACAAAAGAACATGAAACAAAAAGAAAAAGAAAACCCAAAATGCATGAAATAGATTAAACCATATTTAGCAAAACAAAACTATAAAATCTAAGAAAATGAACTTTCTTTCTTCATATTATACCACAATTGGAAGTAGGTGAATAGCAAAAAATGCAAGCCCAAGCCTTAGGAAAACTTTCAACGTTTTACTCTTTTCCTACTCTATTCTACCTGAACTTGACGGGATTCTTAAAACCCAGAAAACAAAGAACATTAGAGTAAACTTACACATAACCAGAATTCAATCTTTCAGCCATCATTTGGTCCAACTATCTTACATACAATAACCTGCTTGTCCTGAGTCAAATCAGAATCCATATATAATTACAGTTGTGGTTTTTGATACAAGATAGTTAACTCTAAAGGACTTCCAGATGAACAAGTTACTGGTTTTTACGAGGCATAAATAAGAGGAAATAGCAATGACATAAACAAGGACACTGGTAAACAAGCTGATATATCAGCTAAGGAAAATTTTTGGTCACAGAACATGAGATATAGCGTGTCATCATATATGTGATGAAGTGGATGACGATCAGATATTACCCTCTTAGGTAGGATTATAAAAGAAGGGAAAAAAAACCTCTGATTACCTTCAGGTGTCCTGAGGACCATTAAGAAGATTAAGATGGCAGCTATACAGGCAAATAAAGAAACAGAAATTGATCTTAACAGTCAGCCCAAATTTAGGTTTAATGCATTAGCTTTAAAACAATACCCCTTTAACATACGCTTGGGCCTCGTAATATTCTTATTCACCCATATTGTAGCGATTTATACTATAACTCTATTAATTACTTAACATCAAATTCTTTTCAGTTACAAAATGCACACTGTGTTCATCATCATCATCATCATCACTTAGTCTGAAATCTCGCAATAAAGCAGGATCTGAAGAGATCTGATAGTATGTAGCCTTATCCCTATATAGTAGAAAAGCTGGTTCCGATAGACCCACATGTGAATGCGACAATAAAAAGTGATGCAGATTATAAGAGTAGATATGAAAACTGATATGCTAAAAGAGTAGATAGTACAAAATGCACACTGTGTTATTTTACAAAAAAGGTATTTGCCACATACAACAATCCAGAGATTTAACAAACCCATTCAAAACTGACCTCCATGATTCATTTCCTTCAATTGATCGAACAAACCAGGTTTTTTTAATGAATCTTAGAAGGAAAATAGAGAGAAAAAGAGAAAGGAAGCAATAAAAGAATTCCCATCTCCATCAATGTTTCGTTTCAACTTGATTGGATAGAAATTCTTGAAACTATGGTAATATTTTTGTTATATCTCAGAATCAACTAAAACCAAGAACTTGGAAATAATAACACTTCAAAAGTTTGAAAATAAAAAAGAGGACAATCGTATCATCTTCCCTATAACAAAAAAAGCCCGAAATAGGACAAGCAAAAGAAGACAATTGTATCATCTGAACACACACGCATCATATGAATGTATTCCAATAAGCCAAAATATAGTCAGTCAATATTGTAGAAGAAATGAAACAAACAACTAGAGAATGATAACAGAAATATAATTTATGGTCACAAATAATCGATTTCTACAAGAATAAAAATTCAGACAAAACCAGTTACTTGAACATAACAAAATGGATAGTTTCGATTCACTAATGCAAAGATAATCCTTACCTTTTATAGGAATCGAGAGTTGGGATAGAGGAGGAGGAAGTCTTCAAAGTCTAAACTTGTAAAGATTGAAGAAAACCCAAAGAAACCCATAAAGCCCCAAACAAGAAGCGATTGATTAGCGAAGAATCGTACCATAAAATAGGAGATTGCAGGAAAGGAAGAGTTTGGAGTGTGAGTAAAAAGCTGCCAACAAAAAGCCCCTCAAATGTATTAATTAATGATTTCTATTCCTCTCGATTAAGAGACATATGAGAAACATATGGACTAATACCCAAAACGTATGAATAAAATTACTATTCATCCAATTATAATTTCTTACCAAGCAGGTGGTTTTTATTTTTTACCCATCTCTTTCTTCTCATACTAATTAACCAAGCATACCTTTGGTTTTTATTACGGAGGTTTTAACTCAGTTCATTCACTTCCATCTTTCTGGGCAAGGTTATTAAAAAACGAGGGATTGTTACATATAACAATAGTATATAATAGGTATAATATATATTCAAGTGTGATTAGTCATGGAAATGATATAAAAAATATATTTTAAAATGAAAAGTTATTTATTAACAAGAAGTTTGTTTCTTTTTCTTTGTTTTCTCTTTTCTCTAGTATTTCTTCTTTTCTTCCTCCCCTCTCCCTCCTCCTCCTCCTCCTCTATATTTTAATACAATAATTTTTATCATGTTTCAAAATTTAAGAACAACGGATGAATCCCATTTTAATACGTTATGTTAATTAAAAAAAGATTTACAAATCCAAATCGATGTGACAATATGACATGCCAATGATAACTAATAATGTTAAATATGGAATAATGTTTTTAAGTATTTAAGTTTAATACAGATAATATTAAAAAGGATTACAAATTAAAAATTTTTAATTTTTTTAAAAAATTAGCTTAAAGTGAACAACTTTTAAAATTTTTAACTAAGAGTTTAAATTTAATAAAAATTGACAACTTAATTCGAAAATTATTTTCGTTAATAATTTATTAACATAATTAACAATAGGGATAACAACGGACCGAATCGGGTCAGGGCCCCCTGGCCTGGCCCGACCCAACTCATGGGCTAGGTAACCAGTGGCCTGACCCATGAGTCAGGCCAGCTTGTGGCCCACGGATCATACGAGGGGTCGGGCTAGGCCGGGCCGAGCCGAGTTTATATTTTAAATTTTTTTTGACAAAACGATGTCATTTTGTTAAATTTTTTAAATATGAAGTCGGCACATCGTTTTGTACCTTTCCGGTAGGCCACAGGTTAGGCTGGGCTATATTTGTCATCCCTAATTAATGAAATAGTATAAAAATGAAATTTAGAAAAGTTACATAGTCCTTCGTTTTTGTTAATATAATTTTTGAATCTCTTCTACTAAATATATTAATAATTATGCATTTGAAATGCATATATATGTATGATAGTAAAAACTATGTAAAAAAAGTTGTTACTCAACCTTTTTAAATATTAACTTTTATGTTCCTCGGCAGGCTATATCAACCAAAGATTAATAATGATATTCTTTTTAAAACAAACTATTTAATTTTAAAACTTTAAATAATTAATTAAAAATTTTATAAAATTACATACTAAAATTTTTAAAAAAAGTTTAATAATTAATAATTTATTATTTTAAAATAACTAACTCAAGGATATGTGTTTCTTTGTATTCAAAGAAAGTGGGACAAATCCCTAATATCTACTAACAAACCGCATAGATGATCTGTAATTCGTGAAGAACCTGGTTGTTAGTTGATTCTATCAGCGATTATTTGACACCAGATTAATATAACTAATTTGACCAGCAGATAATATTAATTGTTTATTTAAAGATGTTTGGTAAAACTAACTATTTAGTATTAAATGTTTATGTGTAAAATGACTTATAAGGACATGATTTTTAAAAAATGATTTATAAGGACATGAGTATTATATCTTAATATTTCTTTGAATATTCTCATAGAATTTAGGTAGAGCAAAAAAATTAACACTATCATTTCAAAGTTAAAGGAAGACGTATATAATGAGGTGATAACTCTTTGTACATTCGACTCAAATTTGATATTAATTAAACTTCAAAAAATAAAATTAAAAATATTAAATTTAAATAATAAACTTATTATCTTTACACTTATTTCTATCTCTTTGAGTAATTTGTACTAAATTTTGGATATTAGAGATGACAATTTTTAGCCCATAGCCTAAAAATGTTATATAATTTTTATTTTAAAAATTATTTTAAAATATAAGTCAACTTTATTGTCATCCTTATTAGATATAATAATCTTCTAGTTTCTTAACTTCTTTGCACTCCTCGTTTGAACGTTTTCACAGTTGAGTTCAATCAACTAATTACTAAATATAATTATTAGCAAAAACTTTTCAGTCCGTCCAAAAACAGCTGGTAAGCCATTTACCAATCTAAGGCCAAAGTAAATAATTTATCCATTTGAGAATTGAGACGCAGACAGATACGAAGAATAGACGCTGCTAGTTATAAATCTTGTGAGTTATGACAGTTTGGTGAGGAAACGAGGTGAAGACAGCCAGCAAAAGTTTGGGTATAGCGACAGACAGACCGCCCCCGGATAGAAACATTCGAACCAACGGCCATGTCGTGTCTTACGTTAGCCTTACCATGCACATGCTCTACTTGACAATCCATTTGAGATTAGACAGTAACTGTAACTCACACACGTACACTTGGCATGCTTCAAGCTTTTTGATTTCCTACTTGTCATCATCGTCATTGGTTGTACTGGGAGGCCAGGTGGGTCCTGCTTGTTACTGTATTCCCAACTTCCTTGTTTTGGTCAGACGAAGGAACACAGAATAGAATCTGTTTCTACAGCTACCATGTCAATGTAAGTCAGAAGCTTTCAGCAGCCTCTCTTCGCAGCTTTTTGTAGTTCCAATTTTCAGTGCTCCTGTAAGTTCTAAACTGTAGATTTTTTATTCTGATCCCCTGGAATCCGATAATTTTTGTCACTCTCTTTTGTAGCTCTATCTTCTCTGTTTCTTACTATGCTTCTGTCCTTTTTGTTTTCCCTGTTCCATAAAAACTGATACTGATTAGCTTAAGTTGCAATAGTTGAACTCTGTATTAGTGTTTTCCAATTCAGAAAGTGGGTTCAGTTTTTTAAACCCTATTTTGGTTTTGACATGCCAGGACAGGATCTTCATTTACTTTAAGGGGGTTGTCATATGATGGTTATAGACATCATGATCTGAAACCATCTTGCTTGTACTGATTCATATTACTTTGGTAAAACCAAAGGTACTAACATCTTGCTTGTACTGATTCAGATTATTTTGAGAAAACCAACGGTATTAAGTCCATTTAGCAGAGGAAGCTATATGGGGTTGACCATGGATGTGGTCTCTAGAGGGCATGTTGTTGCCTTGTGTTGGCTATGCGTCGAAGTGGTAGGTTTAGTGAATGGGATTGGAGTGAATTGGGGGACACAAGCAACTCACCCTTTGCCAGCTTCAACTGTGGTGAGGATGCTGAAGGACAACGGGTTTCAGAAGGTTAAGCTTTTTGATGCCGATTCCACATCCTTAAAAGCACTCGGCAATTCTGGAATCCAAGTTATGGTGGGCATTCCAAATGACATGCTCTCTACTCTGGCGAGCACTGTAGAAGCAGCTGAGAAATGGGTTTCCCAAAATGTCTCCACTCACATCTCTTCCAATGGTGTGGACATCAGGTAACTATTTTTACTCGCTCTTTCTATCGACCTCTTTACTTTCTAGTTTATTGTTTTGAGTTTTTGACTACTAATTAATACATGCGACATGGTTAACCAAAGGGGTTGATTTGGAAATTGATTGAGACTGAGGAACACAAGAAGGCATTTGGTTTAGGTGTTTATGTTTTAGTCAAAGCCTGTACTGCAAGTCTAGGTAATCAAAAGTTAAAAGGTTTTGTGATTAATATTAACTGAAACATGCTTTACTCAACTCTATTTTGTTTCAATCAACTCTTGCATTTGGAACCACTAGACAGTAATTTCTGTCGAAACAAGGCATTTCTGACAAGGATTAGCTATCTGAACCCAGAACAGAACCATTAGAGTGAGGGGCGATGAACATGTCAAATACATTCAACCACCGATAATGTGGATGTTACAGAAACAGCATGGCTTTTGAAAAGGTTCCTTAGGAAAGTCTTTGTTAAACCCATCAGCAAGTGCAGTTTCTAATGGAACTAAATACATATTAAACTTGAAACTGGTGCTTATCTACGCATCCAAATGGGTCACATCAGGAACCGCATAAGGGTAGATGTGGAGAATTTGATATGAAGCCAGAAAAGAGAGGCCCAATTTCTGAAAATCCTTGACCAGCTTTATTATGGTCTGATAGATGACTAACCCTCCAATCTGACACTGAAAACTATGCATTTAGAGCATCTGTATTACTTGAGGGGAATTACAGTCTTAGGTTGCCTTTTCTCTTGTAACATAAGGTCAAAAACATGAAAAGAATCGGCTGATGGATTGACCCATTAACAAGGATCATGGGAGATTTTAGTCAGCGACAGACTAATACATGAAATTAGATCTCATGAACAGATCACTCATAAGGATTTATGTTGGAGCAGCTGAGCTTGAAATTGGAATTTCATTACACATTTTAATTGATCTCAAACTATCAAATACAGAAAATGAATTGCAGTTGTGTGTGTGTGTTTTTTTTTATCAGATTCACCATTAATTTGAGTTGTCAAAGGTATGTTGCAGTTGGAAATGAACCATTCTTAACAACATACAACGGAAGCTTTCTGGGAACAACTCTTCCTGCACTCCAAAACATCCAATCAGCAATAATCAAAGCCGGACTAAGCACTCGGGTGAAAGTCACTGTCCCTCTTAATGCAGATGTATATTCTAGTTCAACAAGTCTCCCTTCTGGTGGTGACTTCCGGCCAAACATCCGTGATCTCATGTTATCAATTGTTAAGTTCTTGAGCGACAATGGTGCTCCATTCACTGTCAACATCTACCCCTTTATAAGCCTCTATAACGATCCAAATTTTCCCGCTGGCTATGCATTCTTCGACGGCAACTCTTCCATAAATGACGGTGGAACAATCTACACCAACGTGTTTGATGCAAATCACGACACCCTTCTATGGGCTCTACAGAAAAATGGATACAGCAACCTGTCAATCATTGTTGGAGAAATTGGATGGCCTACAGATGGAGACAAAAATGCAAACTTGAACTATGCTCAGCAATTCAACCAGGGTTTCATGAACAAAATGGCAGCAGGGAAGGGTACTCCATTGCGTCCTGGTCCCATGGACGCCTACTTGTTCAGTCTTATAGATGAAGATGCCAAAAGCATTGCTCCAGGCAACTTTGAGCGTCACTGGGGACTATTTTACTTCGATGGACAGCCCAAGTATGCGCTTAATCTTAGAACATCAAGCTCCAATGGCTTAGTAGCAGCAAGAAACGTTCGCTATTTAGCTCAACAATGGTGTGTTATGTCCTCGTCAGCTAGCCTCGACGACCCGCAGGTGGAACCGAGCGTGAGCTATGCATGTAGCTTTGCTGATTGCACCTGCTTGAGTTATGGAAGCTCTTGTGGAAATTTGGATGCAAGAGGCAATATCTCTTACGCATTCAATGATTACTACCAGCAAAATAATCAGCTTCAAAGTGCTTGCCAGTTTCCAAACCTTTCCGTAATCACCAACAATGATCCATCTACTGGAACTTGCAAATATAGGATCATGATCCAGACAGACACCAAAAGTCTGGGACTTGGAGCCGGAGTATCGTCTTCCAGGCCTCTAACTCGGGTGCTGCTTATTTTCATGTTTCTAGCTACAGTGTTGTAAATGTTTCAGCTTCTGTTTTAGTGTGAATGAATTCTTTCTAATGCATAGAGTGGCCAAGTTGACTTCATTTTCATGTTTCTGTCTATACTGTTTGTAAATGTTGCTATTAAAATTATAAAATGATCTATATATGTCTGGTATAACTTTTAACAAATTTATATAAAACTTAATTTATGATAAGTTAATATTTACTAAAAAGCTATAAGATTTTTTAAAAGACTATTGTTTATATTTGATGATGTTAACCAATTTCAACTCTATAAATGACTTTATTACAATAATAACTTGTCCAAACTATACATAGTTATGTATTTGGATTATATGATTTTTCGGATTAGTTGGCACGTGGAGACCCTACTTGGCCTAATGTTTAGACTGCCACTGTCTATCTCAATCTTTGCTATTGAAAACATATTTGACATCTATTAATGACTCTTTTATATATGAGTTTGAATCTATTTATAACTCTCTTTTTAATCAAGGATTACAATTGGCTCTTGACATTGTAATCAAAGAACTAATTATAAAAGAGATGTAACTTAACACTGTTTCGGTACAGAAATATATTCAATCTACTGACATTGTTCTTGCCATCCAGACCTCCTCCTATCAAACTTGTAATTCTCAGGACTATGCTAAGAAGAAGGTATTTTGTAACTACTATAAAATGAGTGGTCATCGTCGAATCGAGCTGGAAAATGACTCTATTGACGTATTTGAGACTATCTTCGGCAGCTCACAGATCTATGGTGCTCAATCCCATTGTCAGGGGTATTCATGAACTTTTAACCCGGAACTGGATTGTTACTCATCGGCATATCTATCGAGAGAGTAACAGATGCGCTGACTGGCTAGCGAACTATGCTGGTCAATTTGATGTAAGCATTATTTATTTTGAGACTCCACCCATTGGGTGTCACCTCCTCCTTTTCAAGGATTTGTCGGGGAGCGACTCCCTAGACTTATTGTGTAATTTGTTGCGTTGTTTTCCTTTTAATCCAAAAAAAATGATCAAAACTAAGTAACTATTCTAAGTTCTCTCAGTATGCTACCGTTGTTATTACCATAAAGGTGGAGAATACATCAAGATCTCATAAATTCCCCTTAAAAGATATTCAAAGCATAGGCTTGACATTTTTTATATGATTCGACCCTCAACAAACTCTTATTGAATTGACCAAACTTTATGTTAAGCTCAGTACTTTTAGTCCTACTCGACTTGAGGCTCAAATGATCACAAGCAAAACAATATCATATTGTCATTTTTAAATTAAATCAAATAAATTTAGGTGTTTTCAGAACAAAATGACATTGTTTTGTTTAGAAAAGTCAGACCTCAAGCAGACCTGCCCAGACCCGGACTCAACTAAAAAAAGATGTTTTACACTTTTAATTTTAAGAAATTATTTTAAGAAAATTGGCGGGTTGACTCATAGGTTGACCTATTGCCACCACTGCTCAAATTTTAACAGGCTGTTTGGAAACCTTCGAATTGAATTCATTAACGAATTGAATTCAGTTACATTAATGAGATTGAATTGAATTCAATTTA
>JANQAP020000086.1:5294181-5310708 GCA_026874005.2 Erythroxylum coriaceum
TGTTGTCTTTCTCAAGTGTCTTTGCTTATGTTAGTTGTTTATTTTAATCACTTGAGTTGTATGTTTATTAGCTTTCGTTAAAAAGTTGTTGAGAAAATCTTCTGTTGAGGTTAACACGAGTCGGTCGTGCTATCAGGTGTGAAATACTTTCACGAGTTGTGAGGACGAGGGATAGTGTTAAGGGTTAAGTGATGTCGGTTCGGTAAAGCCTTGTATAAAACTATTATCGTTAGTGAAAGTATTAAGCTGGGTGATGTTACTCACAGACATAAACAAAGTGTGTCGAACTATGTTAACAAAGTTTGGTATTGATTTACATTTATGCGTTTAATTTTTCTGTTTTCGATTATGCTAAAAATGACTGCGATCAAATTGGAAATTTTGTTAAACTATACCTCTTCGAAAAACTTTTAAGTAAGACTGCATGTTACTAAATATATATGTGAGTAAAATTCATACTAGGCCTCGTAAATTTGATGCTAATAATAAACCTTAGGGGCGAATCGCATAAATGGAAAAAGAAAGGAGTTAAATTTAAAAGGGGGCAGAGAATATTCGACAACGTCGAAATGGTTCGGACAAATTTGATGATAATATGGGTAGGGTTGGAGAAACCGGGTCGGGTCAATCGGTAAACTTCTGCTCCGAATCAAATACACAAACCTTTATATTTCAGGTCTTTCTTCTCCAGTTTCCCCCTCAAACAAAGCCCCACTGCTTACTCTCTGTATCGCTCTCTCTGCATGCACAAAACCCTCCACTTGAACCACAGACTTGTATAATTTAATTTCTAGTTTTATACAATCCCTAAATTATATATACATACATCTGTAATCGTACATACATAGCTTGGTTCTCTAAAAATGGAGGCGCAAATGGAGGACATCTCGGATCAAAGCCACGGTCAAGCTCCAGCCGCTGCTCCTCCGCCACCGGAGCAAGTTGACGGTGGTGGTCGTGGGGAGGGAGAGGAGGAGGCGAAGAAGGAAGAAGAGGAGATGCTGGACAAAGCGCAGAATTTGATGGACAAAATCACTCCTTCGCCTGATAACCCTAACCCTAACTTCCTTCACGCTCTTTCCTCTATCCTCGAAACACAGGAGTCTATGTATGTTTCGCTTTCTCACTCTCCGTGTGGTTTTTGTTTTAATATGAACGTGTCGTGGAACCGCCGGTTGGTTGTTATTAGCTAAAGAAATGATCTTGTAGTGGTTCGCTAGTTGCTCAGATTGTGGTCTTACTTTGGCTTTTGCATGCATATCCATCTGTGTGCTTGTGTGAGTAATGTGAGAATGTTTGAATATATATGATGTATGAGTGTTAAAATTATCGTGTCATTGGATATCTCCATTAATTGTTGCGATACTTCTTCCGAGTTCAAAATAAGCGTCTCTTATTTTTTAAAATGGTTGGGAATGGATTGGGGTTTTTAGTGTAATCGTTTCGTCTGAATATCTTCCACCCATTATGCTTATTTCTGAATTCTCTCCCACTTTTTTTTTTAAATTTTTATCACAGTTGTTGGTTTATAAACATTTCATTTCCTAAATTCGTATGCATCTTTTTAATCGCATCTTTTTGGAGAAGTAACTGTTTTTACTTTTTGTCCTTTCTTTGTCCTGCCAGGGCAAAAATTGCTTTTGTTTGTTTTTATACACGATGAACTAGAGTCTGAATTTAAGTTTGAATATCCAGGACTTGTAAAAAGATTTCCGCCTTTGTTTTGTTAAAATTTATTGAAATTGTTATATTCTGCTGAATTTAGTTTACTGGCTTAGGGATTTGCTTTCATCTTGCTTAGCTTTGTGCATGACTATACTATCATATCAGTATGTGCATGCATATTATGTCATAGTACATTACATCTCTTTTGGCGGTCATATTTCCATCCTAAAAACATTTTACTGCCACTGATTGAACTGTGCACCAAAACTCAAATTTTTATTGTATTTTAATGCATTACAATTTGGTCACGATATGTCAAGGAATTTTAAAATTGTGCTTGTGTATTGAAGCTTATGAAAAAAGCATACAGACTAATTCTACCTTCTTACATTTTCCTGATGAAATACATGCAGTTGAACTAGAATGAAGGTTAATATACACCGTCTTTAATTTATTACACCTTTTTGACGATTTTGACTTAATAATCTCAAGTTTGTAATTTTAGCATGTTGAGGAACGTAGGTGGAATTGTCTGACTATTGGAGTTGTATACCTTCTCGTATTTCTTGATGGTGCCTTATATCAACAAACTCTGATGGCATTTTGGGTCACGATATGGTGCTTTTTGTATTTGGGTATGTTTTATGGCTAGTGCAGAAGAAAATAACAGGGCAAGTGAGACTGAAAGCAATTTTGATTAATTTCTCTAACAAGTAGTATCTAATACTCTTTGTATATGCCAAATTGTCACATTTCTGAATAGTTGGGAGCAAAAACTTTCTTGTTAATTCATTATTGCAGCAGCAGATCTTGCTATGTTAGTATATGGTACCTGTTGGCTCTTTGTATATGTCAAAGTGTCAAATTACTGAATAGTTGAGAAGCAAAACTTTCTTGTTAATTCATTATTGCGGCAGCAAAGTTTCCTATGTAAAAGTTGCAGTATCCTGCTCTTGGCCATTGACTGGCTGCAAAAAAGAAGGGTGGTATGCTGTGGATCAACTATTATGTTACCCTTGTTTACTTTAATGGTTGTATGCTAACCCAAGTAATTTTGTTTGTCTTTGCTAGTTAGGATTTTGGAAGTCTTAATGTTGGTTTTGAGTACTTGTTTGTTACTTGCACTTGCATGATGATATTGCAATGCACCATTAGACATTTTTGATACCTATTTTATGTGCAGGTACATGAGAGACAATGGTCATTCTACTTTTCACAGTAGTCGTGCTTCACATTACATTGGACGGCTGGGAAACTTAGTTCGAGTATGCATTCTTTACTTGCTTTTATGAGCTCGATTCCTGGGTAGTAGTGTTCTTTTTTTTTCTTTTTCTTTTCCTGTAGCAACTTCATGCACCTTGTTTGGATAGCTTCATTTTCTAAATAGAGCGTACAAAATTCTAAAGTTCTTTGTCTCACACATTTTCTTTCAGGAAAATGACGAGTTCTTTGAGTTAATATCTTCAAAGTTCTTGTCCGAAGCAAGATATTCAACCTCTGTCCAGGCAGCCGCTGCAAGGCTTCTTATGAGCTGCTCACTAACTTGGGTTGTATGTTCATGTTTCCCTTGCTATTACTTGATTTAGTTTCACTTTACTGCTTGCTACTGTTTGAATTTCTTTTATTGATGAAATTTATATGGGGTTTTCAGTACCCTCATGTGTTTGAAGAACCTGTGATGGAGAACATTAAAGGATGGGTGATGGATGAGACTTTGGAAAATTGCAGCTGGAAGCATGATATGGGGAAAAGAGAGGCCTCAGATTCTGAGATGTTGAGGACATACTCCACTGGCCTTCTTGCTGTTTGTTTGGCAGGGTATGAACATTGAGATATAGCTTTTTTCGGGTTCTTGCACGTCCTTGTATGCTTTCTTTATTTGTCATTATTGGTTTCTTTCTCTAATGCATAAAAACCGTTCTCAACTATCAGTGGTGGTCAAGTAGTTGAGGATGTGCTGACATCTGGCTTGTCTGCAAAGCTGATGCACTTTCTTCGAGTGCGTGTCATCGGTGAGACTAGTGCAAGTCATAAAGATGCTGGCCATGTTATAGAGGGGAAGAGTGCATCTACTTCTGCTATAAGAGGGAGAGAAGAAGGAAGGGCAAGGGTACGCCAGTTTCTGGAGCCGACTCATGTAGATACTCTGAGGATAACTGACAAGAGGTCTATAGATGATCCAAATTATGAAAGGGATCCAGAAACAATCATTAGTATGCAAGAATCAGAAGAAACTTACTGGGTTAATGGTGGAGAACTACCTGATGGGTTAGTTGAAGGGATCAATGGTTGTGTGGTAAAACCTGATGATGGGGACCGAGGGCGTGGTAGAGACCTACTTGGTGATGGTAAGACAAAGGTTGGAGATCTTGATGAAAGTGGGAGAGATGATTCAACAAGGCGTAGGGCATCTCGTGGATTGGCAAGAATCAGAGAGAAGGGTAGGACTAATGATGCAGCACCAGAAAATGAGCAAGCTTTGACATGTCCAGGGTCTGGTAGTCAATCAGGGCAGGGACGGAGCTGTAGAGAAAGGAACTTGACCAAAACTTTAGATGTGAAACAATTACTGGATGCAAGTAAAGCTTCAGGAAAAGTAAACTTTGATGGTATATTTAGAGAGAGGGAGGATGATGATGTTTGCTTTCAAGAATGCAGAATTGGGACCAAAGATATATCTGATTTAGTAAAGAAAGCAGTTACCGCTGCTGAAACTGAAGCTAGAACAGTAAATGCTCCTCTAGAAGCCATTAAAGCAGTTTGTGATGCAGCTGCCGAGGTTGTCAAGAGTGCTGCCTTAGAGGTTTTCACAATTACTCCCTTTGCTTCTGCCCTTTAATTTGAACGATATTTTTTTGGATGATTTCTGTTCTGTTTATTCCTAATTCTCAAGTTTATGTTCTCAGGAATTCAAATCTACAAACAATGAAGATGCTGCAGTTTTGGCTGCTTCCCTAGCTGCATCTACTGTCATTGATGCTGCTAAGACAATAGAAGTTTCCAGGTTTTTTTCTTAACTTCTTTCTTTTGAATTTGGGTTATGGGATGGATGATTAACTGCAAACAATCTTTGGTGTTTGATAGGAGCCTGATTAACACCAATGATGATCCAGTGAATGTTAGTGCTACACAAACAGAAGTGACTGAGGATGCCGTAGACTTTTTTCTCCCTGATTTTGAATCTCTGGCTCAGTTGAGGGAAAAATATTGCATTCAGTGCCTTGAGATTCTAGGGGAATATGTGGAAGTACTTGGCCCTGTCCTGCATGAAAGGGGGGTAGATGTATGTCTTACCTTATTGCAGCGCAGTTCTAAAAATAGTGAATCGCCTGAGGTTGCAATACTTTTACCTGATGTGATGAAGCTTATCTGTGCTTTGGCGGCACACCGCAAATTCGCTGCGTTGTTTGTGGATCGGGGTGGTGTACAGAAATTGCTTGCTGTCCCTAGAGCTGACAGGACTTTCTTTGGACTTTCGTCATGCTTGTTTACTATTGGTTCTCTTCAGGTAATGGAGCATTAATGTTTTGTTACCAATGTTTATCTTTTCTTGTATATTATTTACTTTCAGCTTGCATATATGGCATCTTACTTTATAGGGTATTGGTGCAGGGGATAATGGAACGTGTATGTGCCCTTCCTGCAGATGTTGTATACCAGGTTGTGGAGTTAGCAATTCAACTTCTCGAGTGCTCTCAGGAGCAAGCCAGGAAAAATGCAGCATTGTTTTTCAGCAATGCGTTTGTTTTTAGAGCTGTTATTGATGCTTTTGATGCTCAGGATGGTCTACTTAAGTTAATGGCTCTTTTAAACAATGCAGCATCAGTAAGATCTGGCTTTAATTCAAGTACATTAAGCCTATCTAACTCAACAACTCTTCATAACAATCATCCACAAGCAGAAGCTTTGACATCTTCTGAGAAGCAGATTACCTTTCATACCTGTGTTGCTTTGCGGCAATATTTCAGAGCTCATCTTCTTTTACTTGTTGATTCCCTTCGACCCAATAAAATCAACCGAAGTTTGGCTAGGAATATCTCAAGTGCAAGGGCAGCATACAAGCCTCTTGATATAAGCAATGAGGCTATTGATGCCATCTTTTTGCAGCTGCAGAAGGATCGAAAACTTGGTCCTGCATTCGTGAGGGCGCGCTTTCCTTCTGTCGATAAATTCTTAGGCATCAACGGGCATGTTACCTTGTTGAAGTTGTGTCAGGTTAGATACATTCATTTCATAGGTTATTTATTGTTTTACTTGCCTTTACTTTTAGATTATCGATTTTGCTGAATATTTGTAGGCCCCACCTGTCGACCGTTACTTGCATGACTTGCTTCAATATGCACTCGGTGTGCTGCACATTGTTACGTTGGTTAATGAAAGCCGCAGGATGATCGTTAATGCCACATTAAGCAACAATCTAGTTGGTATAGCTGTCATTTTAGACGCCGCAAATATTGCCAGTAATTATGTGGATCCTGAGGTGAAATCACTTTCTACAATTGTTTCATTTTTTCTATATCATGTTATTTTTTCATATTCAAGAATATCTTGGATATCATTGCAACTTTTCAGAGATGTCAGATGGTAATTTCTTTACGCTGGTATCGGAGTTTGATTGGCTTTGAGTTGTGTAATTATTGTCAAATGCTTACAGATTATACAGGCAGCACTGAACGTGCTGATCAATCTTGTTTGCCCCCCACCTTCTATCAGCAACAGACCATCTTTACTTCTACAAGGCCAACAGTCCATTAATGGTCAGTCATCAAATGCTGCTGTTTCTGTTGATCGAAGTATGGCTGCTGTTTTTGCTGCACGATCCACTGGTACATCGCAAGTGGCTGTTCCTGGTACTTCTGGTTTAGTTGGAGATAGAAGAATATCTCTAGGTCCTGGAGCAGGGTGCGCTGGCCTTGCTGCACAAATGGAACAAGGATATTGTCAAGCGAGGGAGGCCGTTCGTGCTAACAATGGCATCAAGGTTCTCATCCATCTTCTCCAGCCCCGTGCATACTCACCTCCTGTTGCACTTGATTGTATTCGTGCTCTTGCATGTCGAGTACTACTTGGTTTAGCCAGAGATGATGCAATTGCTCACATATTAACCAAACTTCAGGTAAGGCTTCATATGCTTTAACATTGAGACTGAGTTAAAATTCAGGAGGTGGCTCCCATAGTCATTATTGTTCTCAATATGTTGGAGGCCATGGGATGAAATATAATATTCCCATTACTGCTTACATAGATGATATGATAGAAATATAATTTTTAATTGATAGGAATTTGTCAAACAAATTTCTAATTTCTCGTTGAAAGTGAACAAGCTTTCCTTCACTGTTTAGGTTGGGAAAAAGCTGTCAGAGCTTATTCGTGATTCAGGTAGCCAAGCGCCTGGAACTGAACAAGGCAGATGGCAAAATGAACTTGCACAGGGGGCCATTGAACTAATTGCGGTAATTGTATCTGCCTTTTATGGATGTTTGAATTCCGTGATTTGTAGTGGTTGATTTATGAGTTTTGTGAAACTTCAACTGTGTTTTGATCATTCCAAGTTTACATTCTGTTTTTTATTAAGAAAAACTGCTCTTCTAGTAATGAGTAGTGGTGGAGGGATTTAAACAAACAGATGGGTGGTTAGTTGATCTCGGACATGTATTTCCTTACAGCTTGACCTGTTTTTAGTTATCCTCCTTAGTTCCTAATGCTTCTCTTAATTTATTTAGTTCTTGTCTTCTTGCTCATATTTGGTATATTTACCAATACATCTTATTCTTATTGTTGAATTTGATTATGCTAACCATTATTGCTGCCTTTAGAACTGTGGTATTCTTACATACAAATAAGCCACTAGTATGGTGGTATGAGACTTCTGTAGGGTTTGAATGGAACTTCCGTAGTATTTATAATGGTACGGTCTAATGTTTGAGGGGAAGAAAGTAATTATAAAATGGATACTAAACTCCATTGCTTTTACTGTTTAAATTATTTCCTCCTTTGCTTCCAGTTTTATGGAGATTGTTAGGTTCCCTCAAGTTTTAGGTCAATTGCCACTTTGTAACAATTGGTAGTGAGCCATTTATACTTGTTTCAGATTGTAACCAACTCAGGGCGTGCCAGTACATTAGCAGCCAAGGATGCTGCTACCCCAACTCTGAAACGCATTGAGAGAGCAGCAATAGCTGCTGCAACTCCCATCACTTATCATTCCAGGTTCTCTGATAGTAAACAGAGTAGGTGTGATATTTATTAATTGCTTCTCTTTTGACCTTTTACCCCTCCTTGTGCTTGTACCAGGGAACTTTTACTGCTTATACATGAACATCTCCAGGCATCTGGTTTGACTGCAGCTGCTGCCACACTGCTCAAAGAGGCTCAGTTGACACCTTTACCATCTTTGGCAGCCCCATCATCTCTTGTGCACCAAACCCCTACACAAGAAAATTCTTCAACACTCATTCAGTGGCCCTCCAGTAGAACTCCTGGTGGATTTCTTCTAGACAAATCAAAGGCAATAGCTGCTCATTCTGATGATTCAAGCTTGAAGCGTGATTCATCTCTGTCTTCAAAGAAAAAACCCCTTCTTTTCTCTCCATCTTTGGGTCTACAAACAAGAAATCAGCCTCAGTGTCATGAGTCAAATCAACAGTCTTTGAAGAAGGTCCATAGTAGTTCTAGAAAATCTGCTGCACCTGTCAGTGCTTCAGAAACTCCCTCAGAATCCTTGACAAAAAGCAATCATGATGCAGAATTTCTATGTAAGACTCCTATTGTATTGCCCATGAAAAGGAAGTTATCAGAATTGAAAGACATTGGGCTTGTATCATCAGGGAAGAGACTTAATAGTGGTGAGACAGGATTTCGTTCTCCAGCATTCTTGACTCCGAATAATTCACACAGGAATAGTTTACTTAGCGATGCTACTGGATTTTCTACACCTAGTTCTAATGTCAAAGATGTACATGGTCGTTTGACACCAAGTTGTATGGTAGACGCAGATGAGTTTCAATGTGGTAACTCCAGCCACCTTGTGTTAAATGATCACCAGCCCAGCAATACGGAGCGGTTAACTTTAGACAACATCGTTGTTCAGTATTTGAAGCATCAGCATCGCCAATGCCCAGCACCTATAACCACTCTACCACCACTCTCTCTCTTACATCCACATATATGTCCTGAACCAAAAAGGAGCCTTGATGCCCCATCAAATGTAACGGCTAGGCTTGGTACACGTGAGTTTAGAAGCATCTATGGAGGGGTTCATGGGAATCGAAGGGATCGACAATTTGTATACAGTAGATTTAGGCCCTGGAGAACTTGCAGGGATGATGCTGGTGCTCTTTTAACATGTATAGCTTTTCTTGAGGATTCATCTCACATTGCGGTTGGTAGTCACTCTGGAGAGCTAAAAATTTTTTTTTCCAACAGCAGCAATGTGGTGGAGAGCTGCACACACCACCAGTCACCTTTGACTCATGTTCAATCATGCCTTGCTAACAAAACACAACTGCTGCTGTCTTCCACAGCCCAAACTGTGTCTTTGTGGGATGCCTCTTCAATCTCAGGTGGGCCTGCGCATTCATTTGTTGGCTTGAAGGCTGCAAGGTTTAGCAATTCTGGGAATATATTTGCAGCCCTGAGTGCAGAGCCAGCTCGACGGGAAATTCTTCTCTATGATGTTCAGACCTGTAATGTGGAATCATCCCTATCAGATACAATTTCAAATTCTACAGGACGGGGACATTTGTATTCCCCAATACACTTTAATCCTTCGGACACAATGCTGCTGTGGAATGGGATCTTATGGGACAGGCGAGACTCCGGTCCAGTTCATCGGTTCGACCAATTTACTGATTACGGAGGTGGTGGCTTCCATCCTTCAGGAAATGAGGTATGCTAAATGATGGCCCCCATTTCGCCAATCTTGGTATTATAACATTGTAAATAATAAAGTTGGTAAACAAGTTGCTCATTGGAGAAAAGATACAGTTTCTTTCCTACGATTTGATTGCATAAACCTTTTTTAGTGTTCGAGCAATGCCTAATATTTCCAATATGGTGGGTATATTTGATTTTTGATACGAGCCAATGAGCATAAGGTCAAATGTTCTAAAAAAGAAAAGAAAATGTTATCATGAATTTGGCTTGTGTAGTCTTATTTGCACTTTTAACCTATAAGAGCTTGCTTTTCTCTGCTGAACTTGTGACTAATGGCCAACTTTTGTATTCAGGTGATTATAAACTCTGAGGTGTGGGATCTTCGAAAATTTAGACTGCTTCGAAGTGTTCCTTCATTAGATCAAACATCAATAAAATTTAATGCTCGTGGGGATGTAATTTATGCCATCCTGAGGAGAAACCTTGATGACGTCATGTCAGCAATTCATACCCGTCGAGCAAAGCACCCCTTATTTGATGCATTCCGCACAGTAGATGCTATCAATTACTCTGAAATTGCCACTATACGGGTAGATCGATGTGTCCTTGATTTTGCAACTGAGCCAACTGATTCACTCCTTGGATTAATAACAATGGATGATCAAGAAGACGTGTTTTCATCAGCTAGGGTTTATGAGATTGGTAGACGGAGGCCAACTGATGATGACTCTGACCCTGATGTTGCTGAGAGTGAGGAAGATGAGGAAGATGATGAAGATGATGCTGATGTGGATCCCATATTGGGTGCAGAACTTGATGTGGATGATGACAGTGATGGAGATGATTTGAGCGGTGATGAGGATGACGATAGTGAAGGTGAGCTTGATGATGATGAGGAGGATGGGGACTTCGTAATGGATGATGTAGACTTTGATGGAGGGGGTGGGATATTGGAGATTGTTACCGAGGGTGAGGATGAAGATGATAGTCAGATTCTTGAATCTTTTGGCAGTGATGATGAGTTGCTGGGCAATGGTTTTGACTTTTAAATTCCTGAGACTACTATTTTCAGCTGCTTGCTAATGTAATTAATCATTTATGTTTCATTTATACGATGCAATTACATATCAAATTCAGGCTCCAAGAGATGAGCAGATTCCTACTCACCCTGACTTTCCTCCGTTTCTTCGTTTCATTTTAAGCGACCATGGCTACATTCCTAACCCTTAAACCTAAATGGTTCACGTTCAAGCCTTATCAAACACACAGATGGAAATATTCCAAAGAACAAACCACCTCTTGAATCATCAGCTTTAGAGAGCTTTGTTATTTTTTTGACTAACTGATTCATGAAAGTACCAAGCATATAGAAAGAGAGACTTCAAGTAGAATCAATTGTCCCAAAGCAATCTGGAGTCCCCTTTACCTAAGATTGATGTTTGGCCTTAACGACATTCCCATTAACCATAGGGAAAGTATACGCAATAGAAACGTCCACCCTTCAACAGCTATGCATGGAAGCCTAACGTTAGAATTTAGACGTCATTTTCTGCCTTTACGTTTCCTCCTACTAAAGAGGAAAGATGTAAAATCCATTTCTTGAATTCATATGCCAAGTGCTAAAGAAGCAGCCTAATAATCGCATCCAGGCATCCATGGCCGCACCAAGTTTGACGTTTCACGAAGTGAGATCAAACCCGACAAGGTCAATACATCATCTCTTTGAACATTTCCTTTTACTCTCCATGAATGTACGACACAACACTAGCACCAAAGTACTGAATATCTCCACATATATTTAGAGAGCAGGGTACATTTATTTTCAAATCATAGTTAAGACGATCATCCTCCATTTGGAGAATAAACTCTTTCCCTTTTCCCCCAACTATGGTGGGACCATACTCTCCTGAAACATCTGAGATTGCCAATCTCCCACATCGTTCAACAATCTTTCAGCAAAAGCAACTGCGGCTTTCTTGGCTTTCAATGGTGGCAACTGGCCAGCCAATAATATATCACAATACCAAGTAGGGACATAAATAAAATAGTATAAATAAAGAACCTGAATTTGTTATATGAGAAACGAGCACATTCAAGAGCAATGTGAACAGAAGGTTTCATATGTATAGCAAAAGAGGGAAGACACACGAGTACCCCCACCCTGCTAGAACCAAGGAAACTGGACCCCGGCATTGCTATCTCAGTACAATTGAAATCAAAACCAAAAGCCAGAAGCAAGCAGTCTAAATGGTTAACTTTTCCCTATCTGGTAAATTTTAGAAAAACGAAAAGTAAAAAACATACTGATACATACACAAACTTATGACCAAAGTTCATACTGTTAATTCAAGCTTTTGTATCCTGTTTACCATCCTTTTCAGTCTCACATTTCTGGTTCAGTCAAGTGTCATAGGTTGGGTCATACAGCACCTAAAACGTGCCTTGCGCACAGTGGTCATGATTTCAGTTTCAGCATTCTCAAGCATACTGACAATCTCAGCAAAGGGAGGACGAACTTCAGGATTGCCATCCCAGCAGCGGGTCATGATGTCACTTAGCACAGGAAGACAATCGTTTGGGATTACCGGCCTTACACCTTTGTTCACCACAGCAAATGCAGCCTGCACGGCTGTCATGTTCTGAAAGGGAACCAAACCTGTTATGAGTTCCCAAAGAACAATCCCAAAGCTATATACATCCACCTTCTGCGTGTAAGGCCTATGCTGAATCATCTCTCTGCATTAATGGGCAAATCAAACAATAAAGGTAAGATCACAAGCAACCGATCCTCTAAAATTCAAGGAAATATCAGTAGAACTCCATGTAAGGAGACTAATTCAATTAGGATTTGAGTGAACTCTGAAAATTGTGTCCATGACAATAGAACCACCTAAATCGAGGAGCAGCTCCACCTCCAGAGTTAACATATTTCCCTTGCAGAAAAGAGGTTATATGCAAAAGTAGATTAAAATTGAACAGAATAAAAATTACATCCAGAACAAGGCAATCAAATCAACTAACCAGACAAACAACTCATCAAGCTGAAAGATGAATAATGGCATAAGGAACCAGATTCGATGAGAGAAAAAAACATTAAACTTGAAACATGGCTTGAATGTTACAGGCCCTCACAAATATGTATTCCAAATGGACATCTTATGGAGCATGTAAAAAGCAGTGATACGCCATATGGATGAGGGGAAACGGTAGTCAGTCAACTGAACAAGACTAAACAAAGAAAAATCTTTATACTTCAGACGAATTAACTGCCACAATAATGCAGGCATAACAACAGATTTAGCGTGATACAAGCCACTAATGTCCACATTGCAGAATGAACATACAATAAAGAACATTTCCAAAAAGATAGAAAGGGAATAAAAAAAGCAAACTACTAAAATTAATAATGTTAGGAAAACTATGATCCAGCTACAATGGAGAGGGAGAAAGAGTTTTCAGACTGAAATGTTGTTACCTACTACTTCACTGACTCAAAAGGAAGAGTAACTTTTTGAAGCACTCAATGGTTATATGGATGGAAATCTATAAGGGGTAAAAGTAAATAGGTGGGTGAATGGGCACCAAAAAGCAATGTGTTGTTTAATCCCGGCAATAGATACAAGAACACTACAATCAACAAGTCAAAATAAGTCAAAACGTCTTGCATGCATAAAAAGATTAACACGTGGAACTAGTTGTAAACTTTATTAAAGCTTAAGCTTTTTATGCATGCACGACATTTATGATATGCAATATGCATCACATGCCATTTCCACCAACCCCAAAAGAAAAATAAGGAAAAAAAAACAGCCATTATCTGAATAAGTGTTTAAAATCTCTTTTCTCGTGTCTGAATTCTGATCTGGCCCAAAACTGTAATTATAATGCCTATAACCAGAATACTCTTAGAAATAAGCAATGGTATCAATTAAGTTAGTAATGGAAATAGTTACAATTAGTAACATTCTAAAGTAAAGACCTCGTCTAAGCAGCAACTGGAAGCAAAATAAAGAGGCTTCTACAGATGTATGGCTGGAAAACAGGAATAGGAACCTTCAATATAAGAAGTGTCTAAAGACTTACGGAGCCATCCAACGATAAGTTCCTGTTTCAGGTGTCATCCCCTCAGTCTGCACCTCAATTCTTGCAACTCCAAAATCAGCAATCTTGATTGACTTATCACCAGAAATCAAAAGGTTATCCGACTTCAAATCTCTGTGTATAAAACCAAGTCCATGGACATAAGCCATGCCCCGGGCAACATCTAGAGCCTGCTTGACTGCCAATTTCAGTGGCACCGCCCTATTTGATCTCTTTGTCAGAAACTGCCGAACAGAACCTCCCTTTGCATACTCCGTTACGATACACCAAACCAAGGGTTTACGACATGCGCCTATGAAGCGCACAATGTTTGGGTGCTTCAGTGTAGCCAACATCATGACTTCCTGTTGGAACTGCTGCTCCATCACCTGGGCTCTCTCAGGGCTATTTTCTGGTCTCTCTAACAACTTAACTGCAACATCCTCCCCACTGTATGTACCTCTGTACAACTTTCCAAATGCACCTTGAGCAAAAGGAGTCCCAATGTTAAGCTTTCTCAAGTCGATTGTCCACTCATCGTAATTCTGTAGCCCCTCAGTTGGATATCTACTATCCATCAATGCCTGTACTAATGCATCATCATTTAGGGCATGGGTGACCTTCCCTGGCCGAAAAACACTCTGACCTACACTGTAGTTGTGACTAACTGGTTTCAAACCTGGATGGCTTAGAATGTGCGTTAAAGAATCATTGGACCCCACACTACTGTTGTCAACTGACATCGATACAGAGCCACCAGCATTGCTTGTTTGCATGCTGTCAATAGACATGTTCGTACCTTCTCCAAGTTTCTGGTAAAACCCTTGAGTAAAATCATAGTAATTATTATCATTGTTGTTATTTCCACCCATAAATGCAGTAATTTTTGGCCCTTCCACCATTTTTCCAATCATGAATGCAACTCTTCAACGTCAAAATGAAAGCACAATATTCTTCTTATCGGAAATTCCTCAAACTCATTGATGAATCAACGTCTCCAGTGCATGTGCTCTAAAACCAACAACCATAAAGTGATTAAATTGCAACCAGTAAAAAGTGAAATATGAACAATAGGTAATGATCCTCCACTAGGTATTTTACTTGATTTTGTTTGGTCAAACAGATGCTTATAGTTACTAAGAATTGGAAATTGAAATGGGAGAATAAAATTCAGGATCTCAAAGCAAAGTTAGGTCAACCAATAGCAAGCATTATTACTCAGCGATGCAAAGGAAAACAACCAACAACATAGTGCAATTCTAAGATCATGATTCACATTGAGTCCACTATAAGTAACTTTTTCAGAATGTGAGTCAAGTCAAGCCACTTGGAACTACCAAGTTCTAAGAATATTTTGTGGCATTTAATAAGTAACAGTTGTTAAAAGGTTTAGCAAACTTAACCAATTGCATATTTAAGAGCCGTTTGACAGAATGTGCAACGTGTCACAATAGTTGTCAGAATACAAACCAAGATCGTAATTTACTGAGGATTGATTAAACAGACGTGAAGTGTTTATGCTAAAAGTTTGGAACCTCTACCAAGTGTTTGGTTAGGATTATCTTTCAGTCTGTTATACCCGAAATAACGGAAAGGGTCACCAACCTATCATTTCCATCTCCAGCTGGCCTAAAAAGAAGTACCAAGAAACAATCAGGAGCCATAGGTAGAAATATATCTAACAAATGAGCAAATATTTATGTCCTTTATACCTTTGCAATAAATAAGAGATGCAGTTATCTCGATTTGACACTCTCAGAACTCGTTTGAACAACCACAAGATCGTAACTTCCCTTGTACTCTGTAATCAAACAAACCCATGAAAAACCCTAAAGTAAGAGATCCACAAGCTCAGAATATAGCACAAAAGAACAAGCCCTAAGCGTGTCCATATCAACCAAGATGACCAAAGCTCAAAGAAGTATTACAATTACATCAACCCCAAGATCCAATTATCAACTTTTCGCACCACACCACATTTCCCAGAAATTTTTTGAGCAAAACACGTCAAGGCTAAAAGCTTTCAACGTTTCAAAGCCAAAAATTCCACAGATACAGAAATAGATCAGGCAATTAGGAACACCCAAGAATCGGTAGACCCAGTTGCCCTAGCAAAAGACTTCATTTGCAAAAGATAATATGTTAAACCAGCTAAAAAAGGGTAATAACGCGCGGTAGAGCATATGATCACTCAAATTAGTCCATTAAAGAAGTAAAATAAAGGGAATAAAATCGAAGACCTGGTAAATAGAGCAACAACTAGTCAACTACAAGAAGCAATTGGGAAAACAAACGAAACGGAGCATCAATCAACAATAGATGGTGAGTATACAAACACATGAAGAAGAACAATAGCGCACTAACAACGACCAAAGTGAAGACTGTGAGACCATAGACCAGAGATGAGAGACAGAGAAAGGTCTTCGCTTCTCAATTTACTTTTCTAAACGGAGCCTCGTTCATATTGTGACTGATGTCAGTTTCACGCGACATACCTCCGTTTGAACAATACTCGCTTCTAGAAACTTACACGTGTCCACATAAATTTCAACTGTCGTGGGGGCTTGTCTTGTCCTGAAGTTTCCGTGTACATGTCCGAGCGCGTGATCTTCTTCTCTCAGCTTGTAAGTATATAATTTTCTTTTCCCAACTTTCTTATAATTAATTAATGATAGATGACACGGATTTTGATCGATTTACAAGGAAAACGAAATTGAAAGTCTCAATTTCTTTTCTGATTTTTTTATTTAATATTTTAAATTTTTTTTGAATGTTTTAATTTATTTTTTATTAATATTTTACTGAATTAATAATTTATATTTAACTTATTAAAAATTACTTTTTTATTTTTTTATCATTCATAAATAATCTCTTTATTATTTAGAGATAAGGGAATAAGGTTACGTG
>JANQAP020000086.1:5310821-5338480 GCA_026874005.2 Erythroxylum coriaceum
AAAAATTACTTTTTTATTTTTTTATCATTCATAAATAATCTCTTTATTATTTAGAGATAAGGGAATAAGGTTACGTGTATTGAACCTCCTGATACTTTATGTTTAACGGAATTTTTTTTGAATCATCTTCATTTTGCTGTATTTTAATTTTTATATTATTTTATTCTTAACTTTTTAACACTTAATTAAAAAATTTAAAATTTAAACAAAAATTATAATTTATTGTTTTGTTATATTATACTTTTATTTTGATCAATTAATTTGTTATAAATATTAGTGATTTATAATTTCAAGATATACAAACTTTATTTTATTTGTGAATTTTTTAATACAGATTTTAATTTAACCCAATGTGTTGACATTCTTCTACTAATATCTATTTTGGTTGATTATAAGAAGATTTATTTTTTAAGACTTTTTTTTAGAACGAAGGAACTCGCAGTCGTTATCATTTGAACGCGTAATGGATAAACTTTTGAATTGTCACAATAACTTGCAAATCACGTCAATCGAGTACAGACAAGTCCCGTATGACAGGCTTGATCAAGAAAATATAAGTAGTTATTTTTTAGACTCCAAATATTAATTATTGATTTGCATTTTATGCTTTCAATTTATGAGTGGAATTGCTATGTAGTAGAATTATAGAAGTGTGATATAAGGCAATATTAAAAATTATAGCTCGGCCCGACACATTGACACTTTAATCATATAAGGTAAAATTTTAATTAAAACAAAAATTATTATAACCCCAAGACTCATATTAATTTAAGCAAGTAATCTATCTGCATGGGCCAGGCCGAAGGTGAAAAGAACAAAACGCAAAACCCAAGCAAAGCCTCAAAGCCGCCTTCATGCCCCCTATCTCCTCCACCTGCTCTGCTCCCTCCAAGCTACCAATTTCCCGAACCTGTCTTCGTCTTCTCGGTTCTTAACATTAAGCAGAGCTTGGTCGTTCTGTAAAATGCAGAGGAGCCTTTTAATGCTCCCCACTTCCTCCTCCTCTTCTTCTTCTGCTGCTTCTGCCTCTGCTTCTGTTCTGCGTCTCTATCCATTCATGGCTAAGGTATGCTCTCTACGGACACAGCCTCAGAGCTTGATGGGCATGGCAGATAATTGAAGTTCATTTATACCCTTTACTTTTTTTTCATATGCTTAACTTCTCCTTCTCTGAACCTTGATAGAACTTAATCACTTATGGTATTGCAGTCACGTTCACATATGTTTTATTCAAGGGCATTTGTATAATGTGAGCTAAATGATTGGTTTCATGGCATTTGGATGTTTCAGTTACACTATAGGACGCTTCAGGGTCAACCAAACTGTTTATTTCCATCTTCTTCATCATTGACTTCATGTCATAGACGCGTAAAATGCCCCCAACTGAAGTTAAGGGAAGTCTCCATCAGTCATTCATCTGTTCCCCGTCGCCTAGATGCTGCATCTAGGTCTGTATCAATCCTTCGTTGCCTTGCAACACCTGGGAATGCGATGATTTATTGGTCTTTGAATGATGGTATGGCACTTGATTATTTGGCTTTTGCTAAGAGGCATTTTTGTCAAGTCTCAAGTGTAACTAGGAACGAGGGAAGCATGGTTTCCAATGGAAAAGGTTCAAAGAATGCAAAACCCTTGGCTGTTTGTGGACAAGATGGGATTGCCAATTCAAGCACATCAACCTTGAACAGTGTTGAGGCTGTGATCTCTAGTGATGGGCAGATGGAAGAAAATGTGGAGCAGGAATCAATAGTTTCAACTTCTGTTACCGATGTTAAATCAAATTCTAAGCCCAAAGGAAGGAAGAAGAAGCAATCAAAAAAAGGAAAAAGTAACGAATTGCAGCCCAACTCTATTACTTTAGCAGCTGACGCAGTTGCCAAATCCTCCAGAAGTACTTCTAAATCAAAGAGGGCAACTACCGGCAGAAATGAGCAGAGTCTGACACAGGAGGTTAGCAGCCAGTAATCTGTATATGAATAAGGGTACAGTCATTTTCATGATTGATTTTTTTAGCTAACACTCTAGTTTTTCAGAAGAAATCAACTGGGAACACACTTGATGAAGTACCTAATAGTGTTTCTTTAAAAGAAATTCAAACCAAGAAGCGAAGTGGCAAGTCCAGTAAAAAGGTTAGGTCTCTGGAATCAGTTAATGGATCATCTGGGAAACTTGAACCTCAACAGATTGGGAAATTGAAAAATGTGGGACAAGGGACCTTAAAGCCGCTGTACCCCCCGACTGGAAAAGCAGTTGTAGTGGTTGAGTCTGCTACCAAGGCAAAGGTCATTCAAGGGTACCTCGGTGATAGGTATGAAGTTTTGGCTAGCTATGGTCATGTAAGAGATTTGGCTGCAAGATCTGGATCTGTACGGCCAAATGATGACTTTAGCATGGTCTGGGAAGTTCCTTCCGCTGCTTGGACTCATCTTAAGAGCATGAAGGTTGCATTAAGCGGGTCTGCTCTCTGTTCATTTCATTTGGATTCATCAGTCAACTTGAACTATGTCAATGAGGCTATGTAGCGTGATTAACGGATAATTCATTTCTGTATATATCTATGTCATCAACATTTTATGCACTGTTGCAAGGCCCTATAAATTCTTCGCTTATATTGCCTTTTCTTTTCTTTAGCTGCAAGATTTAGTCCTGTCATTAAATTTTAACTTGTTTTCCAGAGCAGAAAATCTTATCCTGGCATCAGATCCTGATCGTGAAGGAGAGGCCATTGCTTGGCATATTATTGAGATGTTGAGACAACAAGATGCCTTACAACAAGATGTTACTGTAGCAAGAGTTGTCTTTCATGAAATCACTGAAACGTCCATAAAAAATGCTCTACAATCTCCAAGAGAAGTTGATGTAAACTTGGTTCATGCTTACCTTGCTCGTCGAGCTCTTGATTATTTGATTGGATTTAGTATTTCTCCGTTGTTATGGAGGAAATTACCAGGTTGCCAGTCAGCTGGGCGTGTCCAATCTGCTGCACTATCTCTTATATGTGACAGAGAAATGGAGATTGATGAATTTAAACCACAGGAGTACTGGACTATTGAAGCTCAGTTAAGAAAAAAGGAATGGAGTCAAGTAGTGACTGCACACTTGACTCATTTTGATTCTAAAAAGTTAAGTCAGTTCTCGATTAACTCTCATGAAATGGCAAAGGTTATTGAAGAGAAGATTGATGCTGCAAACTTTGAAGTTGTTGGGACTAAGAAAAGCAAAGTAAGGAAAAATCCTCCAACTCCATATATAACGTCAACACTCCAGCAGGATGCAGCAAACAAATTGCATTTTAGCTCGACATACACAATGAAGGTTTGATGACTTTTACTCTTCAACTACCATGTGAAGCAAACTATCACTGTATTTAAAGTTGTTGGTATTTTTTTAGTTATAATGCTTTGATCTTTAACGAAGATGGGGCTGTGATGTATCCTATGGGCTATAGATATGAATGTGGCATGTATTGGAGTTATATGAATATCCTCCAGCTGACCAAGTCCTCTGATAAACTGGGCCATTATCAGTATAATGTAATTACTAGTGTTAGTGCTAGTATTTTAGGATTAGAGGGGTTGAAATTTTGATAATTATGGGACTTGTGTTGATGAAGGGAACTGCATTTCATGGTTTGGCAGTAGTAAGATGCCTTTTTTTCAGGATAAAGTGTTACTAGCCAGGAGAGGGATCTATATTTCTGGCAACTTTGTTATTGGATTTTAAACTTTCTATGGTTCTGCTTGATTGTAAATGCCCCTTTGTGCTGTTTATTGAAATCTTGGAATTTGGGAGCCATGCTGTGCATCACTTAGTTATCTTTCCGCGTTATAGATTTTTTACCTGCTGAGAAACTATAGGGAACAAGATTACTGCTTTGAATTTGTGGTTTCTGATCTTGCTCAGTCCATCTATAGATCAATCTTCAGTGTCCATGTATTAGTGTATCACCAATGAGTTATTCTATTGCTTACTAGCGTTTAAAATGTGAACTATTACTATGTCTACCCTGATTGAAATTGAAAGTACAAGGAAACTTTTAGTAATCCATGTTCTTTTTGTCTTTGGTCACAATTCTGGAGGTGATATTAATGCTAGGAAAAAACATTTCTGTTTTCCATTTACCAGCAGCTTGACCTAACAGTTAGACTTTTGAAGCCATATATTTATTTGTCTGTAGTTGTTGAAATAGTCATTGACTTCAGTTTTTTTTTTTTGAATTAATGTTATGGATACAGCTAGCACAAAAACTTTATGAAGGGGTTCAATTATCAGATGGGAAAGCAACTGGTCTGATAACATATCACAGAACTGATGGACTACATGTGAGTATCACTTCAGGTGAATTGACATCCCCTGCATTACCCTGTCACTTGATATTCTTATGGACAACAAGCTGCTATGGGGCTGGACTCTTTTATGTTTGCTTTTGATCTTCTGTTCAATTTGTCTAGTTATTTGCGATGTAATTGTGGTTTACTGTTTGTCTCCTACTCATCACATTTTTTCTTGCATTTCATACTATATTGAAAAAATAATTTCTTCAACTTGCTGGTGGCCATAATCTGGTGGCAGTTTTTGATAGAATGCTGGAAAATAGTAGAAAGTATGTAACTAAGTCCAAAACTTTGGTCTTAAAAATTGAATCTCTGCATTAATTCTGTGTACACTTTGATTATAATATGTTTTACTTTTTTCTGTCTTGTGATGTAGATTTGGAAAGGTTGCGTGAAGTATAGCAATTGATGGAACATATTTCAGACTAAATGAGAAATTTTGTCACGAATGTCACATATGCAAATGATTAATTTATTGAGATTAGCCAATGTTCTTTCTACTGTCTCATAATGATGAGAAAGTAATAATAATGTAAATTAAATGTCAAAATAAAGTTGGTCACAAATATGAGCCTAAAACTTTCAAAGGAAGCTTATTAATCACTATTTACCCTGTATCTCTAGTTCAATTAGCACCAACCTCTTATTGCTTCGTGATTTCAATAAATAAGTAGGCAAATGCTTCAAGATTTCTTTTAGGTTAACTTGGATTCCTCAATGGTTTTCTATCTGACTCTTTACCTTTCTTTTCTGGGTCTCCCTTGCAGATATCTGACGAAGCTGTTAAAGATATACACACTATGGTCATTGAAAGGTGCTTCTCATAATTTAACAAAATTCGAGTTTCTGTTTCCTCCTTCTGTCTCTTAGTTCTACATGAACCCTTGTTTTCTCCTACCTTGACCATGATTTCTCCCCATCTTTCTGTCTTTTTAACATTAGACCTAAGTTCTAATTATAAATTCCAAGCTGACTTGATTTAATAGTAGCTTAAACTAGAGCATTTGGACTGGGGAACCTAGCTTGCCAAAGAGATCTGAATCAGTAAATGTGACTGGTTCATTTCATTGCTATCCTATTTTCACATCAGGGACTCCCCGGAAGTCTTTATATGTTATGCAGTCTTTCTGATTGCTTATGGGAATTACTCTTTTGCAGATATGGTACAGAATTCACATCAGGGAATGTCCGGAAGTATTTTAAAAAAGTGAAAAATGCTCAAGAGGCCCATGAGGCAATTAGACCTACTAATATTCATTTATTGCCATGTACGTTACTGATACTGAAAGATATTATATACGTTTTCATGTAAACTTATAGATGGCCTTGTAAAGTCCAAAAACTGTTGGATCGATTTTACTTGTAGCAATGCTGGCCAAAGTACTTGATGAAGATGCCTTGAAGTTATACGCTCTTATCTGGTCTCGAACAATGGCATGCCAAATGGAACCTGTTATGATTGAACAGGTTGGGATATAAATGATCATATTAATAGCAAATGAAGAACCTCTCTCTCTTTTTCTGATTCGAACTACTCTGAGTAGGCTTATGCAGATACTTTCTTTGTGGATCAGTGTGGCTTATGCTCTTGTCTTCATCTATGTTAACTAATTATTTTTTCTTATCATGCTTGTATGCTGTGCCATTGAATCTGCATCATTGCTTCCAATAATGCTTGATGAGCTTCCAGTTGTTCACAATCATGTTCATTCATTTTATTCTGTCTGTCAACTTCTTCAATGACTTCTCTTATGGCTAGTCAATTCAAGCATGTGTATTTATTCTTACAAATTAAACATGGTTTTAGCCAGGAAAACTCTTCTTCTAGACTTTGTCCATTCTTCTTTTATCTTGGTAATTTCATGCATCAGATTTCCAGTCATCTATGCTTTATGTGACACTGTCCTGGTCCAAATAGGTGCAAGTTGACGTTGGAGATGCTGGGAAGTTGATTTTTTTCAGATCTACATCCTCAAAAATTGATTTTCTCGGATACCAGGCAGCTTATGAGGTATGATGGCAGACTTGCATATTTGATGTTTTTTTATTGTTTCTTGTAGTATTTCCCTTCTTGAACACGTGTAAATATCATGAAGATGGATTATATTACATGATCGTATGTTCTTCAGGACACTGAAGCTGTGGCAATAAGAACCAGGGAGAACGAATTGAATGAACGTCAGAGATCTTTTGAAATTCTCAATATTCTAAAGGTAGTATTCTCAACTATGATGGTTATTGCTTACATGTGACAAAATAGAGGATTGTGCCATTCTCATTAGAATTGTGAAGATTAGGTGGTTTCCAAGGATTTATGACAGAATTCTACCCTTCATGTTGCTTATGTCTAGCATATTCCCCTTCCTCTTAGTTTTTGGAATAGCTTCTGCTTTTGTTGAACTATCTCGGCTTCTTTGATGGGTGTGCATTGGCTTGTAGCTTGTCTAACTTTCCTGTTTGTAGTCAGGGGATCCACTACATCTTAGTGATGTGGAACTCATGCAGCACTTTACTCAGCCACCTTCACGCTACTCCGAGGGATCATTGGTACCTAACTGCCATTATATCTGGACAGTTTTCCTTTCTGCTAATTTGTTACAAAATATGATGTTCGTCTTTCCTTGTCAATTGATGTATGTAACAGGTTAAGAAGCTGGAAGAACTTGGGATTGGAAGACCATCAACTTATGCGAGCACTTTGAAAGTTCTGCAGGTAATTCATGCAGCTGAATTTCATCTTTTCTTTATGATACATGTTCCTTGTTAACAAAACCTTCCTCTAGTCCATGACACGTTTTTCATTTGTACAATGTTCTCGCATTTTAATTGGTGATTTCTGTTCTTTTCTGTTTTCATGTCTCAGGATAGAAACTATGTCACGCTAAAAAACCGTGTACTATATCCAGAATTTCGAGGTCGTATGGTATGTTGAATGCTACAATTTAATTATCCTTTATTCTGCATTTCTATTAGTCCCTGAGGAAAGATCTAAAGTAAATTAATTTGGGTAAATAAACAGTTGGATGTACTTTGATGGTTTCATGCCGATCACGAAATGTTATTTTTATCCAGAGTGTAATGTTAGAATGTGGGTCTTTATCTTTCAAATTAACCGAGTACTAATTGCTTAGAATGTGGGTGTTTATCTTTCAAATTAACCGGTTACTAATTGCAATATTGGCCATTACAAAGACATCATTTCTATCCAGGATGACTAAAGGCCGTAAGTTTTAGATAGCCTTAGGGATTTTATAACCTGACATAGATATGTCTAACAAAGTAAACATTAAAAATTTGAATAACTTGATGTGGACACTAATCGTCACATTGAGTGAAAAAGTACAATGTACTAGTGATTTGTTAAAGAAGCACCTTCTATTACTTCTTCAAGTTTATCTGGGTTTATCCTGGATTAATTTTGTGATCTACTAATCACATGTGATTGAAAAATTGTTCCCTTTATGTTACATCACCTCAAAATGAGAAAAAAAGGAAAAGAATACCAGAAAGGATAAAAAAGGGAATGGATTATTTTTGTATCGTTTGATTATTTGCTACTCCTAAGTAACCTCTTTTACTTGCATCTTTTTGGTTGAATAGGTGTCAGCCTTTCTCTCTCACCATTTTACAGAGGTCACAGAGTACAGTTTTACTGCAGATATGGAGACTGAGGTGATTTTATGAATTTGCATTCTGATGTTCCACTTTCCTCTTTGAGAGCTTTATACCTCTATCGAAAATGATAATACTGTTTGATCAATCAAGAAAGAAGTTTTTTCCTTCCTTTCAGCTGCTTTATTAATTGTTTACCTTTCCTATATATTTTATTTGTTTCTTTGTTCTCAGCCGTTCCTCTTTCTCTTTTGTTGTTTCTTTAGATCTCCTTTTGTTTTCTGGTAATTATAGAATTCCTCTTTATCTTTCTACAGCTAGATAATGTTTCTGCGGGTTCAACTGAATGGAAGGGCCTTCTAAGAGATTATTGGGAAAGATTCAGTTCACATTGTAAACGTGCTGAAAGCATCCATATCCATCAGGTAGCTTCCTTTCCATCTTGAAGCTTTCCACAATGTTATTGGTTAAAAACTTTTAACATCACTCTTACTAAGAACTTTTACTTAAGACATTCTAAAAAAGCTTTGATTGAAAAATATTGCACTATTCACGAAGACCAAAAGCTAAGCTCTATGTCATGAATTTCAAAATTGTGCACTTACTTTCTTGGAGAGAAAGGAAAGGTTAGTTTTGCACTTTTCTAGTTGATGGAATATGCCTGTTGTTACCAGTTCCTAATTCTGTAATTTCACTCTTTTTCTTGTCACCGCAGATACCTTTATTGTTTTCACTTTTCCACAGAAAACCAACTGTAATTGCAGATAAAAACTGTAGAAGGAACTAGAATATTTCGTTTTCTTAAAGTTCTTGTTCCCTGGTTTATTATATTCCCTTAATTGTAGTCATTGATATTCGATCTTTCTTTGTCAAAATTTTCCTTTTAGGTGGAGAAGATGCTGGAGAAGACATTTGGTGATTTTTTGTTTGGTTCACTGCCTGATCACAATAGGACATGCCCAAGGTAGCATATATACACCAACACTCCATGTAGTTGTAGGTTTCCGACATTTTTATCCCATAACCATAAATCATGAATTCAGTGTCAACCATGACCTGGTTTTGTCCCGTGCGACATATTCTAGTTATTGTTCTGTTGTTACATACATATTCAAGTTCATATGACAAAAGGTTCTGCCTATCATGCTTTTCTTTTTTTTTTCTTGTCCATAAGTCTTGTTTGATTTTCCTTTGTCTCAGTTGTATGGAGGGCACCCTGATCTTCAAAGTAAGTAGGTTCGGTGCGGGCTATTTTATAGGCTGTGATCAGCATCCAAAGTGCAAGTGAGTTTGAACATTGATATATTTCTCTTTTATGCCTTATATTTAGCTGGATGTTTTCTTATTTTTATTCAACTAAAGTTACAAGACATTCAATCTTCTTCACTTTTATGACCATGATCTCCTATGGAAGTGAAATGAATATTCTGTCTCTCTCTCTCTCTTTTTCATACTTCCAGTTAGATTCCTTTCATTTTCTGTATTAAAACTAAATAATTTATTTGCCTTGTGGAATGTTGTTTTTGGTTCTGATAATTCTTGATAAAACTGCAGGTACATTGCTAAGTCATTATGTGGTAACGAGGAAGACGAAGAAATTCCTCGAGGCAATAAATCAGTTGAGGAACCGAAAATACTAGGTCTCCATCCGGCTTCTAATGAAAAGGTTTCTTTCATTCTACATTCTTTTCGTCTGATGTAGCCTTTCAGCTGTGAAGTACTTGTTCATTCAGTGACAAGTTTTGTTGGCATTAAATGTCATCAAACCTTTCTTCTTCCATTTTAGATTCTTCTGAAGAGTGGCCCTTATGGATTCTACGTTCAGCTTGGGGAAGACAGGAAGGGTTACACACCTAAAAGAGCCTCTGTTTCCCATGTATGTTAAAAGAAAGCCTCTCATTCCTTTCTCTCTTTCGGTTAACAGTAATTTGGTTCAGGTCAATTTGCTTTCAGGAGCAGCAATGCACTAACAGTGGATGAAAATGTTGTTTACAGATCAAAGCCGTGGATGCCATTGCACTCGAAGATGCTATCGAGTTGCTACGCTATCCTGTTACATTGGTATATTTGTCAATCTCTATGTATTTTGTTCTGTTTTACATTCTATATTCTGTTTCTGTTGAATTACCATGTTCTTGGATGTGCACCTAGGGTAACCATCCAAAGGATGGCCATCCTGTGATAATAAAACTAGCCAGGGTTGGGTTTTCCATTAGACATAGACGCACGATAGCTTCAGTTCCTAAGGTACTTTCTTGTTTAGCCATTCTGTTCCAATCATATTCAGAATGCAGCTTCTGGTACTACAAATGAGTGAATTTTGCAGAATATGAAGCCAGAGGATGTAACCATGGAGAAGGCACTTCAGCTTTTGTCCAGTAAAAATGTACGGCAAAGCGGCCGACCAAAGAGAGAAGTGAAGGTTGAAGAAGCCGTGGAGGCCACCGCCGCCGTGTAGGGAAGAGGTGCAGTGGTATCCTGATGACTTTTGCTTTGACACATTAATTTTTGGAAGGCAAAAACATGAACTTGGGAAGTGATTCTTTTGTAATTCTCACCAAAGGGGTATAGTGTTATTTGATTTGTTCTGTTGGAATTTGTGAAAGAGGATAATTAATTAATTAATTAATTATTCTGTAAATCCCTTATTTAATTATATTACAAATAAGTTTATTTTATTTTTATTAAAATTAAGAAAGAGTATTTCTTGTAAAAAATGACTCATCTAAATTTTAAGGATGACAACCATGGGCCCATATTAGCCCATATTATGGTATTTTCAATACGTCGACTTATGGGTTAGGCCTAAGCTCAGATCGTTTAGGGGTTAGGCTTAAGCTCAGATTAACCTGAGGATTAACTATTTTAAACAAAATGATCATTTTGTTTAAAAGAGTTGGATCTAAGACAGGTCTGGGCTTGATCAGTTTAAATTCGGATCTAATTAAAAAAAGTTATTTTAACATTTAATTTTTAAAAAAATTGATGTGATTGGCTATTGCTATCCTTAAATCCAGGCCTACAAAAAAATTAAAAATATTACAAATATGAATTTTATTTGGGCTTATTGGGCCTTCGAAGAGGAAACCAACCCGTACAAGCCCATTTCCAGTTTTTAGCAGAAAATTGTAAAGAAAATTAAAATAAAATAGGTAAAACAAATCTTCACAATCCACGTACGTTTGAGACTAGAGAGAGAGAGAGAGAGAGAGAGAGACTCTCAGTGTTCGAATTCTGCAATTCTAATCTTGCAACAACTCAGGTGCTCTTGATTCTGTTTCTTTTGATCCTTTGTGTTTTACTTACGTTATTGTTGTTCTTCTTAGGAGTTTCGATTCTTCGAAAGAAATCGTCGGCGTTTATGAGATTTCGTTTGCTCTTTTCTTCTTCGAAGAAAGCGAATGAGAAATTTGTTGTTTGTCTTTCTGTGATTTATTGGGAATAATGCTAATCGAAAAGGAAAAAAGGAACGAGTTATGATCTAGTTTTCCTTTCGGTTTTACATTGTTCTCGTTGATGCAACTATTGTTACTTTTTCCTTTTTTTGTTTGGTTTCTAAGTCATTCCACAATCTTACAGGGAAATCAGGTGATTAGTATCTTGATAATATAGAAATAAAACAATAAATAGAAAAGGAAAAGATTATTGGAAATGCAGCAGAGAATGAGACAACAGCAACAGCAGGCTCTACTGATGCAACAAGCATTGCTACAACAACAGCAGCAGCAACAGATGTACCATCCTGGAGTAATTGCTGCTGCCATGTCTCAAGTGATTTTCTAATTCTATTATGAGTTTTTCCTTTTCGTCATGTCAATCTTTTGTTTTCATTACTTTTTATTGTAATTCTTTTGGGTTGGACAAAGTTTTGATTTTTTTTCTTTTTGAAAATGTCAGTTCACTGAGTGGAATTTTGTTGTCGATTGAAAGTTAATATCCAGCTTTCAAGTTTATTAAATCCTTATGTTACTTTTGAATGTTGAAAATAGAAGAAAGGGAAAATCAAAAGCGACAGAAGAGAATCCTATGATTGAAGGAAAACATACTAGTAACTGCAGAGAATGAAAGTGGCGATGAGGAAGAATTAGAAGGATTTCTAATTCAAAAGATGCATTATGTTTTTACTGATTTTTTGTCCTTTTAATTTAAAAGATGCACTTTGTTTGTTACTGCTTTTTTGTGTCTAGGTTGCAATTTTCTTTTGCTCTTCTCGTTGAAATTCTTTTTAATTAATTTTTTCGTTGCTTTGGGACTCTAATAAATTACCCTTTCTTTTGTTCGTGTTCTGATTCTATTTTCTGCAGATGGAGCCGATTCCTAGTGGAAATCTGCCTCCTGGTTTTGATTCAACTACGTGCCGCAGTGTGTAAGAACAATTTCATTTGTTTCCTTATTTTGTTTCTTTCTGGAGTTCTCATTCATGTTTATACGTTGAATATATTTGTACAACATAGTTTTCTTTCTGCTGATGGAATTCTGGGTTCTAAGAAAGATGAAAAAATTCCATTTAGTGTTGCATACCTCATTTTTCTCATATATGTTTGGATTTGTTTTTTCCAACGGATGATCTAATAACTTGATAAATTTTAGCTATGTAGGAAATATTCATGTCAATGTCACTGAGAAACTCCTTGCTGAAGTTTTCCAGACTGCTGGTCCTGTGGCAGGATGCAAGTTGATCAGAAAGGATAAGGTTTGATTAGGACACTACTAAAGTGTTGCTGTCTTCCATCTTTCAGTTTTCTTTTTTTTTTTTCAGGAATAAATGCTGTTTTGTTGGGTTTCTGTCTGTCTTCATTGTCATGTGATGTTTAGATCCTCTGAGAGAGATGTCTGTGTAACTTATTGTTAATCATATTATTGGTCTAATAAAAGACCTTGTGCAGGAAAGCAATCCTAAGACTGATTATAAAGTATGATTCGAAAATGACCTGTCTTAGTGATCAAATTGTAAATTCCTTTTTTCTGCATTATGATGTTTATTCAATGTGATTCTCTTTCCTTCTCTCTCTCTGATGGAAAGTGCAGATTTTTTCTTCTGGAAATCACTTTCTATTCAATTAATAGGTTTTGGTTAAGAAAACCTTGTGCAGGTTTTAATTTCAATTAGTGCTTAATTTCTTTTCAGTAACGGTTTTAACGCACTCAATTTGAAGCTAATGTCATTCTATTCGTATTCAATAAGGAATCAACTTTTCTTAAATATCACTTCTATAAATATATGATATTGATGTCTGAATCATGCAATTTCCCAATCATAGGTGAAACCCTTGGTCAACCAACCTGTTTCTAGAAACATGTGCAGACCAAAACAGAGAAACTTCAGTTATGCAGTTGCAAATATGATTCAACATATCCATACCAAACTATTTACCATTATGCACTAGTTTGATGATTGATCTTTTCTCTATAATTGCAGTCGTCATATGGTTTTGTGGATTACCATGATCGGTCATCAGCAGCTCTTGCAATAATGACACTGCATGGTCGACAACTGTGAGTATTCATACCATTTTGAATTAAATTTCCTTATTCTAGGGTCATCTCTATCATAATTAACTTACCTGACTTACAAAGTTTTGAAGAAGAAAACTTGATGTCAATTTTTGTGCTGCTTGTCTTATTAACCCTCATTTCGTTCGATTTTTTATTTTATTTTTGTGGAAGAGTTGCTCACGGCTGATTCCAATCACTTGAATCCAGTGTTACCAATACAATCTGTTGTTAAATAACGTAATCCACTAAGCTTCAAATGCAACTCTATATGTGCGTGCATGTGTGTCAGTTTTCTTGGTGTTTATTAATGTATGGATTTCCTTCCATTAATTCTCTATGGACATACTTTCCAGTTACGGTCAGGCACTTAAGGTTAACTGGGCATATGCGAACAACCAAAGGGAAGACACATCAGGTTAATTTTAGTTCTTTTTTCGCTTGTTTATTTGACTTTGGTTTGCATGATTTTGCATTCCTTCTAATACAATACTTTCTTCTGTGCATTTCTCTGACTGTTCGTCGACTTGATCCTCTCTTCCTTTTAGGGCATTTCCATATATTTGTTGGTGATTTGAGTCCAGAGGTTACAGATGCAACTTTATTCGCCTGTTTCTCTGTCTATCCTAGTTGCTCGTAAGTTCCTCCGCACATACTCCTCCTTTTGCTTTGTTAAGAAATCAATCTGTATCTCATGATATCTGCATCTTATGTAGAAGAAGCACCTAGTAATGAAAATAATTTTGCAATGCGTTTAGTGGAAAGGGATGATGTTTGTTTGGTTGTATGGAAGACCAAAATAAGTTGGAAAGTGGAGTGCTCTGTTTGTCTTCCTTATATGTTATGCTCCCTCTTTTGGTATTTTGACACTTCTTTTTATTATTGTCTAGTTCACTAGAAGCTTGTCTTTCTCTTTTCCATTCTTTTCTTTTTTTTTTCCTTCTTGATAAAGTTCCCAATCTTTTCTTGTGCTTCATCATTCTCAGAGATGCAAGGGTCATGTGGGATCACAAAACTGGTCGCTCAAAAGGATATGGCTTTGTTTCTTTCCGCAATCAACAGGTCTTTTTAGAAATCATTCTTGTTTTCTTCTTCCATGCAGTACCTGATGATTGACAAGTTAGGTTTTAGGAAACGGAATATGAGCTGGTATTGTTTTGGATCCGTCCTTTCTAGAATTATGTATTTAGGATGCACAAATAGGAGTTCACTCACAGTTAGGTTCTTAAAACCAAAGATTTTTGGCATCCTCTGCCAAGAGGCCTCTTCGTATTCTTTTGATCCTTCTTTCCATAAACTGATTTAAGTACTTCATGATATTTGTGTTGCAGGATGCACAGAGTGCTATCAATGACTTGACTGGTTAGACATTGAAAGCTTCTATTGTCTAGTGATTGGTTCCATTGGTATGGATTCTCTTGTTAAAATGTTTGCTCTGTGTTAAAAATCCCAATTATAGGTAAATGGCTCGGGAACAGGCAAATAAGGTGCAACTGGGCAACTAAAGGTTCAGGATCAAATGAAGACAAGCTAATTACTGACAATCAAAATGCAGTTGTACTCACTAGTGGATCTTCAGGTAGGATGAATCTTTATTTGGGCCATAATATACAATCCCTGGTGGAGTGGGACATGGATATCTTTAGTGGACACATATTCTGCACCAGGTCCAGGCAAAAACTTCCACAATGATTTAAAGAGATTGATTGAGTGTTGTAAGCGTCATCATACAAACATGGTACCGTTTTCAAGTCAAGTGACCTAGTTATCTGATGATTGAGTCTTCTGGTTCAATCGGGAGCTGTGTGTATTCGATTTCAGAGTTGGAACCAGATTAATCTAATAGGAGACACTATTAGTGATTTTCTAATATCTTTGAGGAATTGAGTTTATTTTGTATATGGACTTCTGATTCATCTAAGGAAACTGGACTTCAACTAAAAGTCAGTCTCCTGAAAGTATGCATATATATGTGTATACGTGTATACATGTATATGTAGTTTTGTGTGTATGTAAATATGTATGTATGGATGGATTTCGTGGGTGTTCATCCCTTCATCTAAAGCAGTTGTATAAGATCAAAAGCTAGCTCCAGTTACAATGCAATATTAGACTTCGGTCTTTTACTTATTTCACGCTCCAAGTTCTAGTTGTGTTAAATCATTGTCTGGTCTATTACTAAGGTGCATTTATCTTTTGCATGAGCTGGGCAATATTGTTGATGTTGATGGATAGTTTGTTGGGCAGAAGGAGGTCAGGAAAATGCTAATGAGGATGCTCCTGAAAACAACCCTGCATACACCACTGTCTATGTTGGCAATCTTTCCCATGAGGTAATGGAAGGATGGAAATCATATGCATCAACTATGCCTGAGACACTGATTTCTATATTGTTAAAAGTTTTCTGACTGCATTCTGTTCTCAAGGTAAACTTTTCTGGAGACTGCAAAAGTTTAACTATCAGTTTGCTGGGGTGTAACGCTTAACTGACTATTTGTTGTGGATAGATAAGGAGGTGCTATCTCAAATACGACCAAAATTTTCACTGCCTGTGATGACTAATTGGTTGTTTTGAAAGTTAAGCTATACTACAATAATACCTTCTATATAGCGTCTAGGTAAAATTATACTGTGATCACCCTGAATAGAAAACATGATGCATATTCAAGTCCAATGTAATAATAGCTTTGTTATTGTCTGCTCCACTTTAGTTATCCAATTTTTTCCATAATCAATGCAAGTTGGTTGTTGTGTGCTTCCTTATACCTCCACATTCAGATGTTTTTTCGTCAGTAAAATGAGAGACCACGCCAAATCTGTCCTTTTTCTTGACAATTTGGTTTGCCCATCAGGTAACTCAAGCTGAGCTTCACTGTCTCTTTCATGCTCTTGGGACTGGGGTGATTGAGGAGGTGCGCATGCAGAGAGATAAAGGTTTTGGATTTGTTAGATACAATAGCCATGAAGAAGCAGCCTGTGCAATTCAGATAGCCAATGGGAAAATACTTCATGGAAAGCCCATGAAGGTCAGACATCTTTTTGCCTTTCTCATAACATTCAAATCTGTATATTCCTAATAGTGAGAATAATCAGAATTTCATGCACTATCTTTTTGTCACTATAATGCTGTTATTGGATTTTGATGCCAGTTCATACATCTAATGCTTGATCTTGTATGAAAAACGTCTCATTTTGCTGCTAAAATAAGCTATTTAGTTTTTCTACACGTTGCTTCTTATTATGCAAACCAATTTCTTGCCAACATTTCGCATATGTTCATGTATTTTTTGTAGTGCTCATGGGGTAGCAAGCCAACTCCTCCGGGAACAGCTTCAAATCCATTACCACCTCCAGCTCAACCATACCAGATCCTGCAGTCTTCTGGCATGAACCAGGGTTACTCCGCAGCTGATTTATTGGCTTATCAACGACAACTTGCATTAAGCCAGGCTGCTGCATCTGGCCTTTCTGGTCAAGCTCTTGCTCAGCTTACTGGACAACATGGTTCCATGGGATTGAGCTCTGGTGGTTCCCAAACACTGTACGAAGGATATCCAAATAGTTCTTCAGGTCACCATCTCATGTATTACCGTTGATGGAAGGGCCTTTTAACATAATTTTGTTTTCTTCTGGATACCCTGGCAACTTTTCCTTGTCCTGGGAGTTATTACCTTCTTTTATCCTTCTTTTTTAGTTTGTTTTCTGCTATTTATCCCCACCATTCCTCGAGTTGTGAGTTCAACTTCGATTTAACTAAGTTTTGGTGTATGCTGTATTATGTCTGTGATAAAGAGTTGCATGCCTTCTAATCTTATTACATTTTCTTATTACCGTTTCTGCGGTCTAGTCAAGTTAAATGATGTATGCTTCAATTATGTCCTCTAATTCAATTGTTGTAAAGGATTCGTGATTTGCTTCAGGAATTTATCTACTGGGTGCTTGTTGTTAGAAAGCTTTCAGGAAGGGTAAGTGTAAATTGCTTCACTTTGAAAAGTGAAAATTAATCCGAAGTAGACATAATGCAATTTTCAAGCTTTCATATTATATTTTGTATATTTCATATCATATTACGTGTGTATGCCCTATCTGCATAAGACTACGTAGATGGTACCCCCCATTGACTTACTAATTGCAATCACTACCAGCATATGTTTTCTTTTTTCCTTTTAGATAAAAAGATACATATAATTGCTAAATTTAAGTGCATATAAATTTCTGTAAATTATGTATATTAAATAAAGACTTCAATTAAAAAAAATCTCAAAATTTGCTCCATTCTAGAATTATAGTTTGAACTTAAAAAGTGATAATTTAATAATCAATTTTTCATTTTTTTAATTTTAACTCTATGTTATTATTTTCGTTAAGGTTGTTGACGTAGTTTGTCATATAAGACAAATCTTAAACATTAATACAAATCGTACTTATAAGTTTGACTAAATTATGTCATTTTAGGATTGAAATTTTTAAATCAAACTCTATCAGTGCGAGAAAACAATGACATTCTACAAAACTAGTGCAAAATGACACAGATCTAACAATCTAAATGAAATCTCAATTTGTTACTCTAGGTTTTATTTCTTTCTATGCGAAAACGAACTTATTTAGGATTTTTAATTTTAACAATTTAAGTTGTGAGTTTGATTTAGGGATTTTAATAAAAAACACGACATAGTTTAGTTAAAGTGTTTAAGGTTTTTGTCTTATATGGCAAGCCACGTTAGTAACGTTAACAGAAATACTAATATTAGATTAGAACTGAAAAAAATTAAAAGTTTGAGTATTTAATTACCATTTTTAAAATTTAGACTATAATTGTTAAATTGAGTAAAATTTTGTGATTTTTTTATAATTAACTCTTAAATAAATTATTTAGCGGCTCAATTCCATCTACAACATTTTCATCAACTAGATTAGTTAAAAAAAATTATAAAATGTGTGGTTTGCTCCATTACATAAAGCTTGGAAACTCTTTTTAAGATTCAAAATAATGACTTGGTACAAAGAAGACCATTAAGGAATTTTCCTTTTACCAATCTGGTCACCCCTTTTGAGACTCTCCACCTTTTATGACTGAGATAAGAGATGTTACCTTTGGAAGGAAGGTTACAATATGGGATATCGCTTAGTGTCTATAAGTTGATCACCAGCTATTATAAATGACTTACTGTCAGATTAAACCATTCTTCTCCTTGGAATCAAATGCTGATAAGGACTTCCTACAATCCTATGTTAAGTGTTACCAAGAAAGGAGGCAAGCCAACCGCCAAAACTGTTTCTTTCATCTGGAAGTAGCCCATCCTGACACTATTGGAAAGATTTTTAGTATATTTCTTTCAATTTTCCAAATGATTCAGACCTTTACAAAAAATAAAATATTGATGTCAAGTGTGTTTCAGAATCTGTCTGCTACCATGTCTTATAACTAGAAATGTGAAGTCAAATCTAAGAACTTGTCTATCCATTTTCTTGGCATGCTCAATCATCTTCTTCCTCTTTTTGCTGAGATGGGCAATGACAAAATTGGCATCTTTTAGGATTTCGACCTTCAAGTGAAACTACATGGCAATAACCTTGTGGCCTTATCTAGATTCTCTGTACAGGTTCGAAAGTTAAAAAGACTTTTTGTACATGGGCTGTGCTAATCATAGAATCATGAATTCCTCATAGTTCTCGTGATAAATACCATACCATGGCTAATCAAGTATAACTTCGGCCCTTTATTGACTCGTTGTGGAGCTTCTTGTTCTTTCATGAGAGTATGGCAAAGAAGATTTACTCTGCAAAAAAGTTGACGGAGAAGGTCTTAAGTTCATCTGGTAAAAAGGATATAAAGCAAGGATATATGTCAAAGTTCAAGGATCAACATTCTTCCATGATGTGTCCTTTCAGTATATCTTGCCCAAAGTCTGCATAAAGCTTTTTTCTTTTGGTTCTCTCGTGCAATTTATGCCAATATGCTTTGAAAATGCAAGGTCTTTTTGGTTTCAACTACTGCATTTGTCAACTTACTAGCTGTACGGAAACTTGGCTATCATGTGCAGAGCGATTTGGACTTCCTGTAGACAATGAGTGAGTTATAGATTCGTCAGCTAAAGCTCTCAATCTGTTGAGTTCTACCAAGATAACCTTGCCAAGGTCTGGTCTGTCTTTGCGCCTTAACTCCGCACACTTGAGTGCCAACTTTGCAAAGCACTTGGCTTCTTCCATTGGCCAATCAGGCACTGTTGGATCCAGCATATCGGCAATCCTGTCCTTTTCAATGGCCCTTTCAACGAAGTGAGTCAATCCCATTGGTGGTTTCCCTGTTAGTATTTGAAGAAAAATGATCCCCAAAGAGTATATGTCAGACTTGATACCAAGCATTCCTGTCTGCTGGTACTCTGGATCTATGTAACAGAAAGTACCAGCAGCTGACGTCATCCGATATTGTGTCACACTGTCAGCAACAGATGGTGGGACTAGCCTAGCCAAGCCCACATCACTGATCTTGCTCACGTAGTTTCGGTCGAGCAAAATGTTTGCAGGTTTTAGATCCCGGTGCACAAGTGGCTCTGGTTTAGTTTGGTGAAGAAAAAGCAAACCAGTTCCAATTTCAGCTGCAATTCTGAACCTCATTTGCCAAGATAGAGGTGGAGTATTACCACGTCGGAAGAGACGATCTTCCAAACTTCCATTAGCCATGTATTCATATACTAAACATCCATACTCCGGACACGCTCCCAGGAGGAGAACCATGTTTGGGTGTCTAATGCAACTCAGCACCTCAACCTACAAAGTAATCAACAAACTAATAAGTCAAGAAGAATATATATGGTTTCCCGATAATGTTATGAACAGGTTGAATGTGGGGTCATAGCTGGTTGCATATGACATAGACCTAAATAATTCTTTAGCACATATCCTAATTTTGATATGTATACATATTTTAGACTTTTGATCCTTGTGCGCTATTTACTTTCTTTCTTCTCATGGTTCTTCTCTAAAGTCTTGTCCATGATAGTGAACGAGGAACAAATGGACAAACCCACATAGTGTGGCTTTTGAATGTCCAACCATTTCATTTTCAACCTTGAAAGTCATTCTAAGAACTAAAAGTATAAGAAACTTGTTCGACTGAGACTTATTTTCACAAGTCACATACCTCTTGCTGAAATTGGGACCTTCCCTGTTGAGCATCAGGACGCAAGGCCTTGATTGCCACTGGAGTATGGTCGAGATAACACTTGTAGACAGGTCCATAACCCCCTTCCCCGATCTTGAGGGAGTCCGAAAAATATTCTGTTGCAGCTTCAATATCCTCAATTGCATACTTCCGGTACCTGACATCTGAACTTGCCAAAGCATCAAGTGCCTTTCTCTTCTCTTCTGCTTCTTTCAGTGCTTTCATTTCAGCATTGATTCTTTTTTGTGCTTCCAGTTCTGCAAGTCTCTGAGCTGCTTCAGCTGCTTCAATGGCTGCTCTGGACTTGGCTTTCTCCTTCTCTACAATTGCCATAGCAGTTTCCTCAGCTAGTCTTGCCTCTTCCAATCTTCGCTCCTCTTCCATTTTCCATACTTGTAGCTCCTTTGCCTAAATGCAGATGGTCTAAGAAAACTGATTGAGATCTCAAAAGTATAAAGAAGATGCATTTTACCATACCTTTTGTTTAGCTGTAAGTGCTTCCTTGCAGGCTGTGCTGTACATTTCCATGGTTTGCTTGAGCTCCAGTTTTAGTCTCTTCATTTCAGCTTCCACATCATCCTGCATTTTTTGTTTTCTTTTTGAGTTATAAGCATTAGGAATACATATCTAAATAAATGATGTCAGATGCAGAATGTACTGAAATACTGCTTACTTTGGGAATGACAGGAGAATTTAACCGATATAAAAGATCATTACCAAGCTCAGTCTAACTGAATGCAACTAGACATTATCTACTATTAACATTTTCTTAGTTTTAGCTCTCATTCCATTTTCTCTTGTGGTTCATACAGAACCACTCTCAAGTTGATATGTAATTCTTCATAACCATCATCCCTTCAGGATTTGAATGGAAGTGGATAAGCTCCTCGTTGTTCCTTTCTACTTATCCAAAGATGGTTATAACCTTTTATTCTTATTGGTTAATAATGATTAGGTGCATATCTATGAGTATAGATGTTAAGAGGACCCGATGCTCTATAATATCTGCAAATATTGTCCAGCTATTGGCTGCACATTCTCACCATTGTTTGTGATGATGATGACAATCTATCACTTTCCATTGATAAGTCGGATGGAGAGGTGACATCCACGGATCTTCTTCCATACTGAATTGTTTCAAAATTAGAGTCGAAGTCCATGTCTGAAAAGTTTGAATGTCTGGAGCCACGACCACCACCACCACCACCACCACCATACCCTACTCCTGCTGTTTCTTGGTTGTCGTAGATTGACGGGAAAATCCGGTCAATACTAGGTCTGCCTGAGCTGACAAAGGAAATATCATTGTCTGGTGGCGCAGGCAGTTCACCATAGGACTTTCCGTTTGGACCTCTTCTAGTGAATGGCGACCTGTTTTTAGTCACATTGTCTTAAGTTAGTCCTCTCAGGCTCATTGATATAGTAGTGTATAGCCAGTAGATTGCATCTTTCTTGTTCTAAATGTTTGCCAAAAGCAAAAGCAGGTTACATGTATGTAGTTCTATGGTGTCAGGTATTTACGCATTGTAACCAATAGTTTCAACTATCAACAAATATGTCCCGAGTCTAGACTCTAGAGAGTAGTACTAGTTTTATGAATTACTTCTTACCTGAAGAATTCAGTCTCTTCAGTTGATCTTTGCGGTTGCTCAGTAGGTGTCTTTGGCCCTACTGCAAGAACAGATATCATCTTTACCATTTAGTCACTGATGTCATTGACACAAGCCACTTAGAAAATAAAAGAACAAGTAAGAAATGCAGATAAGAAAAAAGAGCATCTAACCTCTTCTATTAGGAGTTTGGGGAACAGGCACTTCCTTAGGAGCTGGTTTTGGGCTTGGTTGTTGTTGATTAGGAAGCTGGTTATTCAGTGGTGATACAGATGGTGCAGGACGTGAAGCAGATCTCATGGACTGAATCTTACCTTTGGATATTACATATACAGTACAAAAGTCTGGTGCCCCCTTTGATACTGTGCCAGGGATGTCTGTGGTCTTGAATCTGCTGACATGAAACTTTGCATTGTTAAGTAATCTCGGATATCTTCATTGATTGATCAGTACAATGAGATAATGAAGCAGGAACCCGATATTCTTCAAGGGTGCTAAAATAAATTTTCCTATGTGTTGTGTCCTAACCATTGCATTTGATTTCACAGAATGAAAACTTCTAAAGAATTCTTCCCTTGTTGGATTGTTTAATTATTTAACAATGGTTGGATTGAGTTTGCAGCAGTTGATCTGTCAAGAATCAAGAAAGGTGCATACCTAAATAGGCCTGTTTTTGCAGAGGCACCAAGTAATAAGACCTCAATTGCTGCGTGGGCTACGTATTCGATTAATGCTCTTGCTACATCTGTGTCTTCCAGTACAATATCCTTGCATTGAATCTGATGCCAAAATATTTCAGAATAATTAGAGACTGCACTACCTACGTGCCCTTGACAACCACCATAATCAGATAACATCTACAGAATGTGGAAGAAAATAATGTATTTGATAGTGTGCATTCTTCAATAATAAATTGGTGCAGATAGACAGGGAAGTTGCAAAGCAGGTGTTTTCCAGATCCAGTGAACGAAAATAAGAAAATTTGTATCTTGCCCACATACATCTTTTCGTGTGCAAAAGCAACGGAATGGAAGGAATAACTCCTTGGTCTGTGAATCAGGTTCCTTGCATACTAAAGCATTTAAGGCATTAGAATCAGCAACTTGGTTCATCCCTGCACAGAAAAAACATATACAAATGCAAGTTGAGAGATTTATGATCACAAACTCTGTTAGAATGATCCAAGCAATAAATATTCTTCCTTTAGATACTAATGGTAATGGGGTAAAGAAAGTAGATAAGCATTATGATTCATTGAAAATGTGATAGATAAGGTCATTTTGTTCCATCTTCCATGCATGCATCCTTTTTTTTTTTTGTGCATATGTACACGTGCTTGATGTCTTCCATTGGTGAGGCTTACTTAGTGTGGCAATGGAAGGAGAGGCCGAGAGAGCTGGTTTGAGCTTAACGTGGATGAGAATGATTGTCTGGCCTCTCTGCAGAAGATGATCGGTAGCCCATTTCAGGGCATTTTGGCTGTTTTTATCTTTGTCTATTGCCACTGCCACCAATCCGTTTCCTCCTTCTCTTCTATCTGTTTGTGATCTTGGCATCCACATCTCTATACAACCCTGAACTTTCCACAAAATCAAAACTTTTTACAGATTGTTGTTTCTTTTGATACGGAAGCTGTTCATAGAATAGGGAAATGCATACTAGCAATGAAAGCTTGTCGCAAAATGGGAAATGGGTATTCTTTTTTGGATCTCCCGGTCTCTCTCACAAGGACAAGAGAGAGGAAAAGCACACGCCTTTTTGTTCTGCAATTTTTTCTAACTTGGTTCTTTTTGGTCTGAAGCAAGGAAGACTATGGTTACACCTCTCTGAATTAGCTTGTTTTTAGCATTTATCTTAACTTTATTTGATTGTTTCAAACTAGTGAGCCCTCATAAATCTCTCCACACAAACATCTCTTCCCGTCTTAGATAAAGAGCTCCATACTTTACGGTCATTCAGGCATTTGACCCCCAAACTACTATATGCATTAGCATTTTTGCCATCCCTATCTTCACTTTGGCCTATTTTTAGTTATCTTTATTTGGTTAGACAAGTACTTTTATTGTCTTTCTAAATTATCTAGAAACTAATGTAATTCTAAAAGTTTATGAACATTATCACTTAGAAAATGATCCACCTTGAGAAAACTTGGATTGATAATTGGTTGGAAATTTTTTTTAATCAGATACAAACTGTTTCCATATAAGCCAAGAAGGAAATCTAGTTCAAATGCATTAGCATTGTGGTTTTACAAATTCACACGGAGTTACATAACAAGGGTTCTCTGTTCTTTTCCTTCAGAAACCAGCTTCCATGAGCACAGCATAAATTACGAATGCTCAAGTTGAAGATATTTGCTCAAATAATGCTCTCAAGGCTCAGATTAATGTTGACAAACAAGTTTTCTCTTTCTGTATATGGTATATGGTTACACTTGAATGTCTATATAGTACTGATTGCTTCCCTTTAAGCATTATTAAGATGTCTCTTCTATACATGTTGGATGAAGGTCATAATCACACACTTCACAAGAGAAGGCCCAGAATCTGCCTTGCCTTCTGCAGTAGTCGCATATAAATGCTTTTGCCAAGTCCAACTTTAGTACATGTTCATGCTTTACATCCTTAACCTGATGGGGCAATGCATCACCTTCCTTTTTCAAGGCTGCTTTTATGTCTGCAATCCTTGAATCTGTAAACGGGAAAGCCTTGGCACCATACGAAGATATCATGGCTTTTCCTTCCAAGGTTATCGTTTTCCCATCCTGTCCAATTATGACCAGGCCTGGTATTCCTTTAACGTCAAAAATCCTACAGAGGTCTTGGCGCGTTCTGTCCTCATATGGAATTGCAAGCCATGGCATGGTACTTAGGTTGATGACAAATTCTTTAAGGTCCCGATCAGTAGAAACCAAAATAAGCTCAAAGCAGTGATTAGTAGTAGTTATGAGCTCATTGTAAGCTTCTATAAGTTGGGTAGTGAAGGCACGACTAGGAGGGCACCAGTATGCACCAAAGTACAGGCCAATTGTCTTACCAACGAGTTCTGATATTAATATCTGCAGTAAGTTCACAAAAAAATGTCAAAATTTTGCCCATATTCTAAATTAGAACAGAGGTCAAGTTAACTAGATACCTTTTTAGCATCTCTATCTATTAGGTAATTTCGCCCTTCATGCATCAAAAGTTTTTCAACACTTCCTCCTTCACGCTTTGCTGCATCCATGATCTTTAGTTCCTCCCTTCTCTTCCTAGTGAAAGGAAAAGCTTCAGGGCCATAATCTTCAATCAACTGAATGAGATCCTCAATTACCGGTATTCCATCCGAACTTAGTGAGATCAGTGATGGTATGTGGTTAATGCGACATATGTCACTTAATCGTTTATGTAAGACTGGATCAAATGGAACTGCAAGCCATGGCATGCACTTGAAGTGGTCCTTGAAACCATTCTCATCACGGTCAAAGGAGATGAAGATAATATCAACCCTTTTATCTTCCCTTAATAAGCTGTTATAAAGTTGCAAAAGCTGGGGAAGAAAAGTTTTACATGGTCTACACCAGTTTGCTGAGAAGAAGAGGCAAATGATCTTCCCATCACAGGAAGACAAGGGTACCTGCAGATAGAAAATATTATTTTCAATTGCTTTTGCATTCTGAGTTTCAGTTTTGCGAAGTCCCAAGAATTGATATATGCATATGTAGATATATAGATCAGCAACATATTATGGGAGATCATTGTTGTAGAAGTTCTCAAACGAAGATTATATACCAAAGTTAGAGTTAATGGATAATAAAACTGCACAACAGGAGAAAGTAAAATGAGTACCTGTCAAATAGAAGAGACATTTTTTGTAAAAATCACACAAGGGAAAGGTTTCTTAGGGGAGTACCTGTCCTTCACCAGATAGAAGGAAATTAACTCCTTGAGATGCTAAGATTGTCACAAAGTTGCTGTTGTCAGTAATTTCAGCTTGAAACTCAGGCCCTGCCATTATCAGTGCAAACAAAAGCCGATATCCTCTCTTCTTTTATATTGTTCCCATTAGACTTCATGATCAAAAGAAACATACAGAAAAGTGTTATCTATAAAGAATCTAGTGATGCTCACATAAAGATTTGTACCTGTATTGATTAGCTCAAATTCCATAGACAATTTAAACCTTAACAATTTGACAACAAAATGGATTTTTTCTGTGTGAAGAGAAGAGAGAAGAAACTGATTGACTTCAAATTAAAATAACAGCTCCATAATTGGTATATTTTCCTGATAATTTAGTGGAAACTGATGGTTATGCTACAGCAATCCCTTGGTACTAGTGCAGCCACATCGCTGTTTCATTATACTAATCTGTCAACATTCTCGGTTGAGTCACAGAGCAAAGCAGAGGAATCCAAAAGCAAGTTCAACACGGCTTCAAAGAAATGAGAGCCACCAGTGCATATATTCCACCAATATCTCACGCTAAAAATGTCCAAAAGTTTAGAAAAGATGATAAAATGACAAAAAAAAAAAGAAGAGAAAGTTTCTCTAAGTGTAGGAAAAAGTTTTTTTGTTTGGATTTTGTACTGTCATAAACTTTTGCCAAGATTCTTAAGCAACTCTCCAACTAGAAATGGTACATATCCCATCTTGCCCAGAAGATGGTACAGATGAATCAAATGCTAACAGTGCTCAGAATCACATTATTCTCCAAATGACAGGTTCCAGCAACCATCCTAGAAAATGAAAGAGAATTACGCATTTTGGTGACATTAGGTCGATTACGTAAGAAGGAATTGTCAATCAACTGGGTGTTTCAGTATAAAGTGATTTCCTTTTCACTGCTATCAGGAACCCAAACAACACGAGAATTTTTCTCACACTTGTGCTTCTATTTTCTGGCTCCTATCTGTTCTAAATATAATCATGTGTTAATTTTTAACCTTGCTATTACTCCCTCTTCTAAAATCATAACAAGGTTCTTAGATAAGCCTGTCTTGCCGAACATATTGCAGTTTTAGGAAGCACATTAGGCAACTTGTCAAGAAGGTTGGACGAGCTTGAACAACCAACCAGCAAAAGAGTACTTCGAAACAGGAATATATTCCTGTAACCAATTGAAGCATCAGAACTTTATCTTTGAAAATTTTTATCAGTGGTTGGTTCCTTGCATTCAAAGCGTAAAGATTAAATCTTTAAACTGGCAAGTAATTCAACTCATTCACATCCAGATCATGAATGTTTGCAATCTATGTTATGCAAGGAGACGTTGCTTTTGCTAATTTGAATTGAAGGGTGATATAAAATCGGTCTATTTCTGGCATCATATATGATTAGCGCATTCATCCTAGTTAGAAGCTCCAGTTCCTTATCAAGGTCACGGCATCAGCAACTTCATGAGATGAGAAAAGCAAAACATTTTCATCTCAAAGCTGGAAGTTCTACATAACCCCGTTGGAGAATC